>JAQPPZ010005577.1:0-42694 GCA_028583015.1 Wollemia nobilis
TTTTGTTCAAATATCTTTGGAGGGAAAAGGATTTCTACATGTTTCATTTTCTTGTGATGATTGGTTGAATGCTTCAAGGTTGATGTTGAGTTGAATGGTGTTGGTTGACTAAACCTTGTTTGATGAGCATTGTTGTTGAAACCCTAATTGATGGTGAAAAGAACATGAGTATCATTGTTATGTGATTCTTTGCATAGTTGGCAATTGTTGGGGTTTCATGTTCTTGAAAGAAAACATTCTATCCTATCCATTTTAGATATTGAGTTGAGTTTTCAGATTTGAGATTGATATTGAGCTAAGTTGATTTGAGTTGAGTTTTGAGATTGGGATTTGAGTATAGAACATATTGAGTCTCTAACAATTCTCTTTATGTTTCTATGAGTTTGACAAATCACATTGGGTCTCTAACAATTCACTTTGTGATTTCCTACCAAGAAAGTTTTTCTTGGTGAGCTTGCTGAGTTTTTGGACAGGTTCTAGTGGGGACTTGTGAGCAGGTTTTGGATAGGTTCCAGTGGGGTTCCAATGGGGACTTGTGAGCAGATTTGGACAAGTCCTAGCAGAGGACTTGTGAGCTGAGTTTGTTAGTTCTATCAGAGAACTTGAGGACAGAGGTACACTGGTTCTATGAAGGACAGATTTGGCAAGTCTTTGAGAATGCTTGAATGCAGAGGATTGATTTGTTCAATATTTGGACAGATCTGACAGATAGAGGAAGACTTGTACTAGATCGACTGACTGTGTTTGGTACAGGTTGTTGAGCTTCTGTGGACATGATCATAGAAGGCAGAGGTCTCTTAGGCTAAGAATTGAGGACAGGAGGTCTTCGTTGGAAATAAGTTCCACGTGCTGGCAAGAGGTAGAGGTAGTTGATCTTCTGAGGGATCATTTCTAGAGCAGAGGGGAAGGTATCTCCTTTGAGCAGAGGCTCATAAATTTTGATTGGGGGAAGGTATCTCCTTTGGGTCAAGGCTCATAAACATTTTAATTGGGAAGGATTCCCAAAGAACTTTGAGATAACTTTTAGAGAAAAATTTTGTGGACGTAGCCCAACCATTTTGGGTGAACCACGTTAAAAATGGGTCTTCAATGTGTGATGCTTTTTGTCTTGATTAATGTTGTGTTGATGCCACTGCTATCTAAACTTGAAATTATTAATTGGTTAAGTCTTATACTGTTCACCCCCCCTCTCAGTATAAGTCCATGTTCTTCAAAAGCCTAATCTCCTTGCTCAAATTTTTATTGTTTAATATGAATTTCATTATTGTTGGACTACTTTTGTTTGATGCAATGCATCCAACCAAACTTCATCTAATGCATTAAGTTGCAGAATATTATCCATCTATATCTATGACAAGTCAATACCAATTTCCAAAGATGTACAATTGTGAGTAACTCAAATTCATTAGAAAGAAGAGGTTCTTACCATAAACCAGTTTGTAAGGTGTTAAACCCGTGGTGGATTTCCATGTTGTATTGTATGCCCAAACTGCTTTTGGTAATTTATTTAACCAATTTCTCCTATGTGATTCTATTGTTTTATCTGCAAACCAAGGTGATTGTACTAGTATAGCAAACAATTTTTCATCTAGAAAAGTATCCTCAACTAACTCTTCTTCCCTTGTGTTATTTAGCCTTGATAGGAAATCTGCTATTACATTAGCTTTTCCTGGTTTATTTACTATTGTAATATCAAATTCTTATAATAGTAATAACCAGCAAACAATTATTCCACTAACCATGGGTTTTTTCATCAAGTATTTAATTGTTGTATGATCGGTATGGATGAATACTTGATAACCAGTGATATAGTGATACAATTTATTAATGGAATATACTATTGCTAAAAATTCCTTTTCAGTAGTAGTATAATTCTTTTATGTTTCAGTAAGGTTTTTGCTTATGCAGTAGATAGCATAATGCTCCCCATTCTCTATCCATCCTAATGTTGCTCCAATTGTAGTGTTGAAGGCATCATTTTGGATATGGAATGTCAATTCCCAATTAGGACCTCATACCACGGGTGGAATGGTTAG
Source organism: Wollemia nobilis (assembly GCA_028583015.1). NCBI lineage: Eukaryota > Viridiplantae > Streptophyta > Pinopsida > Araucariales > Araucariaceae > Wollemia > Wollemia nobilis. The sequence continues at coordinate 2,037 of JAQPPZ010005577.1, forward strand.
TTTTGCCTTTAAAGCATCAAAAGAATCTTGGTATTTTTTTAGTCCAATTAAATTCAAAATATATGGTCAATAATGCAAATATGGGATTTGCAATTGTACTAAAATTTAGAATAAATATTTGATAAAATTCAATGTGTCCTAAGAAACTCCTAACATCAATTTGGTTTTGTGGACGAGGAAGATTCTTGATGATTTCAACCTTCTTAAGATCAACTTTGATCCCATTAAAATAAATGTGATGACCAAGAACAATCCCTTCCTCCATCATCATGAAGCATTCATCAAGATTAAAGAATAGATGGTAAGTTTCATAGTGACTTAAAACCTTATCAAGATGTTCTAAAGTAAATTCAAAGGTTTCTCCACAAACTGTAAATTCATCCATATAAATTTATACATTTTTAGTGGTCAAATAAAAAAAAATAGTCAAAACAGCTCATTGGAAAGTTTTTGGCTCATTGCAAAGACCAAAGGGTAAGACCCTATAAGTAAAATTTCCCCATGGGTAAGTAAAAGTTATTTTCTCTTGGTCTTCGGGTCCAACCTGTATCTAGTTATACCAACTGAAACCATCAAGAAAGAAGAAATACTTATTTCGTGCGAGTGTGTCCAACACTTTATCAATGAATGGTAATGGAAAATGGTCCTTATGTGTGACTTTGTTTAGTTCTTGATAATCTACACACACTCTCAGTATTCCATTCTTCTTTGGTATGATAACCAATGGAGAGACCCACCATCTATCAAAAATTGGATATATGAATCCAACCTCTAAGAATTTTTCTATTTCTTCCTTGACAATATCTCTCAAAGCAATATTTATTCATATTTTGGTTTGTCTCATAGGTTTAACATATTTAGTATATATCCTATGAGTGCATACATCAAGATGAATTCCTGATATATCTTTATAGCCCCATGCAAAGGCTTTAACATGTTGTTTCAAAATAGTAAAAAAATTGCTTCTTGTTCATCAGTTAGCTAGTTGTTAATGTTTAGGAATTTTCTTGGTTGTACTTCAATTAATTGTATCCCTGGGTGGACATAATTAACTCCCTTGTATTTTCTTACTAAGGAGTTCAATGGACAATGATGTGGTTGAAGAGAATGAAAGACTCTTGTCTCCCTATCAATAGTAATCCCTGATAGAATCAAATCTTGCATAGGATAATGGAAAGAGGAAAGAAGGTGATGATGCCATTCATATGGCAATGTGAAAGGAATTTCTTGAAATGGAATGGGTGATAGGTGTTTAGATGTTTGACCTTCATCATTCCACAACAAGTGATGAATAGTAATTGGTTCATCCTCAAGTCCTTGTTCATGTAGTGTATTTACTAGGATAGTTTCATCTTCAAAAATCTCTCTCTCATTTGAGTCTATCTCTTCTATGTGTTATTTCACTACCATGGTGGCTAGTATAGAGATAATTTCTTCTTGTTCCTCATCAGAATGAAGAAATCATAACTGACCTAAAAATTTTGTTGAAGGTTTTGTAGGTGGATATAGAGAAATATTTTTTAGATCAATGCCATTAGAAATAGTCATCTCCCCTAATCTACAATCTATGAAAGCAATTGTAGTAGCAAGCCAAGACCTACCCAATATAATTGGATAACCATTCACAGATTTGCAAGGCTACAATACCATAAAATCAATAGGGTATTCCCATGAGAAAATTGTTACAAGAATATCCTCAATAACCCTTTCTATTTTAGAAACAAATTTGTTAGCCATTTCTAGAATAGTAGATGTAGGATTCAGATTGTTTAATTGTAATTTCTAAATTATTATTTTTATCATAACATTAATGGTAGCTTCTAAATCAACCAAGATATTGGAAATCTGCATTGAACCAATGGTTATGGTGACAACTAGACTTCTTGGGCCACTATACTTTTATGGGAAAAGCTTCCCAAAAATCAAATCAGCCAACTTACCATCTACCTATATAGTTTTAGTAAAGGACTTCTTCTTTTTATCTGATTTTTTTATGCAAAGGTCCCACAAATTTTTTTTAATTAAAGGTACATCCTTGATTACTTACAAAAAAGTAATGGAAATGGTCAAACATTTCATTTTCTTTACTAACCCTAATTCAGAAAAAAAATTAGACTTTTGGTCAAATGTTGCTAGATATAGTGTTGGCCAAGGAACCTACCTTCCTATATAATGGTCTTATTGTCATATCACATAGAGCAACACATAGAGCATCATATAAAACATCACATAGAGCATCACATGGAGCATCTCATAGAGGATGTAATATTTTAAATCTCCCTTATGTTACTTGGAAATGCCAATGTACATGGGGTAATGCAAGGATTATGTGTAAAATGTGTTGATTGATGAGATCTAGAGTAAATTATTAGGATGGAAGGGAAATTTTTTGAGTTAGGTAGGTAAGTTAAGGATTCTTAAGAGTACTCTTGAAGCAATCTCTATATATTTATTATTAGTTTTTAAGATCCCACTCAAAGGAACTAATATAGTAGAAAGTATTCATAGAAAATTCTTATGGTTAAGACCATAGGAGAAGATAAAGTTTTTATTTGTAGCATGGGAGAGAGTATGCAATTATAAATCAAGTGGAATACATGGTCTTGAAATAATAAGAGATATGAACAAGGCTTTAGCAAAAAAGGTAATATGGAAGCTAGTGAAGGAATATCATGCCTTATGGGTAAGAATCCTAAGATATAAATACCTTGAAAACCAAGGGGATAGTAGATTTTTTACCATACTAGAGCTCTATCAAGGATCTTCAATGTAAAACCACATAGTAATGTGTAGAGAGATTCTATGGAAATATATTCAATCAAAGGTAGGGAATGGTAGATTTATCCACTTCTTGGAAGATGTGTGGCTAGGGAAGTACCCATTAGTAAATGATGAGGAGTTAGTAAGAATCAAAGTAGAGCTAGAATAGAATTATGAGGATATGGTGAGTTATTATTTTACTATATATGGAGAGATATGAAGAGAAATAATACCCTGATAAAACAAAATCTAGAAAAGTAGTAATTACATAATTAAAGGAAAATAGATAAAAATATCACATTACACAAGAATTTATCCTGGGAAATCCTTTTGGAAAAAAACCCAGCAAGATTATCTCCTTATTGTATAAAATTGACCATCTCCAATAGAATAATATCATTTAGTTTATTTCTCTCTTGATCTACCACTTACGATTACATTTCTTGCATATTGTGTTCCCCCCCTTGGGGGGTGTCCAGACATTCCTTATCTTTTTGTACAAATCCTCATGCAAGTGTTGTTTTATATATCAACAACAAAGGAAGGGGTTTTACAATACCATGGGTGCAAAACCATGGGTTCAAATATATTAACCTAAAATTTGACCAGAATAACATGGAAAATATTCAACATATTTTCAACATTCTTTCACTTGTTGAATACTTTCTATAGGGTACAAAAACTACCATTGTCAACTATCAAGGGAAACCATGCCCATAGCATATTCTATAGTTCCATGCATGTATTTGAAGATCCTCTTCATAGTAGTCCAATGTTCCTTCCCTGAATTGGATAAATATTTGCTAAGTACTCCCATTACATGTGTAATATCTAAACATATTAGCTTCACCTGTTACCCTCAACCATATACCGATAAGGTAACAAAATGATCCAAAAACCACTTTAAAAAACATTACAAATATTATTGGAGCCAAATCTGAGAACATTACACCAGGTAACCACCACTAGAATCCACACCAGTCTCTTTTGGGTATAACTACACCAGTTATAGTAGCTTCTTTAGGTACAAGCTACACTAGTTAAGGTAGTTACTTGTTGGTCATCAGATCTGCCTAGGTAAGGATTTTCAAGGTCAATGGATGTATGCACCCTAGACCTAGACCAACATTGAAAGGCCGAAGAGAAGAGATGCCCCTCGTGCCAATCTCTGGAGAAAGGTCGGCTCCTATGCTAAACTACTTGGGTTTTTTGAGACAAGAGTGCAGGAAAGAGATAAAGGGAGTAAGGGCTAGAGAAATAAATAAAAATGAGTAGGGTTAGAGAAAGAAATAAAAAAGGGTTAAGGGAAGAGAGATCGGTGATTTGAGGTGGGAGAGAACAGGAAGCACGATCACTAACAGATAACTTGAATAGTAGCAAGGAACACCAAGAGTAAAATGAAAGAAACGTAGTATCAACCTTCCTATGTATCCTCCCGAATGAGTTTCAAGACACTGTCCCGGATCGCACACCGGATGCAGAGTTCAGCATCTTAGTCTACAAACAAAGAGAGATAGAAGAATCAAGCAAGGCGGGTAGCATAAAATAAATTCAATAGGATGTTTTCTAACTCCTATGTATCCTTTTGAACGAGTTTCAGGACACTGTCCCTGATCACACATTGGACGCAGAGTTCAGTATCCAACATACAAATGAGGAGAGATAGAAGAATCAAGCATAGAAGGCAGCATAAAAGAGAAGAATTGAGCTCAAAGTCTCTTAGTATTAATCATAGGACATCAAGTTACAGCAGCTTTCTAGCAGATAGTTCCCCCCATTTTTCCATTACAATACCTGGGTTTTTATAGAGGACCCGGGCCTCCGAATCATAATTACATAGTGAAGAAGAGTACACCCTTGAGCCCTGAGAATCGAATCCCCGAGGCTCTCATGACTGAGCTTTCAAATCCGTTACCAAAAATGGCAACTACAACCGGGTCAACCATGGAAAGGTGCATTGATGAGCCGTCTAGACATCCTTAGTTTTTGGATGCAATACTCGAGTAGCCACCATGCTTGATGGGTTCTCCTTCTTGGACTAGTACTTCAGGTCCAATTTCCCAAAATGATTGGATAACTTGTCGGGAAAGGAAAAATGCATTTATGAAGCAACTGACCACCTTGGGAAAGTATCCAGCTTGAAGTGCGTACCTTGGAAGCACTTTGCTAGATCTCTTCTTACAATTCTGCTTTGCGGTGGGTTTGGGCCGAAGCAGATCCTTCCTCTGGGTTTGGGCCGAAGCAGATCCTTCCTCTGGGTTTGGTACTTCAGATAGTTGAGCTTCACGGCACAACTTCAGGAGGTTTGAGTGGTGAAGTAGATCTCTTTTTGTGGGGCCCTTCATGCTCTACTACTTCGTCGATTGAATTACTTTGCCTATGCCTCAAGGAAATGCTTCACCACGATCTTTCTTTGAAACTATGGTTCGGGAGGCTTGCAGCTGAAGTAGAAATGGTTCACAGGTGGAGGGGCCCGAGGTGGGTATTTTGGTGACTTTCTGGCGAAGCATTTTCAATGTTTGCTTCGAGATCTGCTTTGCAAGTTTTTGGGCCGAAGTAGCCTTTGGAAACGCTTCGGGTCCAAAGTAGTTCTTCTGCCTTAGCGACTTTGGAATTTGATTTTTGGGCCTTCCTTCTTCGAGCGGAGTATTCATTTGAATATCTCTTCGCTAGGTTCCCACCCGAAGTAGTTTTGGAAATGCTTCGGGTGCGAAGATTTTCTTGGCGCCTTCCTCATTTTTTCTTCGGTAAAACTACTTCGCTGATTTTCCACCCAAAGTAACCTTTTGAAATGCCTCGGGCCTAAAGTTCTTTTCATTTTATTCTTCCTCCCCTTAGCGAAGCTATCCTAGCTACGAAGCTCTTTCTATATTCTTTGGTGTACAAGGGGAATGGCTAGGAAAACCAAAATTGCTATAACTTCCATACATTTTAAAAGGTAATAATTAATATCATACAAAACTTCTGATATTCTTCTACCCCTTGTATAATGTGACAAAAAGTGTCAACATTCTTGGCAGCTCGTGGGGTGACGAGCTTTCCTCGACAAAAGAACCCTTTAGCCCTAATCCATTGGGCTATTGAGTCATTAATCCCCCTCAGACCCTTCTCCTTTTTTTGTCTCCTGGGGCTCTTCTACAATTTGCCCTTCCTCTGCCTTTGCTCTTCCTTCTAATTCCTCTTCCTCTTCTTCCTACGCGGCTTCCTCTGCCGTGGCCTCTTACTGCGATGATGGTTCAATGCGATCTCGGATACGTTTCATCATTCATCGGACATGAGCCCAGGCACCCTTCTAAAAAGGCTCCTGATCTTGCAATGCCTTTACTAGAACACGAAACCAATCAATTTACCCGATGTTAGCATGTTTGGCCCTGATGAATAGATCGTTTAGGCATGCTACCATCTTGTAGTGTCTCAAGATGAAGTCGGTTATCTACCCCTCTGAGATCGGCTTCGCCCACCCGTCTATTTCGAAGACATCGCTCTTGAACTGAAGCCAGACTGGTTTGAGCTCATCTTTAGTCAGAAGATTTTCGTCATCGTCTGTGAAACTTGAGAAACCCAAGGAAGAAAGTTCTTGAAAATAATTCATTGAGGCGTGCTACTCATTGTCAAAAATGTCCTGGAGGCTTCTAGCTTTCTGAGCCTTTCACACCTTGGAGAAGAAGGTGCAAACCATGGCCTAGGCCGTGGACCAATCCCTGGCTGTCCGGGTCACTGCAATGACCTGCAAGTCCTGATATCTAGCATTCTGGACGTCAAAGGCCAACTTGAGCCGGCTCTTGGATTTTTGCGTGACTTCATCAATAACCGGCCCTCCCTCGGTAATAGCACATTGGGCTTCGATGACATAGGTCAATATGGAAAGGGCGTTGGAACACCGAGACCTAAAATTCTTAAGCAGATGCATGTGAATCTCCTTAATCCTGCTCCTATCGAACATCGATAGGTCTTCCTTCTCGTACAACTGAGCTTGCATTTGCACGACTTTGCCTTCAAGCTCTTTGGCCTTTAAATCATTTTCGGCCCGTCTCTGCGCTTGATTCTCCTCTGTACACTAGAGCTGTAGAATTTGCTGCTTAAGAGCACGTGCTTCCTTTTCCATTGTTTTGCACTACTCCTCGGCTTCTACCAAATTAGAGTGAACCCTTGCTAGATCTTCCTCTAATTTTACATTAGCAATTTTTGCCTCCAACCTGCACTGGTTAGCAATAGTAGCATGCACTCTAAAGGTCTCGATTCGGACATGCATGGATGCTGATTCGTTATCCACATTCAGATGCACCAGGTCCCTAGGTGTTTCCTAGTAATCATAGTCTGTTGGAGTCATTTCATCCAGAGGCTTTTGTACCTTAGGGACCTTCTTTATTTTGTGCATCTTCCCAGCTTTTAGATCAAACACGGTGCATTTTCTAACCTGAGCCATCATGCGCCCTCTTCTTTTCCTCGCTTCCTTCAATATTTTGTCGGTATTTTTTTGAGCTCGGAGCAGCTTCTCGGCAAGGGGGTGTTCCTTGATCAAGGACATCTCTGACTCAAATAATGCTGGATCTTTGATCGAAGGAGTGAACAAATATAGGGAATGGATGGGGGATGCCTCGCCAGAAGGTTCGACGGTGAGTGTGGTGGGCATTTCAGTGATGGGGGCCACATCATGAGAAATGGGACTCGATGTCGAAGTAGCATCCCTGCCTCTACTAACGACCAAGGGAATGGCAACATGGGTAGGTGAAGTAGGATTGATGGACTTTTCCCTATCGGGATTGTTGGATGGACTTGGACTAGCCATGGGTGATGCGTGAGGGGATGAGTGGCCCTGCAGGGGAGACTGATGGGAACCTTCAACTGTGGTCGTAGTGGACACGGGTGAGTCCTGAGTAAAGGGTGGAGAATGCATACCTAAGTGCCCTCCTGGAAAAGTGGCTATAGTGACTTCAAGTGCAACTGTCTCCTGTTCTTTCTCTACCTCAGCATTTTCAACCTCCATGGTTTTTTCCTCAACGTCCCCTTCGAATTGGAGGAGTTCCTCCACATTGATGACATTGGTATCCAGGATGGTTTTGGCACTTGGTGGCACTATGCCTTTAGCATTTGTTTCGGATGGGCCTGGTGTAGGTCGTCTAGTGGAAGCACTCTGAAAACCTGTATGGGGTCACTTCAGATAGTTTGGGGGCACTGGGCCTTGTTCTGGCCTCTTTATTTTTGTTTTCACTAGCGGTTGTTCTGACTCTTTGAAACTCGTGTCTTGGCCTACCATAGGTACCTACGATGATTTACGTGGTGTGGCTTTGGCCTTCTTCTCCTTCTTTAGCCCCGAAGTCTTATTTTCTCTTCTTGGGCTTTTGCCCAAACCTAGGATAGCTAGAGGAATGAGGTCGACGAAGGACAAGGGCTTCCATGTCCCACCATTGGCCTCATAGACTGTCACGAAGTCCTTGTCAGATGACAAATAATCATAAGAATTCATCTTCCAACGATGGACCCTCATTATCCACCACTCTCTTAGCTGGGCCACATCCCAATCTTTCACTACCTCCCTCAAATCATTTTTTGCCTTCTTCCAGAAGGTGGAGTTGGGGCTCAGGAGAGGGTGCTGAATTGGGTCATATGCGACCTCCATCAAGTAGAACTCATGCCAGGGAGGTAGCGTTTCCATTTTCTCCAAGTGCCACTCCAGATCCTTCCCATTAGGATTATTCCTTTGCTCCACAATTTATGGATAGGGGCAAGCGTGGAAGTTCTTGAATCGAAGATGGTCCCTCATTACCCCCAAGGGGTCATAGAGCCATTGCTGAGGAAGTTGGACTAGACCAAAATTGGCAAGTTTCTCCTCCAAGAAAATATTTTGGTTAAGGGAAAATACCTCGATAACTCCCATTTTGAAAGGGAAATCACATGTGTGAGCCCATTTCTATCCATGGCCATAAATGGTGTTTGTTGCATCGTTTTGCCGAGCGACCTCCAATGCGAATTGGTATTTGGAGGGATAGATCGGCGATTAGGAAAGGCTTCCCTATGAAGCTGAATATGTGAATTACGAGCCCCTATGTCAGCTGAAAAAAGTCTCCCTTCTTCTATTGTACCACCTTGTCCCTTAGGAGGAGGAGAACCCGAGGGCAAGACCCTGTTAGCATGTGCATTACGGGTCCCAAAAATTGTTGGTTAAAAGAATAATAGGACTTCGTCTTCAATAGGAGAAGGGTCCACTGGTATACAAGCAAAGGGTTTCCATCCTCGTCGCTTGTTGTAATAGCAACATAAGGGAAAATTTTATGTACATGAAAGAAAAATAACCAAACAAGAAGAGAATAGGGCAAGAAGTACTTATTTGTCCCAGCATTCTTCATGCTGGTGAGCCGCGTATGTAGGGTCCTGGCCACCCATTTTTCCTAGTCAAAAAATACTGGGTTGGTGCTTGGCCTCGAAGCATCAGGGGCATAAAATTCTCCTCCGGAAATACACTCGGCCAAAGACACCTGCCATGGGTGCACCAAAGCATCGATCGATAGGCCTACCACCCATGCAATGATGGAGAAGATGTTGATGTTTTTGAATGCCTCCAAGGGTAGGGGCATTTGGGGAAATTTTCCCGAAGAGAGCCCGCTTTTGAGGCTTTGTCGCAATAAATTGATCATGTAGTTGGAGGACGTGAACCTCTTCATTTGTTCGTTAAGAATAATGTTGCAAACTGTGTACCCCTTAGGACGGCCCTACTATGGCGCAAAGGCTACCTGGACATCTTCCTTCAAAATGGAGAACAGCTTGTGGCTGGAGGCATCTACCACTTTCCTAGAGGTGGGCCGATAGTTCCGCGCGATGGCATCAATCAGCTCAAGGCAATGATGTGCGGGGGCGTCGGATACCGATATATCCGGGAGTAGTAGCGATAGCTCTTTTGTTGTCTGCTGAGAGCCTACTTTTCATGAACTCTATGGTGCTCCTGAGTTAAGCTATGCTCCTTGATAGCTTGGTGTCTCTGATCCTATCCCATGCATCAATTGGCAGTTCTTCAGGTTGCTCACCCCCAGAATCCTCTTTTTCTCCCATGACTTGTTTCTTAGGGCAACGGCTAAAATCAACTTTCTTCGGCCCTTTTTCATTGCCTTTTGCATTTGGTTGTTCGGGGGCCACCACTTCTGGTTCCTTTCCCTTTTCCTTGGAGTTCTTTCCCATGGTTGATGCTTAGGGCGGCAAATTCTGCATGAATCGTTGAGCAAGTAGCTTCTCCACTGTTGGAGTCTGCGTTATATAGCCTTAGAAGGCAACCACCAGTATTTATGGCACTTGCCATAATTAACTTTGCATCACTTCATCTAATTTTCTGCATGGTGGAGTGGTACACAGGGCTGTGTGTTATGATGATTGCAGCTTGCTTTGGAAGCGTGACCCTCTGCCACTTTTTACCCGAGCACGAAATTTTCCCTAACCGAATCACTAGAGGACGTACCCGCAATCTTTTTATTTAACTCACCCACTTCAGACGCTTTTGAAGGTGGTTGTCGGCACGTTCCCCTAGGCATGTTTTAAATGCCCCTGCCTTTTTCATCGTTGGGTTGGTGAAGTACCCACAGATCCTTCGGCACGTACCCGCAGATCCTTCCTCTGGGTTTGGGCCGAAGCAGATCCTTCCTCTGGGTTTGGTACTTCAGATAGTTGAGCTTCACGGCACAACTTCAGGAGGTTTGAGTGCTGAAGTAGATCTCTTTTTGTGGGGCCCTTCATGCTCTACTACTTCGTCGATTGAATTACTTTGCCTATGCCTCAAGGAAATGCTTCACCACGATCTTTCTTTGAAACTATGGTTCGGGAGGCTTGCGACTGAAGTAGAAATGGTTCACTAGTGGAGGGGCCCGAGGTGGGTATTTTGGTGACTTTCTAGCGAAGCATTTTCAATGTTTGCTTCGGGATCTCGCTTTGCAAGTTTTTGGGCCGAAGTAGCCTTTGGAAACGCTTCGGGTCCAAAGTAGTTCTTCTGCCTTAGCGACTTTGGAATTTGATTTTTGGGCCTTCCTTCTTCGAGCGGAGTATTCATTTGAATATCTCTTCGCTAGGTTCCCACCCGAAGTAGTTTTGGAAATGCTTCGGGTGCGAAGATTTTCTTGGCGCCTTCCTCATTTTTTCTTCGGTAAAACTACTTCGCTGATTTTCCACCCAAAGTAACCTTTTGAAATGCCTCGGGCCTAAAGTTCTTTTCATTTTATTCTTCCTCCCCTTAGCGAAGCTATCCTAGCTACGAATCTCTTTCTATATTCTTTGGTGTACAAGGGGAATGGCTAGGAAAACCAAAATTGCTATAACTTCCATACATTTTAAAAGGTAATAATTAATATCATACAAAACTTCTGATATTCTTCTACCCCTTGTATAATGTGACAAAAAGTGTCAACATTCTTGGCAGCTCGTGGGGTGACGAGCTTTCCTCGACAAAAGAACCCTTTAGCCCTAATCCATTGGGCTATTGAGTCATTAATCCCCCTCAGACCCTTCTCCTTTTTTTGTCTCCTGGGGCTCTTCTACAATTTGCCCTTCCTCTGCCTTTGCTCTTCCTTCTAATTCCTCTTCCTCTTCTTCCTACGCGGCTTCCTCTGCCGTGGCCTCTTACTGCGATGATGGTTCAATGCGATCTCGGATACGTTTCATCATTCATCGGACATGAGCCCAGGCACCCTTCTAAAAAGGCTCCTGATCTTGCAATGCCTTTACTAGAACACGAAACCAATCAATTTACCCGATGTTAGCATGTTTGGCCCTGATGAATAGATCGTTTAGGCATGCTACCATCTTGTAGTGTCTCAAGATGAAGTCGGTTATCTACCCCTCTGAGATCGGCTTCGCCCACCCGTCTATTTCGAAGACATCACTCTTGAACTGAAGCCAGACTGGTTTGAGCTCATCTTTAGTCAGAAGATTTCCGTCATCGTCTGTGAAACTTGAGAAACCCAAGGAAGAAAGTTCTTGAAAATAATTCATTGAGGCGTGCTACTCATTGTCAAAAATGTCCTGGAGGCTTCTAGCTTTCTGAGCCTTTCACACCTTGGAGAAGAAGGTGCAAACCATGGCCTAGGCCGTGGACCAATCCCTGGCTGTCCGGGTCACTGAAATGACCTGCAAGTCCTGATATCTAGCATTCTGGACGTCAAAGGCCAACTTGAGCCGGCTCTTGGATTTTTGCGTGACTTCATCAATAACCGGCCCTCCCTCGGTAATAGCACATTGGGCTTCGATGACATAGGTCAATATGGAAAGGGCGTTGGAACACCGAGACCTAAAATTCTTAAGCAGATGCATGTGAATCTCCTTAATCCTGCTCCTATCGAACATCGATAGGTCTTCCTTCTCGTACAACTGAGCTTGCATTTGCACGACTTTGCCTTCAAGCTCTTTGGCCTTTAAATCATTTTCGGCCCGTCTCTGCGCTTGATTCTCCTCTGTACACTAGAGCTGTAGAATTTGCTGCTTAAGAGCACGTGCTTCCTTTTCCATTGTTTTGCACTACTCCTCGGCTTCTACCAAATTAGAGTGAACCCTTGCTAGATCTTCCTCTAATTTTACATTAGCAATTTTTGCCTCCAACCTGCACTGGTTAGCAATAGTAGCATGCACTCTAAAGGTCTCGATTCGGACATGCATGGATGCTGATTCGTTATCCACATTCAGATGCACCAGGTCCCTAGGTGTTTCCTAGTAATCATAGTCTCACTGGAGTCATTTCATCCAGAGGCTTTTGTACCTTAGGGACCTTCTTTATTTTGTGCATCTTCCCAGCTTTTAGATCAAACACGGTGCATTTTCTAACCTGAGCCATCATGCGCCCTCTTCTTTTCCTCGCTTCCTTCAGTATTTTGTCAGTATTTTTTTGGGCTCAGAGCAGCTTCTCAGCAAGGGGGTGTTCCTTGATCAAGGACATCTCTGACTCAAATAATGTTGGATCTTTGATCGAAGGAGTGAACAAATATAGGGAATGGATGGGGGATGCCTCACCAGAAGGTTCGACAGTGAGTGTGGTGGGCATTTCAGTGATGGGGGCCACATCATGAGAAATGGGACTCGATGTCGAAGTAGCATCCCTGCCTCTACTAACGACCAAGGGAATGGCAACATGGGTAGGTGAAGTAGGATTGATGGACTTTTCCCTATCGGGATTGTTGGATGGACTTGGACTAGCCATGGGTGATGCGTGAGGGGATGAGTGGCCCTGCAGGGGAGACTGATGGGAACCTTCAACTGTGGTCGTAGTGGACACGGGTGAGTCCTGAGTAAAGGGTGGAGAATGCATACCTAAGTGCCCTCCTGGAAAAGTGGCTATAGTGACTTCAAGTGCAACTGTCTCCTGTTCTTTCTCTACCTCAGCATTTTCAACCTCCATGGTTTTTTCCTCAACGTCCCCTTCGAATTGGAGGAGTTCCTCCACATTGATGACATTGGTATCCAGGATGGTTTTGGCACTTGGTGGCACTATGCCTTTAGCATTTGTTTCGGATGGGCCTGGTGTAGGTCGTCTAGTGGAAGCACTCTGAAAACCTGTATGGGGTCACTTCAGATAGTTTGGGGGCACTGGGCCTTGTTCTGGCCTCTTTATTTTTGTTTTCACTAGCGGTTGTTCTGACTCTTTGAAACTCGTGTCTTGGCCTACCATAGGTACCTACGATGATTTACGTGGTGTGGCTTTGGCCTTCTTCTCCTTCGTTAGCCCCGAAGTCTTATTTTCTCTTCTTGGGCTTTTGCCAAAACCTAGGATAGCTAGAGGAATGAGGTCGACAAAGGACAAGGGCTTCCATGTCCCACCATTGGCCTCATAGACTGTCACGAAGTCCTTGTCAGATGACAAATAATCATAAGAATTCATCTTCCAACGATGGACCCTCATTATCCACCACTCTCTTAGCTGGGCCACATCCCAATCTTTCACTACCTCCCTCAAATCATTTTTTGCCTTCTTCCAGAAGGTGGAGTTGGGGCTCAGGAGAGGGTGCTGAATTGGGTCATATGCGACCTCCATCAAGTAGAACTCATGCCAGGGAGGTAGCGTTTCCATTTTCTCCAAGTGCCACTCCAGATCCTTCCCATTAGGATTATTCCTTTGCTCCACAATTTATGGATAGGGGCAAGCGTGGAAGTTCTTGAATCGAAGATGGTCCCTCATTACCCCCAAGGGGTCATAGAGCCATTGCTGAGGAAGTTGGACTAGACCAAAATTGGCAAGTTTCTCCTCCAAGAAAATATTTTGGTTAAGGGCAAATACCTCGATAACTCCCATTTTGAAAGGGAAATCACATGTGTGAGCCCATTTCTATCCATGGCCATAAATGGTGTTTGTTGCATCGTTCTGCCGAGCGACCTCCAATGCGAATTGGTATTTGGAGGGATAGACTGGCAGTAGGAAAGGCTTCCCTATGAAGCTGAATATGTGAATTACGAGCCCCTATGTCAGCTGAAAAAAGTCTCCCTTCTTCTATTGTACCACCTTGTCCCTTAGGAGGAGGAGAACCCGAGGGCAAGACCCTGTTAGCATGTGCATTACGGGTCCCAAAAATTGTTGGTTAAAAGAATAATAGGACTTCGTCTTCAATAGGAGAAGGGTCCACTGGTATACAGGCAGAGGGTTTCCATCCTCGTCGCTTGTTGTAATAGCAACATAAGGGAAAATTTTATGTACATGAAAGAAAAATAACCAAACAAGAAGAGAATAGGGCAAGAAGTACTTATTTGTCCCAGCATTCTTCATGCTGGTGAGCCGCGTATGTAGGGTCCTGGCCACCCATTTTTCCTAGTCAAAAAATACTGGGTTGGTGCTTGGCCTCGAAGCATCAGGGGCATAAAATTCTCCTCTGGAAATACACTCAGCCAAAGACACCTGCCATGGGTGCACCAAAGCGTCAGTAGATAGGCCTACCACCCATGCAATGATGGAGAAGATGTTGATGTTTTTGAATGCCTCCAAGGGTAGGGGCATTTGGGGAAATTTTCCCGAAGAGAGCCCGCTTTTGAGGCTTTGTCGCAATAAATTGATCATGTAGTTGGAGGACGTGAACCTCTTCATTTGTTCATTAAGAATAATGTTGCAAACTGTGTACCCCTTAGGACGGCCCTACTATGGCGCAAAGGCTACCTGGACATCTTCCTTCAAAATGGAGAACAGCTTGTGGCTGGAGGCATCTACCACTTTCCTAGAGGTGGGCTGATAGTTCTGCGCGATGGCATCAATCAGCTCAAGGCAGTGATGTGCGGGGGGCGTCAGATACCAGTATATCTGGGAGTAGTAAGCGATAGCTCTTTTGTTGTCTGCTGAGAGCCTACTTTTCATGAACTCTATGGTGCTCCTGAGTTAAGCTATGCTCCTTGATAGCTTGGTGTCTCTGATCCTATCCCATGCATCAATTGGCAGTTCTTCAGGTTGCTCACCCCCAGAATCCTCTTTTTCTCCCATGACTTGTTTCTTAGGGCAACGGCTAAAATCAACTTTCTTCGGCCCTTTTTCATTGCCTTTTGCATTTGGTTGTTCGGGGGCCACCACTTCTGGTTCCTTTCCCTTTTCCTTGGAGTTCTTTCCCATGGTTGATGCTTAGGGCGGCAAATTCTGCATGAATCGTTGAGCAAGTAGCTTCTCCACTGTTGGAGTCTGCGTTATATAGCCTTAGAAGGCAACCACCAGTATTTATGGCACTTGCCATAATTAACTTTGCATCACTTCATCTAATTTGCTGCATGGTGGAGTGGTACACAGGGCTGTGTGTTATGATGATTGCGACTTGCTTTGGAAGCGTGACCCTCTGCCACTTTTTACCCGAGCACAAAATTTTCCCTAACCGAATCACTAGAGGACGTACCCGCAATCTTTTTATTTAACTCACCCACTTCAGACGCTTTTGAAGGTGGTTGTCGGCACGTTCCCCTAGGCATGTTTTAAATGCCCCTGCCTTTTTCATCGTCGGATCCTTCCACTAGGTTTGGTACTTCAGATAGTTGAGCTTCGTGGCACAACTTCGTGAGGTTTGAGTGCCGAAGTAGATCTCTTTTGGTGGGACCCTTCATGCTCTACTACTTCACCGGTTGAATTACTTCGCCTATGCCTCAAGGAAATGCTTCGTCATGATCTTTCTTTGAAACTATGGTTCAGGAGGCTTGCAGCCGAAGCAGAAATGGTTCACATGTGAAGGGGCCCGAGGTGGGTATTTCGGTGACTTTCTGGCGAAGCATTTTCAATGTTTGCTTCGAGATCTTCTTCGCAAGTTTTTGGGCCAAAGTAGCCTTTGGAAACGATTCAGGTCCGAAGTAGTTCTTCTGCCTTCGCGACTTTGGAATTTGATTTTTAGGCCTTCCTACTTCGGGTGGAGTAGTCATTTGAATATCTCTTCACTAGGTTTCCACCCGAAGTAGTTTTGGAAATGCTTTGGGTGCGAAGATTTTCTTGGCGCCTTCCTCATTTTTCTTTGGTAAAACTGCTTCGCTGATTTTCCATCCGATGTAACCTTTTGAAATGCCTCAGGCCCGAAGTTCTTTTCATTTTATTCTTCCTCCCCTTAGTGAAGCTATCCTAGCTACGAAGCTCTTTCTATCTTCTTTGGTGTACAAGGGCAATGGTTAGGAAAACAAAAATTTCTATAACTTCCATACATTTTAAATGGTAATAATTAATATAATACAAAACTTCTGCTATTCTTCTACCCCTTGTATAATGTGACAAAAAGTGTCAACAGTTAATACTTGCCCAACAACTTGTGGTACAACCAATAAACTATCTAATTTTTTTTTAGCAATTTTGCAATAAAACCACTAGAACAAGCATTTCTAACCTTAAACTATATATCTACCACTACTAAAGCTCACTATATCTACCACTATCAAAGCTCACTAGATCTTCTACTATCAAAGCTCACCAAATCTACCACTTTCAAAGCTCACCAAATCTACCACTATAAAATCTCACCAGATCTACCACTATTGAAGCTCACTAGATATATCACTATCAAAGCTTACCAGCTCTATTGTTGCTAAATCTCACCAGCTCTACCACTATCAAAGCTCACTAGCTCTACCATTGTTGAAGCTCACCAACTCTACCACTATCGAAGCTCACCAAATCTACCACTATTAAATTTCACCAACTCTACCACTATTGAATCTCACCAGCTCTATTGCTACTAAATTTCACCAACTCTACTGTTCTTGAAGCTCACCATCTCTACTACTACCAAATATTACAAGATCTACCATTACCAAAAATCACTATATCTACCGCTATAGAAGCTCACTAGATTCATTATTATCGAATCTTACCCACCAGCTCTATCCCTACCAAAGTTCACCAGCTCTACCACTAAAGCTCACCAGCTCTACCACTATCGAATCTCACTAGCTCTATCACTGTTGAAGCTCACCAACTCTACCGCTGCTAAAGCTCACTAGCTCTATAGTTGCTAAAGCTCACTAGATCTACCACTACAAAAGCTCACCAAATTTATTATTATTGAATATCACTAGATATTTTACTATCGAAGCTCACCAAATATTTCTTTGTCGAAGCTCACTAGATCTATCATTACCGAAGCTCACCAAATCTCTACCTATATGCTTCTTATTATTTTTTCTTTGCCCATATTCTTTCATGCACTGCTCCCACTCAAAAATTGATTTATCCTATGATAGAAATTGTTTCTCCTCAAACCAAGCTACAATATAGCTTTGATATCAAATGAAGAGAAATAATACCTCAATAAAATAAAATATAGAAAAATAGTAATTGCATAATCAAAGGAAAAATAGAGAAGAAAAACACATTACACAAGAATTTATCTTGGGAAACCCTTTTTGGAAAAAACCCAACAAGAATATCTCCTTAGTGTATAAACTTGACTATCTCCAATACAATAATATCATTTAGTTTCTTTCTCACTTGCTCTACCGCTTATGATTATATATATTGCATATTGTATTCCCTCCCTTGAGGGTGTCCAGATATTCCTTCTCTTTTCCCATAAACCCTCATGCAAGTGTTGTTTTATATACCAATAACACAAGAAGGGGTTTTACAATACCATGGGTGTAAAAACTTGGGTTCAAATATATTAACCTAAATATATTAAAACATGGGTTCAAATGTATTAACCCAAAACCCATCCAGAATAACACAAAAAATATTCAACATGAGATTCCATTGCCCCATGATAACCAATATTTCCTCGCCCCATGATAACCAAAATCACGGCCTAATATTTCTTCTTTAATTTGATAAAATCAGTGTCAACGACCACCATAGAAATAATGAGATTCCATTGCCGTCTAGAACAGCATGAGAAAGTTCAATGCCGTCCATAAAAAACAAATCAAAACCAAGGCCATTCATTGCCTTATATACTTTGTCCAATTTAACAAGTTTATATATAGATGCTGCACAATTCTTTTTTTGGAAAAAGATTTGATGAGTATCTGAGAGGTTTAAATTAATTTGATGCCTGAATTATTAGGAGGAGATTGCAGTTCTAGGGGACAAGCCTCGTTCTGTTCTAGATTCTTTAGAACTACCCAAGATGCTGCAATAACCAATAATAATATGCAATCACAGACCAATTGGGATTTAAAGGAAACATTTAGTAGAACACATCAATCCTCTCTGGCAAACACCCTTATCATTATTCAACAACTGCTTCATGACTTCACTTAATAAGCTAAATTCCATACCAACTGCTTCATGACTTCACGTAATAAGCTAAATTCCATACCAACCTTTCAATAGGAAAACCAAAACCCAACAAAACTAGATATGAAACCTGAAATATATTCAATGAAGTGGTAGAAGGTGAATAAAATTCACTTGTAAACTCTGTGCAGTTTTGTATTTTCAATACTCTGATACCCATCCATTAAAAAAGACGGCAGGGCTTATGTTGTCCCCACGTTCGGTCCATCTAACGGACCCTGCTTTTGGGTGGTCGTTACGTTTCGTTAAAAAGGACTAAAGAGTCCTTACGTTACATCAATACTCCATTATACATTATATATTGCAGGAAGCCAAATTGGAACGGGGCTCTTAGTGAAAACTTCAAATACCTAGCATTTCAAATTTCTAGCACAAACAAGGAAAGTAAAAGAAAAAGGAACAAAGGAATATTAGTTGGATTTGACGGATTAATATAAATCATCTAATCATCAAGCCCGGTTTTATATATCCAGATATTCCTTACATTGATAATTGGGTTTCTTATACATATCATAGCTGGCAATTGGTTTCTCATTCTGGTCATGTATGCCTTTTTGTATTGTAGCTATGCATTATTCCTTCTTGAGATTCCTTCTTATCTATGACAACAACCATGGATATTGGACTGCCTACTCACCAAAACCAGATATCTTCTCAGATAGAAACCGTGTGGGTAATCATCAGAATGCACTGAAATGGATTCCACCATGGATAACAGAATAAATGTCTTTATCTGACGTCATCTGTTTAATCATCACCACTCTCTTTGTGTCGGCTGTACAAATAAAATGCAGGAGGATGCATAAACATTGCATATATATATATATATATATAGCATTCAGGGTACTAGGGTCTGTCAGGAAACAATCAGCAATGAAGAGCCATCTAAGTCTTTTTGGTCTGAGAAGACGGTCAGTCTATATCTGGTCAGTCCTGATTCTGATTCTTGTCTATTTTTTTTCACAAGGAGAATCCTCCAGTTTCAATGACAAGTTTGAGATTTCATGGGGAAATGACCACGTTAAGTTGTTAGGTAATGGGCAGACAGCCCAGCTCAGTTTGGATCAAGCCTCAGGTATTCTCTTGGCAAGATGTCAATTGGCCAGATTTGCGATTATACTTTAGGATTAAATAATATCCGTGTTGATAATAATGATAACACCAACGTTTTTCATTGATTGTTTCAGGTTCTGGTTTTGCCTCCAGAGACAAATACTTGTTGGGGAGTTTCAACATGAGAATTAAGCTGGTAACTGGAAATTCCGCAGGAACCGTCACTGCGTATTATGTACGTAAGCTAAGAAGGATTTAAATAGAATTCAGAGTGATGGAAGAATGAATGTTATTATTATGATACGGAATGAATCAAAGCAACCACAAATATATAGTGTCTAAAAATTTTAGAGACATTCAAACTATCTCCCACTCCTAATATATTTTCACCTCCTATGCAATGACGTAAAGTTGATTTTGACATGATTCTAACGCAGCTCCAATATGTAAGTTTCTCGAACTTCTATTGTTTCATTGAATATTTCACCAAATCATCAAGTTAAACGATTATTATGTGCTACACACTATCCAAACTTTGTTCTTTTTATTGAATATTTCAAATTCATTTGTTCCCAAGTCACAAATCAACTCAAATTTATCTCACCCCAGGCTTTACTATTCATCCATTTTCTTCCGTCTTTTTGTTTCAACAACTTTTATGTGATTCCACATGTCTTATGCAAAGAAATTCTGTGACGTCTATAGAATATCATTTTCCTGGTTATATTCCTTCGAAAGCTTCTTCTAGATATCCATTTCTTCTAAGCTTTTCTTAGGCATATCTTGATGCTTCCTAATCATCACACCATTTATATGGTCCAACACTTCGGCACTAACATCAAGTGGCTACAAATGTGGGTTAATTGGTCTTATTGTTTTCTAAGAGGTTTATTATGATGTTTTTGTCATGCTGTGAGTGATATATTCCAACATAAAATTCCGTTCCAACTGTAAACACATAGATTTAGATTTTGTATTATTCTGGTCAAGCTGTTGTTTTCAATAACATATTACTCTCAAGATAATTACATATAAATTTATAATTTATTATGATGTTCCTAAATAAGATATTCCAAAATAAAATTTAGTTCCACTATCAGGATAATTACATATAAATTTGTGATGGTACATTGCCACGCTAAATCTTACATCAAACCGTTCAAACAAGATGATGATAATACAAAACATGTCATTCCCGTAAACTTACATTTGACTAGTTAACCAATATTGGTGGATTCCGTAAATAGCTTTCAACCATTTAGCAAATATTGAGCAGCCTATTCTTTTTCTTTGAAAGATGTCATGGATATATATTCCCATTTAAGGTATGCAATGGAATTAGTTGACACGTAGGTAGCCTTCTATAAATGGAGGCCTTTGAAGTTGGCTTTTAGAAATTCAGCTTATTTGCATACTCTCAAATTAGCATTGAGCCATGGAGGTTTAAGATAACATTTTTGTTTTGCATCAGATGTCATCAGATTCATCCTCCCACGATGAAATCGACTTCGAATTTCTGGGAAACCTGCCAGGAAAACCGTACAATCTACAGACCAACGTCTTTGCAAGTGGAGTTGGAAACAGAGAACAAAGGATTAATCTCTGGTTCGACCCATCGGCAGACTTCCATAACTACTCAATTCTTTGGAACCACAAACAAATAGTGTAAGTAATTTTTCTAATATCTTTTATCATTGTTGAATGTTATTCATCAATCCCATGAATCTAACATTGATACAATTTCTTATGTTCTTAAACAGATTTTCTGTAGATTCTATTCCAATCCGGGTGTTCAAGAATAATGAAGCAGTGGGGGTCCCTTATCCAAAGAGCCAACCCATGAAGTTGATCTCCACCCTTTGGGACGGGGATGACTGGGCTACTGATGGAGGAAAAGTTAAGATAGACTGGACAAGAGCTCCGTTCATTGCATCATATCAAGCCTTTGAGATAGATGGTTGTGTTTCATCGACTTCATCTTCCCCGTGTGCAGGGCAATGGTGGGATCAATCAGAATTTCAAAACCTCAGTCCAGACCAACTCAATAATCTTAGTTGGGTTCGCAAGAATTACATGTTTTATGACTACTGCAGTGACAGGTCCGGAAGGTTTTCTCGAACTCCACCCGAGTGTGCACTCAATCCCTGATAATGGAAGTTGGTGGTTTAAGAAAGTCTGTATAATATTGATTCAACCATTTATACCCTATTGATTCGACCATGATTTGGAATAAGAGATTATTCGTGCGGATAATCTCCTTGTTGAGTTCAAAACGTTGTTGAAAAATATTTATAAATTAATCTTATTGTTCTTCAATAAGATTATTGTGTTGTTGAAAAATATTGTTCAAGTATTCAATTCGAGGATATTTTGTAGTACTCCACCTCAAAATGGAAAGATTTGGATTTTGCAACTTGGTTGTGGAATATTTATATGGTGGAATTTAATGATTCCTCCAGCCTCGGATTTTTTTTTTAATTTACTTAAATGCCTCTATAGATAGAGAGGCCATTACATAAGCATCCTCCAACCACCATGACGTTGAGATCTAGAATAGAATAAGACAAAATAAATACATATGAATATAATATTAAGGCAACTAAAAGCTTCACAGTATAAAATGATAGATTTTACATGGCTGGGCATGGGACAATAAAGTTAATGTTAAATCTAATTATTACATGCCCAAGAAGAGCAGCTTCAACCATTGGAGGTGGCGATTTATTATCTTTATCCTCTATGTCAATCAATTTTTAGCCTGACATGGATTGTTTTGGGCAGAGTCTTTATGCTAGGGGGAAATTGAGAGAACTAGAAAAAGGGAGGGAGGTAAATTAATGGGTCAAAGGGGCCTTGGATGAAAATTTTAAATTCAGCCAGCCATAAGGTGATTAACAAGTAAAGTGAAAGCGAACACTATTACAAGACTTGGTATAATGCTATTTATGAGAGGAAAATTGTGGATATCCCTTCACAAGTAGTGAAAATATGTTGCAATTTGAAGGTCAACTTTTTATATAATTTTGAATTTAAATCATAATATATAAAAATATATTAATTTTTAATTTAAAAATTAAATTAATATATTTATAAGAGAAAGTGCATGTTTCTTATTTTTAGATTTAAACTAAGAATTTTATTTTTTAAACATAATATAAATTTAACATAAGTTGAAGTATTGGAGAAAAAAAAAATTAAGCAAAGTTTTATTGTAAAAGAAAGGCTTTGGATAGTAAGACAAAAAGAGATATTAATTAACTCCAATGCTAATGAACTTGAGAGTAGAACAAAAAAAACATACTTAAGAGTTTTAAAGGATGAGTAGAAAAAGCAAGAAGGCTACTTATCCCATATGGGTGTAAGTCTTTGTCCAAATGATAATCTTGATAATATTGATACAAAAGGCTATGTATAAAATAAGTTATCTTGGGATCTAAAAGATATCGATGGATCTCGTGTTCATTTATGGCCACTTGTTGCAATCATAAATAAGGATTTTAATTCTTGGTGCATTGTCCCCGTAGCTTAGGTTTTAATTTCCTAATAAAAAGTATTTATTTTTCTTGTTTTTACTTTTATTGCAATTATTTTCCTTGCAAAAATCCCTTGGTCTTAGCTCATAGAGGTCTTTGTACATCAAGGATTACGTCCAACGAGGAGCTGACCTCGTTTAAAAACCCCAAAGGTTGTATTGTTGATGGGCTTCCATCCATGGTGCTTCTTGTTGTTTTTCTCTATGCAAGGTCTAGGTGCCCTTGACTCATTGGATTCTCCACTTAGACGGCCAAGTGCATTCAAATATGACAACCATGATAATGAGTCTCACTAAGTGTATCATAAATTATGTTGAACTAGGGATATGTCTTGACTTCTAGTTTATTCATGTGTCTCAATTCTAGCTTTACTAAAGCTGGAAGGACTAATGGCTCCTCCCAACCTCCAAATTGAGGTCAGCTCCACACTATTCCTATTGAATACTATAACGATCATCCTCACACGGGTATTGGTTAATAAGAAAAAATGGTATTAGTTCTACCTTATCCTGTGAATTTTGGTACTACTAATAGTCTCTATGAGTGTAAGATCAAATTTAGGTTGTCAATGAAGGGAAGCAAGTTGATAGAAAAGGTAGGAAGGAAAGTGATGATCCGCTTGCGAGTACATGGATGCTCGCATACTTGCATATCATGTAGATTTCATGATTGACTAGTTTGTGTGTGTGGTTTGTTGTTGTTTAATTTATTGAATAATGTGACGATGATGATGGGAACTGGTATTTATTTGATTGTGCATATAGTTTAGATTAGAAGAAAAAAATAAAATATTAAAATATGAATGCAAACAAATAAAGGTATGCATGGTAAAAAGAAATTTGATTACGAGTTTGTTATTGTGAACGTCAATTATGTTAAAACTTGGGAACTCACAAAGGAGAGTATTTCGGAAGCTTTGGTTAGCATTGGAAGTGAAAGGTATTACAAAAAACTCCAGGTAGAATGCTCATGATAATACTCTTGTTTGTTTTTAGCTTTGTGTTACAAAGAAAAAAGAAAATAATTTCTATTTGAACTAAAATATTGCTTGTCTTCTTATGCATGGAAATAAAACAGAAAAGGATATTGTTTTGTGTACATATAAGACGTTATAGCTAGCCTAAATGAGTGCTTCATTTGAAATGAAATACTATTTGTCTTGTTGTGTGCGAAAAAGAAACATAAAAGATATTGTTTTGTGCACATGTATGATATAATAGCTAGCTTGAACAATTGTTCCTAAATTTTTATGTTTGGATATAAGCTTTGCATTGAGCATGGATGTTGTTGATATTAGAAATAAATGTGGATGGTTTTGTAAATTACATGCAATAGAATTACAAAGTACTCTCTAAATCTATGGTATATGTTTACATATTTTCATGGTTGCATGTTAGTTCAATTGCATCCATTGGATGATGAGCCAAATTCTGATTTCTTCATGAAATTCCATTTTTTTAGATAGTAGATGGCGAGCTAGTCGATGATGTGAGAAAAATATATAAAATATGATAGCAGTTTATAAGGGATCTAGAGTAGCCATGATTTGTAGTCTATGATAGAATTGTTCATTTAATTTTCCTCAAATATATCCGAGTACATGTTGTTGCATGATAGTGAACAATTAAGTCCATAACATCTGATATTTATATTATTGTAGTCATGGGATTGAGTGATAAGTTGGAGTAGGACCATCCTACCGAGTATTGCAGGTAACTATAATGCATTTTATAGAACCAGAGTCTAATTTATATGTTTGTAATAGTTGCTTTGACACTATGATAATTAATTATGGAAAGTTTATTATTATCAGTAAAACTTGTTTGATGTTTTCTATAACTATGGAATGATGATTTAATATTCAATGTGGAAGTGTGATTATAGATGTCCTCTCTTGTGAAGATGTATATTTTGGTTGTGAATTTATGGTTAAAAGAGTTTAAATCATGGTCAAACGTAAATTTGAACTGGAAAATTCTTGTTTAGAAAGAGTATTGAATCCTTGGCTTGACTGCTAAATCTTGTTGTCCTAAATGGTGTTGGGAGTTCTTTTTCTTTTGTTTACCATATTTATAATCAACACCCGATAGAAACAATAAAATCAAACTTTGTGAGGTAAGGTTAAATCATCTTGGCAATATTTTGTGTGTAACCTAGTCTGGGATTGCCATATTATTGGAAAATGGTTAAGATATATGTAAACCATGTAGAAGCAATGAGAGAGCGGTGCAATCTATTGTAGGACTTCTGCATCTTCCGTATGTTGAAGATGTAAACTAGTACAGTTAGAAAACAATGGAAATATGAGTCAATGTTGTATATTCTTTGTAATAGGGGAATGTTATACTGTTTAGTCTTTTAATAAACATTATGACTAGTTTGCATGCATGATGGAATGGTACCCTTGGTACATTTTATTACTCTTAAGTAAAATATATTACTGCAATGGAAACAATGTGATGCACATGGGTCAATGATTTTAATAGGATTGCTTTATTTTTCAATGCTGACATCTGTTTTTCTAAAAGAATTGAAGTTGTGATTAGTGAATTGTATGATAAACTCTTAAGAAGTATTAGTCAATGTTGTAAGCATACATTACATAGTGTTTCCTCAATAAGTTGAGAGTTGTCCTCATTTGGTCCTTCAATAGAGAAAAATATAGAGAATATATTTATAATTCTGTAATTTGAATTCATAATTTAGTGCTTCTCTTATTAAAGGAATAATTTTTCTAAATCCTTTATGTTTATATGTTGAAAAATGAGTTGAGCATATTTTATTAAAATTTTAAGCTTAGCATTATGAGTACGTTGTTGTATTGAAGAGCTACTAATATGGGAATATTGGAATTAAAATTTCAATTTTTTCTTTCCCTCAAACATTAGAATCAATGCAAATAATGAAACTAAGCATTGATGCTTATGAAAGGAATTACTTTATGGACTTGGGTTTAATCCAAAACATTTAGTTTATATTATATATTTAGGTCTCCTTGGATGATTTATATCCTAGTGGAAACTTAAAATTAGAATAGAAGGGTTCAAAAACTTTATGGGATAAGGGGTTTTAAAGAACTTACAAATTAAACACTTTGTTGTGGTTGTTAGAATTAAATAATAAAACATGAGCAATAAATAAATGTGAAAATAAAATGTAAAAGAATAAAATAATACACGAGACACAGATTTACGTGGTTCACCCAATGTCGGCTATGTCCACAAAGAAAATAACTAGGCCTTTCTATTTCGTCTAGAAAACCACGAAGGGATATAACCTACAACAGATATGTTGTAACTTCCTCTTCACTCTATCATCATCAATTACAATTACACACACTACACATTACAATACATATGATCAGCCATACATCATCCTCTTATAAAAAAATGTGTTACAATTTTAAGGTAAAAAATCCCACCTAAAATCCATCATTCAATCTGTGACCTAATAATAAATAGTCCAAATTTACATAGAGAAAAAACATCTATTTTTGGCTTAGCTTAGAAGGAAACATGATGTAGCAGTACTCTATTAATTAAAAAAGGTGCTAGTTTATGATTCTCCAGATCGCATTATGCGGAAAGTGAAGAGCATACTACTAGTGTTGGAGGCTTTCTGGTTCACTAGATCGCATTACGCATCAAGTGAAGAGCATAATAACCATAGAAAAATATTTTTAATGGGGTTTTTTAGAGAAAGATGAAAAGAATGAGTTAGAAAGAAACTAAAATAATGAAAAAAGTATTTTTATTCCAAAAAAATAATTATACAACTAAAAAACTTCGAATGTGTTTCGACCTTTTGGGTCTCATCAGCGGAGTGTGTCTTAGAGAGGTACAATATCCTTTTTTTATAATCCTAAATCTAGGGGGGAGCCAAAAAGTAATGCATGTGGGATAAAAAACTATTCCAAAATATCAAATACAAACTATAGGTTTATAGATCAAATGGTAAAAAAAACATATTAAATATTCCCAGGCTCAACCTCCCAAAAAAACTCACCCTGTTACAAAGGCACATTAAAAAATACGAGAAACAAGATGGAGAAAAGTTCCCTTAAAAATTTTTATCCTTGAAAATATAGGATCTTAGAGGTTTGTGATTCCTCCAGTAGATGATGGCTCATGCAGTATGTTTAATTTTTCTATCCTTACTACACTTTTTAAATATAGGAGAAATAACATCTTTACCCAAGTGCAAACTCCTAGAAAAATCACAATTGTCTAACTTCAAAATAAGTGGAACATGTTTGAATTTGGTGCCTTATCTGCATGTAGCTCTTTCAAGAACTCTAGCTAGGAGAGAGGGTATTCCATAAAATTTTACTTTTTCAAATAGTGAAAGTAAATTAATCTTATACCCTCTAGCTCTAAGTCTATTAAAAAACTTGTTTTAACATAAATTAAGCCCTCTCTCGAACTTTCTCTAACTAAGAACATATTGAGATCATGTAAAATGAAGGCCTTCTATTGGTGGATAGGATGATGAGAAGAATTTAGAATATATTGATAGGTTTTAATTGGTTTCTAGAGCAACTTTGTACACAAAATCCTTGTATGAACAAAATCAGGTCCTTTAAAAAGCATAGTATCCAACAAAGTCACTTCTAAATCTGAAATAGATGCTGATATTTTAATGCTCGGATAGAAATATCCATAAGTGGCCAATAAGCTATCAAGTTTTTCCCTCAAGCCATGCCAAATACCAATGGCATCATCAATGTATCTTTTGTAGAATAAAATATTGTCCACAAAAATATTAACAAAAACTTGCTCATTGAGATGGTAAAGAAACAGGTAAGCATAAACTACTACAAACTTACTCCCCATGATTGTTCCTCTGATATGTCTATAGATTCTACCTTGAATTCCAAGTAGTGTTGTGTTAACACTAGTTCTGCAAGTCGAATGATGAAGTTTGTCTTAACTGGGTTAAATTTATCCTTCAAAAAATATCAAATATTTGACAGATCTTTCGCAGTTGGGATGCTAGGATATAAGCTCTCGACATCAAAGGAAAATAAAGTTATATATTGAGGAAATGAATATATGCGTAAATCTTTAATTAAGGATATGGAACCCAATAAGTGATTCTTTTGTTACAAAAGAATGGATAGAAGAAGGTGATGAAGCCATTTTAAAGCGGGTTCTAGAATAAAACCATAGTAAGATCAGATAAGTCTCCTAGAGAGCTGAGGCTTATGAATTTTAGAGAGTAAGTAAAAAATACAAACATGAGCAGAAGAGGGTTTGACCTATAGCATGAACTTACAATGGTTATCCGAGGCAATGTTTTTGTGGAGGGCCATGTTTAACAAATCTTGAAGTTGAATAAATATGTCTGACAAAGGGACACTAGAAACATAGGCATAAACATTTTGGTCTGAGAGCTATGAAGGACCTTCCGAGACATACCAATCACGAGATAAAATACAAACACCCAGGTTTTTATCTACAGGTGTAATGATTATGGAATTATTATTAGCAAGAGATCGAATAACATATCAAATATGGCAGGGAAAAGCTCAAGACCGGATAGGGTTGACAATACTAATCTTATTCTTAATAAAGTTCTCTCCCAATTGAATGATGTCTTCTAGGGGCTTGTAAAATTTTAAAGGAGTGAAGCCTAGGTTAGAAACTTGGAAGGGATGAATAGGTTTGGTGGGATTTGGGAGGTTGCCTCTAGGTCCAAAAAACCACTCAAGTCTACGTTGTCTAAAAAAATAGATAATTCCTTAAAAATGGACTCCTTAGACATTGGGGGAGGGATAGGAAAGAATTTTAAACCCAAACTGAAAGTTTCAATTTCATACTTAGACAACACACAAGAAGAGAAATTATGTACGGCAAGGTTAGTGATCTTGATATCAACTACCCAAATAAGACTCCTATAAAAAACATGGTAGCCATAGTCCTAAGGACTAAAAATAGCTACCCAATATGTAAATTTTGGTTTTCATCATCATTTCAATGTCAAAATGACCCCTGATCTTGCTGCTTCTACACAAATCGAACAAAATTCTATCTTTACCTCTTGAAATCAAAGTTTCAAAAATAGCCTTCATTTTCCTAAGGTGACTGCCATGTCACAGAGGAAGTGTGGTTCTAAAATATATCCCCCCTCTTCCATATTTGTGAAGAGGGGCCATTGTAGTTTAAATTATTTCCTATATGTTGTTGTATTTGTTGTGGCTAGGTTCTGTGTTGTTGCCTAGGCCTTTGTTGAGCCCTTTACTATTGTGAATATTTTTGTGGTGGAGGTCTATTGGGGGGGGCAGGTGTGTTGTTGCCTAGGCCTTTGTTGAGCCCTTTACTATTGTGAATATTTTTGTGGTGGAGGTCTATTGTTGTTGTTGTTGTTGTTGTTGTTGTTGTTGTGGGATATGTGCTCTTTTGGACCCTCTATTATGGCTATGATTTTATTGACCATGGAAGAATCTATCTGAGAGGAGCTTCTCAAGACGATCCATGTGTTGTTTTATCTCCTTTTTTACTTGGTCTGCAATACTCTTAGTATCTTCATTCATATTAAATTCTAGCACTTCATTAGTTACATTGTCTCAAGATACTTTAGCTCTTTCTTGAGCTTCATTATGAATTTGTGTATCCACTGTCCATACCTGTAATTTGCCATTGAATAAATCTTTGAATTGTACTTCCCAATTAGAGGTAATCTCCTGAGAAATTATTTTGTGTTGGTGGACTGATTTTGAAAGCAAGTCCCTAATATCAAGAACCAATTTGTTGGGAATAAAGTCATTTATTTGGGCATTTAGCTTTTCTGTTTATTTTTGAGAATTTCCAACATATAACTTTACCATTTCTAGATGAAATTTCTCCGTGAGTTGTTCAGCTTCATCGCAAAAATGATTGTCTATATCTTTATCTGGTAGATGCAATTTTGGAATTTTAATTCTTGGACTATGGGGAACAACCCCTTGTACCAAGTTTTCCTCAGACCTAAATATTCTAGATCTACATTTCTCTAATTTTTTAAAAAACAACTTGTATTCAACAAACTTTGTTTCCACCAGTTTATTCAAATATTCTAGCCTAGATGGGACATCATTCATTTCACCAATTCCATCAATGAAGGTCCTCATATCTTATGAGGAAGGATGTCAGCTTTTCTATAAGAAAACATATGTATCTACCAAACCCCTATTTATCATTTTATCTATATCAAAAATTTGCTCTCCCAAATCCATGATCTATTGTCGTTTGCCCTCTCACTATTGATGTTTCTTGGACAATCAAACAGGGGAATAAGAGGGCTATCAAGGAC
This sequence comes from Wollemia nobilis, assembly GCA_028583015.1. Classification (NCBI taxonomy): domain Eukaryota; kingdom Viridiplantae; phylum Streptophyta; class Pinopsida; order Araucariales; family Araucariaceae; genus Wollemia; species Wollemia nobilis. The sequence continues at coordinate 32,370 of JAQPPZ010005577.1, forward strand.
TATAGGATATGAATCAGTAGCAAAATTATAAATATCAATGAGGGAAAGAGCAGTGTGCGCCATAGGAGGGTTTAAAACTTAGCTTAGAAGGAAATATGGTGTAGCAGTACTCTATTAAAAAATTATGTGCTAGTTTCTAATTCACCATATCGTGTTACACAGCAAGTGAAGAGAATACTATTAGTGCTAGAGGATTTATGGTTCACCAGATCCTATTACATGGCAAGTGAAGAGCATAAAAACTATAACAAAATGTATTTTTAATGGGATTTTTTAGAGAAATATAAAAAAGAACTCGGAAGGAACAAAAATGCTGAAAAAGAATTTTTATTCTAAAAAAGAAATTATACAACTAAAACGCTCCAAATGCATTTTGACCTTTTGGGTCTCATCATTGGAGTGTGAGTCTTAGAGAGGTACAATATCCTCTTTTTTATAATACTAACTCTAGATGGGAACCAAAAAGTAATACATATGGGATAAAAAATTATTCCCAAACATTAAATACAAACCGCAGGTTTATAGACCAAATGGTAAAAAATACATATTAAATATTCCTAGGCTCAACACCCCAAAAAAACTCACCCTATTACAAAGGCGCATTAAAAAATGCAAGAAACAAGATGGAGAAAAATTCCCCTTACAAAATTTTGCTCTTGCAAAGATAGGATCTGAGAGGTTTATGATTCCTCCAGCAGATGATGGCTCATGCAATATGTTTAAGTTGTCTATCCTTACTCCACTTTTTAAATATGGGAGAAATAACATCTTTGACCAAGTGCAAACTCCTAGCAAAATCATAATTTTCTAACTTTATAATAAGTGGACCATGTTTGACTTTGGTACCTTGTCTACATGCACCGCCTCCCTTGGACCCCCTATCGATAGTAGTAGGGGGAGCGGTGCCCCCCCTACACCCCCCTTCGTGGAGTGGGTCCAAGTACGGTTGAAAACAAGACCTCCAATTTAATTAGGCTCCATAACCAATAATGGTTGTAGAAATCTATGAACTATACTTGAAATCAAGCATCAAGAATAAATGATGTTCAAATTCATCCTATGTTATTGAGGTATGATTATGTACACAATGGTGTTTTGAAAGAAACTAAATATCTAACAAAATTAGTCATAGCAAAGTGACTTGGTCAGATTTTATAATGAGGAGCGGTAGGGGATACACCCTCCAATTTGCTACTCATTTGGTACTGTGGTAAGTCCCATGTCCATTTAACTTATCTAGATTAGCCATGAAGTTTGGTATGGGATGAGAAACCATGAGTTACAATGAACATGGGATATGAATATCAAGGTCATGGAATTGACATGGCTCTAATTGACTTTGGGAAGAGGATAATCAGTTAACCACAAAGGCATATGTATGTTATTTCTTTTCATGCAAAAATTAGAGTGTGTCAACTAGTAGCCGAGGGCTTAGTATGGAATTGGATAGGGAAGCAAGTGTCGACCCTCTAGGTATTATGGGCCCTAGAGGATAACCCCTACCATGGAACAACCCTCATGCTAGAAACAAAGGATGTAAATAAGGAAAATATATCCACAAAATGGCAACTTTTACGGGATTCAACCAATCTTGTCCACTTGGGTGGCTAACTGCAATAGTCTCAAAATCCAAATATGGCCTTATATGCCTATAATTTTTAAGAATTTAATATTAAAAAATTTGGGTGAATTAACATGTGCTATGAATATGATAACACATTTAAAACAAAATGTGATTTGAAATATATAAAAAAATACCTCTTTTATTATACTTAGTTTTGTTTAGTGGTACAACAAGACTTGGGTTTTTATATATGGTATCATAGCAGAAATGTTTCTAATGTGTAGAATTTGATTAAAAAATTTTACCTAGAATAATTAATATTTAATAACGTGCTTCTTTCACCTACAAGTTAAATGGCACGAATGTTGTGAGGTGGGTCTTCAGGAAATCTTGTAGGAGGTAAGGAGGAAGAAGCCACTGAAAGACTTATAAGAGGACCAAGAATAGGATTAAGATGAGAGGGTCCTCAACATGAAATAAGGCTGAAATAGATAAATGAGACTTCTCCAAATGATACTGGTAGGGAGGAAGGAAACATTGCAAAGGTTGTGCAACTATTACAAGCACACATGGAATAATAAAGGGAAGATATGGTCCAACAATAGGATTTGATTATTCAACAATGAAAAGTCATAGAAGACATGGCTAGGGGTAGAGATACTATATTAGGCAAGGTAGAGGAAGCACCTAGAGAACTTGATGGATCTGTACTGGAAGGGCCAAGGTAAGTAAAGAGTTTGATAGGAACCTGAGAAAAGTTATGATATCCAAGTTTAATGGTAAGGGTGATGGTGGCTCAACGAAAAATTAGCTAATTAAACTTTAGTCATATTTCTTTCTAGTAGTTTTATCCTTTGAATCTAATATTGCATTGGCAGTCATGAACATGATTGAAGTAGCCCTTGATTGGTGGAAATATTATAAGAAAAGGTATAAATAGAAGCTACAAACTTCATATAGGAGTTTGCTAAAGAATTCAGAGATAGATTTTTAACTAAGCAATATTATGTGGAGAAATTTGAAAAGTTCTATAATTTGCATTAATAAAGCATGCCAATAAGTGATTATCACCAAAATTTAGTTCAACTATTAAAATATGCATCTCAATATGAAATCAATGAGGAAATGAAGACTCAAAATTCATTCTGGGATTACATCCTAGGATCGTGACAATAGTAAATATGCACAACCTTGATAATCTACCTATTACCTTTGATCTAGCAATAAAAGAGGAAGCCAATCAAGAAACTAGAAAAGCATATTTTAACTACCAAAAACTATCTAAGAAGGAAAAATATGAACTAAATAAGCAGAAAAGTGTTGGGTTTATGAGATGGGAGAAAGACCAAAACAAAAAAAACCCAAAGGAGGAGAGCAAAATAGGCAAGGTGGTAAAAATAAACCTAACAATGAAGGTGGTAAATTCAAGAGGGATGGTAGAGATTTTTCCAAAATATAGGGACAGATACCAGTAGTTCAGTAAAATAATAGATAAACTGCACCTCTAGAAAGAAATGAGAATAGTAAATGGGAAATAAATCTCCACCAAGTGGTTGCTATATATTTCAAGGAGCTCATTATGTCAACAAATACCCCCTCAAAGCTGATCAACGTTAGAAAGCCCTAGAGGAATCCACCCATAGGATCTTTGCAGCCACATGTAGTTCTAAACTTGATGGTCAAGTTACTCCTTTCTTAATAAATGGAAATATATTTTATAAAGATGTGTAAATTAGTGGATCAACTGATAGCTTTATCTCTACTAGATTAGTGAAGTACATACCTATTAGACTTGAATTTTTAGCCAATGGTTGGAAGGTAGAATATGGGTTTGGGTAAACCTACCAAGTTAACTAATGTTTTTTTGATCGTCACATCACTTTACCATAAGAAAAAACTAATTGGCATTTGTATGCGGCACCTTTGCATATGTTTGATATCATACTTGGAGTAGATTGGTTAAAGGTACGTAAGGCTCTTCTAAATTTTGAAGATAGGTGGGTAGAATTTATATATGAGTCCAATCAAAGGGTTAAGATTTGTTGTGGTCGAAGTGAATTTAAACCACACTTATTGTATGCAATGCAAATAATGAAATTTATTAGGAAGAAGGGAGTAATCTTCATAGTTAAAATGAATAAGAAATAAGAAACTAAAATGGAGTTAGATCTCTTCCAAAAGTATATTGTATTAGAAGAATTCAAATATGTGTCTTTGGAGGATCTTTCAGGACTATTCCTTAGAGATAATTCAACTTTTATATTGATATTTTACCTAGAGTTACACCAATCGCAAGAGCACCATATAGAATGACTCCTATTGAACTACAAGAGCTCAAAATGCAACTTCAAGATTTGTTAGAAAAAGGGCTAATAAAACCAAGTGTGTCACCTTGGGGAGCTCCTATAATTTTTGGTAAACATAAAAATGATACATTGAGAATGTGCATAGACTATCAGATGAATAATATTACTATCAAAAATAGGTACTCATTACCTAGAATTGATTATTTGATTGACCAATTGAAAGGGGCAACCATCTTCTCAAAAAATGACTTAAGATCTGGGTATAATCAATAGAGAATATGAGAAGAAGACACTTCAAGAACAACATTTAGAATAAGATATGGATATTTTGAATTTACTATCCTTCCTTTTAGGCTAACTAATGCCCCAACCACATTCATGAATCTCATGAATAATATTTTTAGAGAGCAATTGGACCGGTTTGTGCTCGTATTTTTGGATGACATAGTGATCTATTCTAAGAACAAGGAGAAACATGATCAGCATATGATAATTATGCTTGATATTCATAGAAAGAATTGATTATATGGAAAATTATCAAAATGTGAGTTTTACACCCCACAAGTACAATATTTGGGACAAATGATCTCTATTGAGGGGATTGCAATAGATCCCAAAAAAATTGAAGCAATTATTGATTGGCCAGCACATACTAATGTGACAGAGGTGTGAAATTTTACAGGGATGGTAGGATATTATAGGTAATTCATCAAAGGATTTTCAATAATTTCCCAACCCATTACAAAACTTCAAAGGAAAGGTAAAGCCATAAAAGAGATAGAATAGTGTGAAGAGGCTTTTTGGGTTTTGAAATAAAAATTGATAACCATATTGATTTTACAATTATCGGATCCTAATAAGTAGTTTGCAGTATGTACTGATGCCTCCATTGAAGGACTAGGAGGATTTTGAACCAAGATGATGCGGTTATTGCTTATGAATACATGAAACTTAAGAAGCAAGAGATAAATCATGCCACTCATGATTTTGATTTGGTAGTGGTTTTACATGCACTAAAAATCTATAGGCACTATTTATTTAGAAAATCATTTAAATTGAAGATAGATCATCAAATTCTAAGATACATTTTCATTCAACCCTTATTAAATGCTAGGCAAAGATGTTGGATGGAATTTTTTGTGTATTGAATACATTAAGGATAAAGAGAATAAATTTATAGATTATTTAAGTAGAAGAGGGTGCATCACTGCAATGACAAAATTTCGTTATGATTTGTTAGATCAAATTAAAGTATTGCAGGGAAAAGATGAATATTGTCAATCTTATAATGAATAGGTTAAGAGGGAACCTGAAAAGTGCATAGATTTTGTATTTAAATATGATATATTATTTTATAAGAACTGATTGGTAGTTCCAAGCATGGACAGATTGAGAGAAATAATTCTTAAGGAGACACACAATACTCCTTATTTTGTGCACCTAGGAGGAGCAAAAATGTGTGAGAATTTGAGAAAAGTTTACTATTGGATTTTTTGAAAAAGGATATCACCAATTATGTAGCCAGATGTTTAGAATTTCAGAGAGTAAAATTAGAACATCTACATATAGCTAGAAAATTGTATCCACATGAGATACCTACACAAAAATGGTATGTGGTATCAATTGACTTTATAGTGGGATTGCCTAAAACAGGATTCAGGTATGACACAATCTTGGAAATCATGGATAAGTTAACCAAGGTTGCACATTTTATATCAAATAATGTGCAAGATGATGCACCTATAGTAGCAAGTAAGTTTTCCAAGGAAGTGGTAATATTGCACATTTTTTCTAAACTTATAATCTCTGATAGAGATTCTCATTTTATCTTTGAATTCTGGAAAGCATTGCATCAAGCATTAGGAACCAAATTGAATATTAGTATTGTCTATCACCTTGAGATATATGGGAAAACTAAGAGGGTGAATTAGGTACTAGAGGATATGCTAATAATGTACTGCATGGATCAGCATATAAAGTGGGAAGACTACATATACCTAGTGGAATTCGCATACAATAATAGTTATCATGCATCACTAGGTATGGCATATTTTGAAGCCTTATATAGGATAATATCTAGAACTCCCTTGTCTTGGGATAATCTAAAAGATCGGGTAGTGATCGGACAAAAAATGGTAAAGGAAATGGAAGACCAGTTAAAAAGAATTTAGCATAAGCCAAATGAGGCTACAGATCACCAAAAAAGCTATGCAAATATCAAAATAATATTGAGAAAATATTCTATGGGAGATTGGGTATTCTTAAGGATGAAACCAACTAAAAGTTCCATAAAATCTTCCAAACTAGACTCCAGATATGTGGGTCCATTTGAAATTGTGGCCAAAATGAGCCTTGTTGCTTATAGACTTGCTCTACCACCAAGCCTATCCAAAATTCACAATGTCTTCCATGTGTCCCTCTTTAGAAAATATATTCCTGATCCTACTCATGTTTTGGATGTTTCCAAATTCTAAATGATTGATCCACTAAAAATTGAGGTTTGACTTGTTAACATACTTGGTTTTAGAACCAATAATTTGAGGAAAATAAGCATAGAATAATGTCGAGTCCAATGGGACCATTACTCAGATAGAAACACCATGTGGGAGGACGTGGTAGATATGCAGCAACAATTTCCTTATCTATTTGAGTAGATATAGACTTTATCAAAAACTTTCATATAATTTGATGATATATGTATATATGCAAATGGATATGATACTAGACACTAAGTAGAGTAGTTTATGTATGTTTGAGTTACTAAGTAGAGTAGCTTGTATTTTTTTTGCATTACTAAGTGAAGTAGTTTTTTAATATGGTGGTGTATGTTTGAATTTATTCATGAACACTTGATTGAATGCAATATGACACATTACATGGTTTAGCTAAATGCTCAAAGTTGAGTAATTAAGACTCTATAATAAACGTAATGATTAGAATATTTTGTGTAATATGGGAAAAATGAATTTGTTTGAATACTTTTTGAATTTGAATAAAGTTATGCAAAGATATTTCTTGTTTAACCTTGTATAAAGCATAGGGACTATGTTTATTTCTAGTGGGGGAGTATGTAACAATCCTCTAAAGAACACAAGCTTATACTGAGAGGGGGGTGAACAATATAAGATCAACTTTTAATTTTATTTCCAAAACAATATTATCCAATATTATCAATGGTAATATCAATAGCAATAATCAAAGAAATGCATAAATCATCACACACATTAGAGACACCAATTTAATGTGGTTCACCCAATGTGGGCTACTCCATGGAGAAAATATTTCCACTAAAATTTTCTTAACAAATATCTTGGGAATCACTTCCCTATTACAATTTTTATGGATCTTTGTACAAAGGAGACACCAATACCCTAATGCTCTGATTTGTGGATCTCTATCCACAGTAGAACTCTTTCCCCTTTTCTCTGGTTCGTGGAACTTGACCTAGGAGAACTCTTTCTCCTCAACTAGTTCATGGATCTCTCTCCACATAAGAGATATATCTTCCCATTTGGTCCATGGATCACACTCCATAGGAGAACTCTTTCCCCTTTACTCTAGTTCATGGAACTTTATCCATAGAATAACTCTTTCTCCTCTAATCTAGTTGGTGATCTTCTAGAAGACTTTATGCTCCCATTGCACTCGCTTGTGGATATCTATCCATAGAAGACCTTTATCCTCACTATCCTGGCTAATGGATCTATATCCATTGGAGATTGTTGTCCTATGATCTATCACCTCCAAAGCTTGCTCTCGACTTTTCTCAATCTCTATCTCAAATCTGCACTAAACACTATCCTCGGTCTAGTACAAATATGCTCCAACATTGTCTTAGGTCTAGCACAAATCTGCACCAAACTATATCCTCAAATTTATCTTCAAGCCTTAACACAAATCTTGATCAAATCACCAAATACCTCTACTCAGATCTACCCCAAGGCTTAACACAAATATTAAATAAATCAATCAATAAAATTTACTCAGATCTACCCCAAGGCTTAACACAAATATTAAATAAATCAATCAATAAAATTTACTCAGATCTACCCCAAGCCTTAACACAAAGCTTGAACAAATCACCAATAAACTTTGCTCTTAATGATGTCGCAAGTCTTCAAGAGACTTGCTCAAATATACCTTCAAGTCCTCTCAAGAACTTGCTCAAATTTGCTCTCAAGTCTTCTCAAATACTTACTCAACTTTGCCTTTAAGCTCTCACAAAAGCTTACTCAACTCTGTCCTTAAGTCCCCTTAAGGACTTGCTCAATCTGCTCTTTGGTCTTCACAAAGACTTGTTCAAATATACCTTTAAGTCCTCTCAAGCACTTATTCAATTATGCTCAAACACATGCTCAAAATAGCTCACAATATATGCTCAATAAATCTCAAATCTTGCACATAATGCTATCAAATGCTTTGTCTAATCTTCAAAGTAATTCCTTTAACTTGAATCAGTTTAGACATATTCTATTCAGAATTCATTTAACCTATGGAACATATAGAGAATGATGTACTTTATCAAAACTCAATATGTTCTACTCAATCATTAAGTTTATCGCTTTCACAAATCTGATTTCTAATGTTTGCACACACTTTCAACCAATTCTCAAGAACTTCACTCATTCATTCAATCAATGAAACACAACTTGCTCACAAATCCTAATCAATTATTTTAACACTTCTTCAAACAAAGAGCACAATGTAGGTCTCAAACCCTAACTCAAATAATTTTTGATCTCTATCTCAAAATTTTCTCTAAACATTCACCAATCATGCATATAAAACTCACTCAACTATTTCCAACAATGCTTATCAAATAATCCTTTTCACTCCACCTTATGTTTCACAACATTCATTCCAAAATCTCATATAAAGGGAAAGGTTTGGGACCTTTCTAGAATGGTATGAAAGAACCTTTTAAGGTAGAAGCGTGGCCCACCCGATGTGGTGTGGGCCTATTTTCTAGTAAGGGTCAGCCATTCCCATTTGAGGATGATGACCATCTTATATGTTACCAAGATTATTTAGATGAACACGATGCTTTGCGTTTAACGAATAAGACATTCACATGTAATATGCTATCTATAGCTTATCCTGAGATGATCGCTGAATCCGACGATGAGTTGGAGGGAGATATCTTTCACGATGTCTCCATCGAGGAATTATTACATAATGGATTTTATTTTGATGGCTCTATACCTAGTATAGCCCAACTTGAGGCCACGACTCCTCAAGATGAATTATCCAAGCTAACCTTGGAGGAATTACAAGAATTGGGTGTTTCACCCGCCCCACCTAATTTTGAGAGAGATCTACACATGGAAGTAGAAAATGTCATAAAAATTAACATTGGAACCGAGGATAACCCTCACATAATCAACATTGGATCAGAATTGAGTCAAGAAAAATGGGATAAATACATTGCATTTCTTAAAGAATATGAAGATGTCTTTTCTTGGACATATGAATATATGCCAGGTTTAGACCCTTATGTAGTTATGCATCACCTAGTAGTGCATCCGAATGCTAAACCTGTTAAGCAAAAGCTTAGAAAAATGCATCCTAAAGTGGCCTTACTAGTCAAAGGGGAGTTAGAAAAACTCCTGAATGTTATTTTTATACAAGCCATTGATTATGTTGAATGGATCTCGAATGTAGTTCTAGTAACTAAGAATTTTTAGTGCATGTAAAACCACTACCAAATCAAAATCATGAGTGGAATGATTTATCTCTTGCTTCTTAAGTTTCATGTATTCATAAGCAATAACCGCATCATCTTGGTTCAAAATCCTCCTAGTCCTTCAATGGAGGCATCAGTACATAATGCAAACTACTTATTAGGATCCGATAATTGTAAAATCAATATGGTTATCAATTTTTATTTCAAAACACAAAAAGCCTCTTCACACTATTCTAACTCTTTTATGGCTTTACCTTTCCTTTGAAGTTTTGTAATGGGTTGGGCAATTATTGAAAATCCTTTGATGAATTACCTATAATATCCTACCATCCCTGTAAAATTTCACACCTCTGTCACATTAGTATGTGCTGGACATTCAATAATTGCTTCATTTTTTTTGGGATCTATTGCAATCCCCTCAATAGAGATCATTTGTCCTAGATATTGTACTTGTGGGGTGTAAAACTCACATTTTGATAATTTTCCATATAATCAATTCCTTCTATGAATATCAAGCATAATTATCATATGCTGATCATGTTTCTCCTTGTTGTTATAATAGATCACTATGTCATCCAAAAATACGAGCACAAACCGGTCCAATTGCTCTCTAAAAATATTATTCATGAGATTCATGAATGTGGTTGGGGCATTAGTTAGCCTAAAATGAAGGATAGTAAATTCAAAATATCCATATCTTATTCTAAATGTTGTTCTTGAAGTGTCTTCTTCTCATATTCTCTATTGATTATACCCAGATCTTAAGTCATTT
>JAQPPZ010005578.1:0-424219 GCA_028583015.1 Wollemia nobilis
TCCTTGTCATGACCTACATCCTCTTTTGTTGGAGAGGACTCCTTAGCGCCCCGATCTCTCGATCGCCCTCCCTTCGCCTGCTCGTGCCCTTGGTTCGACTCGTTGGCGTTCCCATGCTCTCCCGCAGAAGCTTTCCCGCCCGTTGTCATCTTGGCCGTCAAAACCCTAGCTCTCCCCTCAGAAGTTCAGACAAACCCTAGATTTAGATTAATTTTTAATTGATTTTATCTCAAATTCATGTTATACCTTCTTTTGTCCATACTTGCTAAAGAAAATATATTATCTTGTTGTAACAATTTGATAACAAAATCAAGAGGAGGGTCTTGTCCTCCTCATATATAAGTAGAGATGTAGTCTTATGTACTAGGTTAGTTATCAATGTTGATACTATTGTTACTATGATTGTTACGTGTTATATTTTGTAAGGGATTTTCCCACTATTTAGACCTATAATAAAATCTTGATTTGAATTTGTTGGAAACTATTTTTTGGTGTGAGATGAGCTAGAATATTCCTTTGCATAATGCTATAGAGTAAGGGCCCACTCCAAGCAAGGTGGAAGGTACTTATTTAATGCATTTTGTATGTGTTGTAGTTATAGTATAAATTAGATTACTTTTATTTTTTGAACTTTATGAGATGTTAAATAACTATTGAAATTGATCTCATAGGAGGATTAGGTAGTAAATTAGCTGGAATATAGAGTATTTATTAAAGAATGCATCATTTTATATTCAAATTTTAAGACTAAACTTTCTTTTCTTTCTATTGTAAACACATTTATTTCTAACATTTGATGTTTCTTAGTATAATTAATTATCTTTCCAACTAGAGTGTGTTTTCTTGTTATCTTTTATATGTTCCTTGACTTGACTTTACCTAAACTATTCCTAGCACATACAACCTTTAGACACCACCAACGATCAACTATCAAAGGGAAGAAGAAGCCATTGGCCTATTTTACTTACCAATTAATTCAGAGCTGCTTTTCCATATCAAAGAAAAAAGTGAACCTATTAATGTATGGTCAAAATTGCATGAATTTTGTGGGAAAATTATTCCTATGAAAGTAACTTGGTTGAAATTAGATCTTTCTTCCTTCAAGTTGGAGTTTGATAATTTTGAGGAATGTATTATTCAAGGCACTAAGATTAGATATTAATATTTAGAGGAAAAAGTAAATATGGTGTAGAATGCCTAAATATTGTCTTTGCTAATATCTTCCCTTCTTACACTTGATCAAATTTTCTCTCCTAATTTATTTTCAAGTGGAAATAAATAATTTTGGTGGTACTTCACATACTTAGGATAATACAAAGAAAATCAAATCTAAGTAGGATAATACCTAAGGGCCTAAGGGATAGACTAATTCTTCAAAAAATTCAAATACCATCTATGAATACCACAAGAGAAAATAACATCCAATAAATAATTGCTTACTAAAACTACAAAGGATTGACATTTAGTTCTTGAATATGGATGAACAACTTCTAGATGATAAGGAAGGTTCTATAGTTTTTTTATCAACAATTGAGACCCATTAGATCATCCATTATGGAGAAAATATATTTTTCCATTAATGTCTTCTCTTCTTGGCCCCTAAATTCAAATTATGGAGGGTGTTGAAATGACAATTTGGTTCATGGCCAAGGATGACATTATATGATGTAATATTGGATAGGCATAAGGACACTCATTGTACAATGTATTGAATTTATAGTAAGTCCTATGGACTATAATTAACCTAACTATGGCTAAACCCACCTTATAAACTTGTAATTAAATTTAAATCCTTTCTTTTTATGTTATCTTAAGGTTAAATATAAAACCTTGGATAATTACACTTTAATAATTACTTATAAGAGTAAAAATATATAGATAAGGTTATAAGGAAAGACTTCAATTATGTTTTGGAGATATGAGATAATTGTGTTTGATATGCTTCATGTATACTTCCCAAGTCTCCTATAACACCAATTGATTGAGATATTCAACTACTTTTTGCATCATCAGGTTAGAAGATAAAGGTGTAAGAGTAATTATGTGATCAACTAGGCCCATCCAGAGAAAGTTGATGCCAAAGCTCAAAATGACAAGACGCCAAAATGTGAGTTTTTCAAAAGGATAAATAAAAAATTTGTTAAATTTGCATCAACCAGATTGATGAAGTAGTAGGAAATAGGAGTGTTGGTGTTGCCCTTCTATGCACAGTGTGAGGAAAAATTTGATGGAGAAAACTCATAGGCACAATAGTTGTTTATTTAGCATTTTGGACATCCACTCATTCTAATGATTGGATTGTAGATTTAGGGGAAACTAGACACATGATAAAGCATAAATATTTCCTATATACAATAATGAAGAACACAAGCTTAAAATCAGAGGGGGGGTGAACAATTTAAGACCACTTTTTACTTTTCTTTCCAAATCAATATTATGCAATGTATAGATAGCAATATCAATAGCAGTAATCAAACCAATGCACAAATCACCACACACAATAGAGACACCAATTTAACGTGGTTCACCCAAATATGGCTACCTCCATGGAGAAAATATTTCTTATAAATTTTCTCAAATAAATTCTCTTGGGAATCCTTTCCCTATAATGTTTATGGACCTCTATCCAAAGGAGATGTTTATCCCCTAAATCAAGTTCGTGGATCTCTATCTATAGGAGAACTCCTTCTCCTTTGCTCTGGTTGATGATCCTATAGAAGACTATTGCCTCCACTACACTGGCTTGTGGATCTCTCTCCACTAAAGACTTTTGTCCCCACTCAGAATACCTATCCTCACTGCCCTTACTGATGGATCTCTATCCATTGGATACTATTGTCCTCTCTGCTCTATCACCTCCAAAGCTCTAGTCTCAAATCTACTCAACAAGTCCACTTAGAACTTGCTCAAATATGCTCAATAAGTCCACTCAAAACTTGCTCAAATCTGCTCAACAAGTCCACTTAGAACTTGCTCAAATCTTCTCAACAAGTCCACTCAGAACTTGCTCAAATATGCTCAACAAGTCCACTCAGAACTTGCTCAAATATTCTCAACAAGTCCACTCAAAACTTGCTCAAATATGCTCAACAAGTCCACTCAAAACTTGCTCAAATATGCTCAACAAGTCCACTTAGAACTTACTCAAATCTACTCAACAAGTCCACTCAGAACTTGCTCAAATATGCTCAAAAATTCCACTCAGAACTTGCTCAAATATGATCAACAAGTCCACTTAGAACTTGCTCAAATCTGCTCAACAAGTCCACTCAAAAATTGCTCAAATTTTCTCAACAAGTCCACACAGAACTTGTCCAATATGCTCAATAAGTCCTCTTTAGAACTTAACCAAATCTGTATTGTAAGCTTCCACAAAAAGCTCATACAAAATAAGTCCACAAGTCTCCTCAAATACTTGCCTCAAATATGCTTAACAAGTCCACACAAAACTTGTTCAATCTCATAGAAACATAAAGAGAATTTTTAGAGACCCAATATGTTTCAACTCAATGCTCAATCACTTTCTCAACTCAAATCAGAATATAGAATAGTTTTTTTTATGGAACTTGAACAATCACTTCACACATCCACTTGACTAGGCTCAACCAACTCTACTCAACCAATTACTCAATGAAACAACCCTTGCTCACAAACCCTAGTCCAAGCATGTAAACATCAACTCAAAATATTTCCAACAATGCTAAAAAACAAATCTCACATAAAAATGATACTCATGTTCCTTTCAAACCCTAGTTCAAGTTCTTTGCTCAACAACTCACTTCAACAATAATGCTTATAAAACAATCTTCGCATAGCAATGATACTCAAACCCTAGTTGAAGTTCTTCACACAACCAATGGTTTCAACAACAATGATTATAAAGCAAGGTTTTAACAACAAATATTTACTCTAGAAAACCTTGAAGTATTAACTCAAAACATTCAATAGGAAACCCTAATCAAGTCCTTTTCACTCCAAACTTATTTTCTAGAAAACCAACCAATCAACTTAACTATGGAAGAACGTGCTCATACTTTTTTCTTGATGATGAAGGAATCTCATAAATCAGCCACAATCACAAATACTTATTTGCCAAGCTCAAAGAAAATTATAAGATGATAAACTTCCTCAAAATACAATGTAAATATCAAGATACGTATACACCTTATCACTCCATCTTTAAGAAAACATTCATCAACATTTACAAAAAGTAAATTACCACTTACACCTTATAATCTCCCAATAATATTCAATGCACTCTTCTTTTAAAAATATCCTAAGACAAGAATCTCCCTCTATCCTTTTAATATTTCAATAAATTAATATGTCAAAACACTTTATTAAAATAAACCTTAACACCTTATTCCTCCAACTTATCAAAAATTATTTCCAACTAACAATCCTTTCATGCACCCTTTTAACTCCAAACCTTAGGCAACACACAAAAATTAAAACCAAAATTTATTACCTTGCCTTGGAGGGGATTTGAACACACCGTGCAACCTCAACCAACACCCTAGCTGCGGCTCCAAATGTCGTGCAAGTTAGGCACTTGCTTGGGTACTAATGAGTACCATGTGCTCCAAAAGCTTCCCCGCTTGCTTGGCACAAAACGTGTGCCTTTCCTTGGCACTCTCCAACACCAATGCAACTGCCACAAAAATGTTGTTGTTGTGTTTCAAACATAGAACTCCTTGCACCCAACACCTTAACGTATTCCTCTTTGCCACTAGGCCACTTCCCTCGTTGGTGCTTGGACTTTCGGTGTAAATCCCCTTGATGTTTTTTTTTGGTAATTATTATAATATATTAACAGTGGGTTTTTATAGAGGATCCCAAAACCTTATGTACAAAATTAGCCAACTTTCTAATGATGCATCATACCTCTTGGCTGTAACAATAAACCTAAATGAAAATAAAACCATCCTAATGCTGCAGACTTGAAAACAACAAAAAGGGCTTTTAGGCCTGGAGACCCAACAACAAAAAGAAAACAGGACAGACCCGAGAGAAACCCAAAGAGAGGCCGCAAACAAAGAGACAGACACCATGGACAGCTAATCACGATCCTCCTGTCCTTCCGAATTTGGGCGCTGCTGGTTCTGCTTCAGGATAGAAATCATGGAGTTGACAGAAGTAAGAATGGAAGCAGCCAGGTCCAGGCCTTCCAAAAATGCCACGCCACCCCAAAACACGTCGGAATGGGCCTTCCAAAAATTGTGCAAGGAAAACATCAGGAAGGGATGTCTGCCTTGGCCAACCTTTCCACCTCGGATGGGAAGCGAGACCGCCACACAACCGGGCACGTGGTCGCGAGCCCTTTATTGGCCATGTGGTCAGCCACGCGATTTCCTTCTCTCAAAATATGATTTGCTTTCCATCTACCGCGATAGGAGAGAAGAGATCTAGCCTCGAGGATGATGTTGTAGACTTTCCAAGATGGATTTTTGGTGCCAAGAAGGTAATTCACGATGTTGAGCGAGTCACCCTCAATGATAAGAGGTCGGGGATCCTCAAAGAGAATCCGAATACCATTCAGAGCGCCTCGGGCTTCAGCATAATGATTCGTCTGGGAGCCCAAATCTTCACAATAGGCCATCACAATATTCCCGTCATGATCACGGACAACCCCACCAGCGCCAGCGGGCCCAGGATTCCCCTTAGCCGCTCCATCAAAGTTTAATTTAATCCACCCCACGGGGGTTTGGTCCACACAACATTCCTTCGACAGGGCCCTTTAACAACCTCCAAAAATGGCCAGAGATTCATCATTTTGAGAATAGCTTCTTCGCTCGAAAGATGGGGACGGGGACCGGGAACAACAATAGAATTCTCAATGGCGTAAGATAACGCCCTTTGAGCAATAGAAGGGGGCCCTCTAGGAGCTCTTGCCAAAGATTCTGGCATTCCTCTCTAACCAAATTTGCCAAATTAAATGGTGGAAGGAGGCCTCGAGGAGGAAGCGGAGCTTGGGATTCTTGAAAGGATTAGGCCATTGGTGAAAAGCATCTCTAAGGGATCGGGGAGAGCACCAGAGGATCTGGAAGGAGGATAGGACAATGCTCAGAATAGAGTGGGAAAACGGGCAATGCAAGAATAAATGATCCCTCGTCTCACAATCTGCTAAACACAAGTAACACCTGTTGGGGAAGGCAAAACCTCTCTTGTGAAGGTTGTCAATAGTTAAGGCTTTATTGTGGAAAGCAATCCACGCGAAGAAGTTGATTTTAGGAACAACTCCTTTCCTCCAAACAAGTATTCCACCTGTAGTCCAGAGCAGTCTTGGTGGTGAGGAGCTCATAAGCTGATTTAACAGAGAAACGCCCATCCTCCGTACCACTCCAGATGATCCTGTCATTTCTCCCGGTAGAAGGAATTAAAACCGATTGAAGGATATTATCGAGGAAGGTAACCTCATTATTAAACCCCTCCACAACAGGAAGCTTCCACCGAGGGAAACGGGTGCTCCGATCTATGAAACCCGCCACCCTGAGCTGGGCGTTAGGGTCGGTCAGGCTTCTCAGCCCAGCGAGGTCCGCCCTCGACCCAAGGGCTTCTTCAGTCGCCCACCTGTCCTTCCAAAAGGAAATGCAGTTGCCATCACCCAGAATCCAACGGGCTCCCAGACTGATCAAATGCCGGGTTTGGAGCACAGATTTCCAAAAGATCGATGCCACGGAGGATGTTTCAACATCCAAGAAGGGAGTGGGGCCAAGATACTTCATTTTAACCAATGAAACCCACTCCACCGGGTCGTTAGACATAATCCTCCAAGCGTGCTTCGCGATCAGAGCCAAATTCATAAGTCTTGATCTTCTCAACCCCAGGCCGCCTTGATCAATCCTCGAACACACCTTGTCCCAGGCTACAAGGGGAAGTCTAGATTTCTCTTCGTTACCAGACCAAAGAAAGGTCCTCTGAATCTTCTCAATCTTGGAGTGAACTGCACTCGAAAGCATGAACACCGACATGAAGTAGGTCGGGATCCCCTGAAGACAGGCTTTGGTAAGGGTGGCTTTCCCAGCTTGCGATAGGAGTTTGCCCTTCCAAGTGCCGAGTTTCCTGTGAAGGCGCTCAAGAATCGAGTTCCACATGTCCCCACTGGCCCGCCCGCTATAAGATAGAGGCAACCCCAGATAGGACGTAGGCAGGGAATCAATAGTGCACTCGAGAATTCTAGCAATCCGAATTTGTCTGCACAGAGGAGTGTTAATAAAGTAAATTTTGCTCTTGATGTAATTGACCTTTTGCCCTGCAGCTTGCTCATAACGGAACAGGATCCTCTTGAGCGACTTGGCTTGAGCAACGGACGCCCTAGTGGAGATGAGGGTGTCATCCACAAATTGCTGATGAGTGACAGGATTAAATCTAGAAGTCGGCAAGATGCCAAAAATCTTGTTCTGCCGAAGAGCCTCTTTCATGGACCAACTCAAACCTCCGCCGAAGAATGAACAGGATGGGAGAAAGAGGATCGCCCCGTCTCGAGGCCTCTGGAACTTTGGAAATACCCAACTGGGGACCCATTGACCAAGACAAAAAAAAAGGGAGTGGATATACAACTGTAGACAAGGTCAATCCAGTGGGGATGAAAGCCGAACTTGAGGAGGACTGCACACAAAAATTTTGGTCGACACGGTCGAAGGCTTTGTTCATGTCGAGCTTAAGAAAAAGAGCAACATTCTTAGAGCGGTAAGCGGAATGAAGGGTCTCATGAACAAGTGATAACACCATCAAGAATGTTTCTGCCTTTGACAGTGCTTCCCTGACAAGGATCAATCAGGAGGGGGAGGACTGTTTTGAGTCTATTGGCTATAGACTTGGTAAGGATCTTGTAAAAAACATTGCACAAGCTAATGGGCCGATAGTCAGAGAAACTTTTGCAGGAAGGAGACTTAGGAATGAGGGCAAGAAAGGTGGAATTGAGTTTCGGGTGGATAGATCTGGACGCTTGGATAACCCGAATAGCATCACACACATCCGGGCCCACGACTTCCCACATGACTTGGAAGAATCGGGGGGAAACCATCGGGCCCAGGGGCCTTATCTGGTTGCATGGAGAACAATGCTTCCTTAATCTCAGACGAGGAAAAAGGTTCCAAAAGTTTCATGCTTACCTCATGGGGAACTTTAGTCGAAAAGTTGGCGAGCATAGATTTCTGGACCTGGGGTTGCTATCCGGAGGAGTGCCAAGCAAATCCTTAAAGAAATTAACTGCTTCGCTCCCGATTTCCTCAATCTCCCTGGTAATGTGCCCATCCTTACAAGTCACTTCTCTGATCTTGTTGGCCCCCCTATGCCTCATAGTAGACGCGTGAAAAAATCTCGTGTTGGAGTCTCCATTCTTCAACCACAGGTCACGAGATTTCTGGCGCCATAACGTTTCCTCCCTAGCGAGAATAGAATGAAAGTCCACCAAAAGGCTCCGCTCTTCCTCCCTGAGACCCTCAGTGTAACCTTCGATAGCCATCCTTTCCTCCACAACCTTCAGGTTCTCAACGATGGATTTTTTGGACTCAAAAATGTTGCCGAACACCTCTTTGTTCCAAATCTTCAGTTTTTCTTTGACCATTTTGAGCTTTAAAGCCACCCTCTTAGGAGCGCTTCCTTCCACCTTCGATTGCCACCACGCTCGAAACCAATCCTTTGAAGTCTTTGTGGGAAATCCACATGGATTCGAATCTGAAAGGGGTCATAAAAATAGGCCCATCGTTCGCCTCCAAGAAAATAGGGTTATGGTCAGACCCAATCCTTGGAAGAGCCGAAAGGATAGCCCCGCCAAGGATGGGAATGGCTTCTGGGGAAATGAAGAATCTGTCAAGTTTGACTTGAATCAAACCGCCCCCAATCCTTCTGTTACTCCATGTGAAGGAAGCCCCTTTGAGTTCGATGTCAAGCAGGCCATTAGCAGAGACAAAATCTCTGAAATCTTCCAAGCTGCGGCTGGAGTGGTCAGACCCTCCTTTTTTCTCCGAAGGATGAAGGGGACAATTGAAGTCACCCCCTAAAACCCAAGGAAAGTTGCTAAAATTCTCCCTCATCAGAGAGATAGCTTTCCACATTTCTGCTCTCTCCGTGGCAGAATTTGAAGCATAAACGTTGGACAAAATCCAGGAAAAATTGGATGTTTTGGACTGGAACAGTACATTGATGATTCTGTTGGAAGTTGACAACGAGCTGCCCTCAAACCTCGAAGGGTCCCACAGAACCATGAGTCCTCCCGCTGTTCCCACTGTAAGGCTGGACAGACAATTTGCCTTGGCCCAAATGGCCTTCGCCACTTTGTCAGAGGAGATAGCATCAAGCTTGGTCTCTTGCAAAATAAGGATAGAAGGGTTAATCCTCCTACGGAGATCAGCCACTAACCTTCGCTTGGTTGCACCGTTCAGTCCTCTCACATTCCATGAGAGGACTTTCATCTAGGACAGTTTGAAGTTTTTCTTGCCTCCCCTTCCTTGTTGAGGGGGAGGTTTTGATGCATGTGCTTCGTCCGACCGTGAGTCACAGTCATCCGTAACCAGCAAACGCTGGGTTCCATTTGCAACGTCAGTTGCAGTCTCTTTGTCTCGCCTTTCCTTGTTAGGAGGACGGCCCTACTTCCTCTCACTACCAAAATCCACACTTTGCTTTCGGCTCCTTGTATTTCGGGGGCTAATGTGACCGGACTGTTCACCCCTCCTTCCTAAGAGGTAATCTTCTAGCAACATCTACGACTAACTAAAATCGGGAAGACCCGTATCTTGGAGCAGAGGAACAACCTTAGGCAAAACTTGGGAAGGGGTCCGTTCCATCTCTTCCTGCGATACACTTTCCAAGTGGGAGTCTGCTCCTCGTTGGTTGTCAGCCTCAAGATGCTCGGGGTCCGATTGGAGAGAGGGATTCTCTTCAGGCTGCGAGAGTCCGCCACAGTCTCTAGAGGGGCCTGGGGATCCATGGCCCTTCGCGTCTGGAAGATTTGGTTGCTTTGCCTGGTCTTCCTTGTGCTCCAGGGGGTTGCCGTTTTCACGTTTCTATTTTCCTAGTTTTTGAAGAGGACACTGGGACTGGAGGTGCCCTTGGGACCGACACTGGGTGCAGAAAGCTGGTCTATTTTCATAGACAATAGCTTGTTTATGAAGAAAGGTACCTCCAGACCGAAGAGTGATGGAAGTTGGGAGTTCAGCCTCCAAATCTGCCATAACGCAAAATCGGGCCTAGACGAACCTTGTTCGAGCTCGGGTGGGAGGGTCGATGGTGACCAACTCCCCAATGGAACGCGCAATACCTCTTATGACATTTTCATGCCAGCCAAAGAGGGGAAGATTCGGGAGCCTAACCCATACTGGGGCAATGTTGATGTTCTGGGTCTCAGGACTGAAATCCATGTCCCACCTCCTGAGAAATAAACTTCTGCGGCCCAGAAACCATGGCCCGCCAGCCAAAATTTTATAGTAATCCTCCTTATTGTTCAATCTAATGGCAAAAAACCCCGGGATAGGGCCGCCAACTCCAAATGGCCAGAAGTCCTCCATTTGCTTGCTGCCCATTTTTGGATAGTTTCCATGTCGGGACGGCCTCCAATGAATTTACCTATTAGGGTAAATTTCTCAAACTCCATGAAGCTTGAAAGAACTTCCGTCGGGATGTCCAACTCATCCCCAACCGGAAACAATTCTTTGGTAAAAAACCCGTTTAGGGTTTTTGAGGCCGCTGCCTGGGCATAAGACTTTTGAGCCCCACCACCCCCTTTGTCTGGTGGGTCCTTACCTCGACCAATACCGTTGCCAGCCCGGTCATCTTCAATGGGCCCGGGCGTTTCCGCTCCACCGAAATCTTGATGCCCTCCGATTGTTCCGCTGCGTCCAAGGACCGAACCACCGCCGCTCCCGATCTCCCCTGCAGACTTCCCGCCCATCGACATCCTCCTCCTCCCAGTCCTTCAATTCATCTTTCCATCATCCCCTTGATGTTATTCACTAGTGCTAAAAAAAATTATCGCTGCTATTTCTTTATCGTGAATTCAAACACAATTGTACGCATTCAATTATTGAGAAAAAGAGTAAATTAAAATACCTCTAAGACATTAGCTTATATACCAAATTTCCTTCCTCCATGCATGACATCGACGCTCGAATTTCCTTCAATGATTTTGGATGTGGGTGCTCGAATTTCCTTTGGAGGTATATTAATTTATAAAATATTTAAATTCTTTTGAATTTAAATTTTATAAATTAAATCCTTACACTTTGGTTTTATTTAGACCATATTTCACTTTGCACCTTGGTATAAATAATATTTATCAAATAAATATTAAACCTTCCTTTAGCTTTGAAATAAAATTTCTTGGGTTTTTATGAAAACCGTTTAACTTATGCTTCCACATAATATTCAAAAATATTATGGAGCCCTTTGTCTTTAACCTTTGCATTGTTCCTCTTGACCTTTGACTTTATTAGAAGCTTCTTCCTGGATATTAATGACAACTTTGATAACTCGTTTCTTGAAAAATTACTTGGCATTAATGATGACTTTATTTTTTGACATAAATGACAACTTTGACTTAAGGACTCAAATGTCCAACAATCTCCCCCTTTGTCATTGATGGCAACCCAAATACTTTTTACCAAAAACTTGACTTCTTCTATTCTTCTCCCTCTAAGACATTGCTCCCCCTGGCTCAATGTTGTCTTCAAATACCAAATCTCTCCCCCTTACTCAATTATCTCCCCCTTTGACATCAATGGCAAAGGATCACCTTTGGGGCTCGAGGCTAAGAATGAGCCTCTTATCTTAGCCCATCCCCCACCTCCTCTTGAGGTGGTTAATTCTAGGGTGGGAGTAGTTCTACTCTCAGAAGGCATTGTTCTTTACCTTTATCCTCTTTCCTTCTTATCTGATCCTTCTAATTTTTTTGACTATTTCTATCCATGTCCATGTTCTTGTTCCTATTCATATCAATGTTCCTATTCCTGTTCATATCCATATTCTTGTTCCTATTCATATCCATATTCCTGTTCCTGTTCCTATTTCTATTGATATTCATGTTCCTGTTCATATTCATATTACTGTTCTTATTTTTGTTCATACTTGTTTCTAGAATGTCTGCTCTACACCATTTTGTTGTGTGACCTTCACTGTTGCACTTGTAACACTTAATATTATTATTCCTTGGAGGTGCAAATGTCTTAGTATTTCTCCTAGTGAATCCATATCCTCTTCTATCATGAACCCTGCAATTCATTGCCTTGTGACCAAACTGATTACATGAGTAGCAATACCCATGGAAAAGTTGTCTATTCCCATATTCCTATATTTTTTGTGTCCTACACTACGAAGCCATGTGCCCAAACCTGTGACATGAAAAACATCTTCCATTGAAGTTTCCTTGTCTTGTCCTCATTGGTCTCTTGGTCTCTCTTGACCTATTCTGATTTATGTTCCTGTGATCCTGTTTTTCTTCACCATTGTTGTTCTTGGGTTCTTGAAAATCTATTGCAAAATGTCTATACTTTCCATAATTGAAATACTTAACATATATTAGATCTTTGGATATTTTGAAATATTTATCTTTTCTACCATAATTAGCTTCTCCATCACTGGATGACTCATTCCTTGATTCTAACTTCTTACATTTTGTATTCTTGATTGCTTTTAAGGCTGCTTCCTTTTGGGGAATAGGATCTTTTTTTCTTATCTCAAAAGCTATAAGCATACCAAGCAACTTATCTCTTTTCAAAGAATCACCATCCATTGACACTTCTATAGTAGAAATACTTTTACAGAATCTTTTTGGAAGAGTTCTTAAGACTTTATCACAAACATCTGATTCATCAATCTTTATTCCAAGTCCTTGCATATCATTAACAACCTCATCAATTTGAATTAGATAAGCACTAATATTTTCCTCATAATTCATTCTTAATGCTTCAAATTTTCCTTTGAGATTTCATATCTTTGCTTTCTTGACACTTTTATCTCCTTCATATATACCTTGCAATTTATCCCACATTTCTTTTGCAGTTTTATAATGCATAACTTTCATAGAATATGTTCTATGCAAACCTATCAAAAGTGCATTCATTGCTTTTGAATTGTAGTGTTGTAGAAGCTTACCTTCATTATCTATAGGAGTATTGATTAAGGAATCATAACCAAGATCAACTGCTTCCCAAATTTCTTTGCCAAGTACCATAAGGTAGATCTTCATTTTCATGCTCCAATACATATAGTTACTTCCATAAAATACTGGTGCTAAATTATTTGAGAACCCATTCTTAGAATCCATTGTGTTCTTGTTAGATTTTCCTTCAAGTTGTTAAACTCTTTTGAAGGAACCGACTCTGATACTAATTGAAGAACACAAGCTTATATTGAGAGGGGGGTGAACAATATAAGACTAATTTTTACTTTTCTTTCCAAATCAATATTATGCAATGTATAGATAGCAATATCAATAGAAGTAA
Organism: Wollemia nobilis; assembly: GCA_028583015.1. Lineage (NCBI taxonomy): Eukaryota > Viridiplantae > Streptophyta > Pinopsida > Araucariales > Araucariaceae > Wollemia > Wollemia nobilis. The sequence goes on from JAQPPZ010005578.1 coordinate 13,440, forward strand.
TCAAACCAATGCATAAATCACCACACACAATAGAGACACCAATTTAACGTGGTTCACCCAAAGATGGCTACCTCCACGAAGAAATTATTTCTTATAAATTTTTTGTTATAAATTCTCTTGGGAATCCTTTCTCTACAATTTTTATGGACCTCTTTCAAAAGGAGATGTTGATCCCCTAAATCAAGTTTGTGGATCTCTATCCATAGGAGAACTCCTTCTCCTCTACTCTGGCTGGTGATCCTCTAGAAGACTATTGCCTCCACTACACTGTCTTGTGGATATCTCTCAACTGAAGACTCTTATCCCCATTTAGAAGACCTATCCTCACTTCCTTGGCTGATGGATATCTATCCACTGGAGACTACTATCCTCTCTACTCCATCACATCCAAATCTCTGTCTCAAATCTACACAATAAGTCCACTTAGAAATTGCTCAAATTTTCTCAACAAGTCCACTCAGAATTTGCTCAAATCTGCTCAAAAGTCCACTCAAAACTTGGTCAAATATTCTCAATAAGTCCACTCAGAACTTGCTCAAATATGCTCAATAATTCCACTCATAACTTGCTCAAATATGATCAACAAGTCCACTCAGAACTTGCTCAAATTTTCTCAACAAGTCCACTAAGAACTTGCTCAAATATGATCAACAAGTCCAATTAGAACTTGCTCAACAAGTCCACTCATAACTTGCTCAAGTATGATCAACAAGTCCACTCAGAACTTGCTCAAATATGCTCAACAAGTCCACTCAGAACTTGCTCAAATCCGCTCAACAAGTCCACTCAAAATTTTCTCAAATATTCTCAACAAGTCCACTCATAACTTGCTCAAATTTGTACAACAAATACACTAAAAACTTGCTCAAATATGCTCAATAAGTCCACTCAAAAATTTCTCAAATATGCTCAACAAGTCCACTCAAAACTTGCTCAAATATGCTCAACAAGTCCACTCAAAACTTGCTCAAATTTGCTCAACAAGTCCACTTAGAACTTGCTCAAATCTGCTCAACAAGTCCACTCATAACTTGCTCAAATATGCTCAACAAGTCCACTCAGAACTTGCTCAAATATGCTCAATAAGTCCACTCAATTTTTGTTCAAATATGCTCAATAAGTCTACTTAGAACTTGCTCAAATCTACTCAACAAGTCCACTCAAAACTTGCTCAAATCTGCTCAACAAGTCCACTAAGAACTTGCTCAAATTTGCTCAAAAAGTCCACTCAAAACTTGCTCAAATCTACTCAACAAGTCCACACAGAACTTTTCAAATATGCTCAATAAGTCCTCTCTAGAACTTAACCAAATATGTTTTGTAAGCTTCCACAAAAGGCTCACACAAAATCAGTCCACAAGTCTCCTCAAATACTTGCCTCAAATATGCTTAACAAGTCCACATAGAACTTGTTCTATCTCATAGAACATAAAGAGAATTTTTAGAGACTAAATATGTTTCAACTCAATGCTCAATCGCTTTCTCAACTCAAATTAGAATATAGAATAGTTTGTTTTATGGAACTTGAACAATCACTTCACACATCCACTTGACTAGGCTCAACCAACTCTACTCAACCAATTACTCAATAAAAAAACCCTTGCTCACAAACCCTAGTCCAAGCATGTAAACATCAACTCAAAATATTTCCAGCAATGCTCAACAACAAATCTCACATAATAATGATACTCATGTTATTTTCAAACCCTAGTTCAAGTTCTTTGCTCAACAACTCACTTCAACAACAATGCTTATAAAATAATCTTCACATAGCAATGATACTCAAACCCTAGCTAAAGTTGTTCACACAACCAATGGTTTCAACAACAATGCTTATAAAACAAGGTTTTAACAACAACTCTTTATTCCAGAAAACCTTGAAGCATTAACTCAACACATTCAATAGGAAAACCCTAATCAAGTCCTTTTCACTCCAAACTTATTTTCCAGAAAACCAACCAATCAACTTAACTATGGAAGAATGTGCTCATACTTTTTTCTTAATGATGAAGGAATATCATAAATCTTCCACAATTACAAATACTTCTTTGCCAAGATCAAAGAAATTACAAGATGATAAACTTCCTCAAAATACAATGTAAATATCAAGACACACATAAACCTTATCACTCCATCTTTAAGAAAAAATACATCAACATTTACAAAAATTAAATTACCACTTACACCTTATAATCTCCCAATAATATTCAATGCACTTTTCTTTTCAAAATATCCTAAGACAATAAGCTTCCTCTATCCTTTTAATATTTCAATAAATCAATATGTCAAAACACTTTATTAAAATAAACATTAACACCTTATTTCTCCAACTTATCAAAAATGATTTCCAACTAACAATCCTTTCATGCATCCTTTTAACTCCAAACCTTAGGCAACACACAAAAATTAAAACCAAAATTTATTACCTTGCCTTGGAGGGAATTTGAACACACCGCACAGCCTCAACCGGTGCCCTAGCCGCGGCTCCCAATGCCACACAAGCTAGGTGCTTTCTTGGGGACTAACGAGCACCATGTGCTCCAAAAGCTACCCCGCTCGCCTGGCGTAAAATCTGTTCCTTTCCTTGGCGCTCTCCAAAACCAATGCAACTACCACAAAAATGCTGCCATTGTGTTTTGAACACAGACCTCCTTGAACCCAACACCCTAACGCTATCCTCTTTACCACTAGACCACTTGCCCCGTTGGCACTTGGAATTTCAACGCAAATCCCCTTGATGTTATTTGCTAGTGCTAAACAAAATTATCACTGCTCTTTCTTTCTCATGAATTCAAATACAATTACACGCATTCGATTATCGAGCAAAAGATTAAATTAAAATACCTCTAAGGCATTAGCTTATATACCAATTTTCCTTCCTCCATGCATGACATCAGCACTTGAATTTCCTTCAACAATTTTGGACATCGACGCTCGAATTTCCTTTGGAGGTATATTAATTTATAAAATATTTAAATTATTTTCAATTTAAATTTTATAAGTTAAATCCTTAAAACCCTTTGGTTTTATTTAGACTATATTTTACTTTGCACTAGGAAGGTTTAATATTTATCAAATAAATATTAAACCTTCCTTTAGCTTTGCAATAAAATTTCTTAGGTTTTTATGAAAATTGTTTACCTTATGCTTCCACATAATATTCAAAAATATTATGGAGCCCTTTGCCTTTAACCTTTGCATTGATCCTCTTGACCTTTGACTTTATTAGAAGCTTCTTTGTGGATATCAATGACAACTTTGATAACTTGTTTCTTGACAAATTCCTTGGCATTAATGATGACTTCATTTCTTGACATCAATGATAACTTTGACTTAAGGACTCATAATGTCCAACAAATAAATCGTATTAAGGGGAGTGTGTTTTTATTGGATACTATTCTTAATTACAAGTTCAAATATGTGGAGAAATCAACATTGGAGCTTCTTTTGATGAGATACTTCATGTTCTTAATGTTGACCCTCACCTCTTGTTTATTTATTACATTGATCATATATAAAAAGAGTTGAAATCTAGGATGATCATTAGATATTTAAGAATTAAGAAATGGATTTATAATCACTTATTTTAGCTATTGTGATCATTAAGAATATAGACAAAGAAAATATTTGTTTCTCTGATTACACATGAAAATGATGAAATTACAAAGTGGCACCATAGGTGTATCGCTCCAAATTTTTTGCACCCTTACCTTCAGGCTATAGGATCCGTGCCCGAAAGGGGGATGTGAAAAGGATGGGACAATACCTCGGACTGAGAGGCCCTTTGAAGGTCCCGCCTCTTGGGGGAGGTGTATAAGGGTGAATTTTCGACGGATGGTGGGTTCACCAGGAAACTTTTGAATGGCAGTTTCCACGCCTAGGTTGATAGTGTGTTTGATGTGTTCATTTTTATGCTTGATCATTCAATTCCTAGGTTTGGCCGATATGAATCTAAACTATTCTATATGCCAATGCGGATTTCAATGAATACAAAAAATAGAAATAGATGCAAATTACAGAGAATAAGTTAACCAGAAGAATTCATACCTGATTTCGGATGTCTGATGGAGATTCTGAGTCTTGTAGCAGTTCAGATCGTCTCAGTTTGAACATTATCATCTGATATTTCTAGGAGGTCGTCTCAAATCACATAAGGTCATCTGAAATAGGACAGAATTCATCGAATTCGTAGACGAATCCGTAGAAACCTGCAATCACAAAAACAGACACAAAATACCAAATATGCAAATGCAGAAGCAAGGGATAATGATAGAAATAACAACAAACTTGCCTAAATAATAGTGTCTAATAACAAATGAGGAAATGCAATAAATTTAATGATTGATTTTACCTTTATCATGCAATTATGCTAAATGAGGTGAACTCCAAGATGCATAAAACATAATAACCTAAAACAGTGCAGAGATATATTATGAAAAATGCAGAAAAACTTAAGAGAATGCAAACTCTAAACTCGGACAACCCTCAATCTGGACTACAGTCAGGATCGTCTCCAATCGTACGAAATCGTCCGCAATCGTCCGAGATCGTCTGCGACGATCCAAGCTAGCTTCGACTGAAAAATAGTAGAGTTCCTGCAAATAAAAAATGCAAAAATACCAAATGCAAGTAATAATACGAAGGAATAAAAGAGCTAACTCTGCAATGAAATCCTATCAACAAAGGGGTTGGGAGTTCAGGGAGAATCAGCAAGAATTAGGCAGGGAGGCGGGGGGTAAACTAGAAAAATCCTAGTTTATATAGGATTAGAAAGAGGTTTGGGAGGTTGGGGATCATCCCAATCTGGGAGATCTCCAACAGGGAAATCTCCAACCGCGCAGACACGCTTTTGCCCGAGTTGGAGAGGTTGTTGAAACAGAAGCTAATTATGAAAATTTGGTTTTGGGACGAAATCATCTGGACGTTCTATTCCAGACGAATTCGTCAGATCGGGGACGATTTCGTCTAATATGCGACGATATCGTCCAACGGTCAAAACAAATCCTAAAAATGGCACGAAAAATGGGGAAAGCGGGTAAAAGGCGGTTTAACGGGCAGTTTGGGGTTGAAATTCAAATTTTAATATTTTATCTTTTTACTAAGGTTTTAACCGTGCCAATTTTAGGGTGCTACATTTTGCCCCCTCTTTAGCGAATTTTCTGAAGAAAATGCGTTAAAGACGAGTTTTTCTCGTTTTACGAGAAAGCAAAAATATACTCAATTTTTTAGACGATGATTCTTGGTCGAATCGTACGAATACTGACTATGGTGCCCCCTCCGTGTTTTTACCCAAATCGAACGTTTGAGGTAAAAACATGGAAAAGCAAAAATTAAAATGTTGAGTTTTTAAATAAAATTAAGAAAATAGGGTAAACCCTAATTCATTTTTACTATTCACTTTGATTGTTCCAGAGTTCTGTAGAGAAAAAAATGGTGGAGACAGCGCACAGAGCGACAGAGGTCCGGCGCGGGCTACGGGTAAGGATCTAATCCTAGTAGATTAGGTTTAATGTAACTTTGTGCAATTTTTTTGATTTAAATTTGATTGTTTGGGGCATCGCGGCCGTTTTTAGGCCGTCGACGTCGTCGGGACGAAATCGTCTCGATTTCGTCGAAATCGTCCCTAGATCATCGATTTCGTCTGATGGCGAAATCGATGAATTAGGGGCGATTTCGTCCAACAAGGGGCGATTCCCAAGTTGCGAAATCGAAGATGATTTCATCCTCACAAAGGATGATTTTGCCCAATGTGGGACGATATCATCCAATGGTGGACGATATCATTTTAAACTTGATTTTAAGTTGTTTAATTTGCATGCTTGAGTTATTAATGATTTTGTTGTTTTATTGTTTGTTTTGCAGAAGGGATTACTAAAGAGCCGGGAATGGAAATACGGTGGGCTAAGGGATGACATAGCCGCGCTTGACCAGGCAGAGCATGACCGACTTGGACTGGTCGGCCTACAGCATGTGGCAGAGATGCCACAAGTGCCGACTGACATAGGGCTACTAACAACCCTAGCAGAGAGGTGGTATCCAGGGTCGTCCTGCTTTCGGTTATCGACAGGGGAGATGGCTCCCACTCTAGAGGACGTATGGAGGATCATGAGGATCCCCATACAGGGACGGTGATGATGCCTATGGCCAATCAGGGCCAGGCGATGATGAGGCTCACTGGAGACCCGAGCTTCGCCCTGGAGAAGGGCGGAGTGAACATCGAGTCGCTACGATAGATGCACGGGGCATCTAGGCTGACACGGGTTTTGGCAGGGGTTGTCGGTGGCTTACTGTTGTGCCACCGGAGCGGATGCAGACTACCGTGGGTGCTCTCAGACATAGTCTACGACATGAGAGACCACGGGTATAGATTTGCATGGGGGAGCTTTGTACTCTGCCGCTTGTATAGGATCCTGCATGGGGTCGTATACAAGGGAGGTCGATGTCTGGTCTTGACATCGTTGCTGCAGGTTTGGTGCTGGGAGCACATTGCGGTGCGGAGGCCGGTAGGGCTCCCATTGATAGGTGTTGACCGGGAGAGGCCTCGGGTTTTCTACTGGTGGTTGTAGAGGGGTTCACAGTGGTGGATAGATCTGTCGATGTCACGGAGGTTGCTAGACGACCTCATCCCAGACCAGATCACCTAGAGGCCATGGCGAGAGCACCCCGGGTGGGCAGAGGATGGGCAGAAGCTGGCTCGCATCAGGCGAGTCTGCTGGCTGAGGATGGAGCGGGGAGAGGTAGAGCTCCACCGCTACGATCGGGTACTACGATAGTTCGGTCTACAGTAGGGGATCCCTTCTCTCAAGGATTACGAGTACTCTCAGACTATTCGGGATAGTACTACACTAAGCGGGGCTCCAGATATGCAACGATTCTGGAGTCAAGACACGGACGATGCCCCCATCCAGCCAGTGGATGGTGACGACACTAGGGTTGTTGATGGCTATGATGCCTAGTACGCAGGCATCCACCCTCCTCGGATGACGAGGGCGCAGGGTCCAGTACACGCTGTGGTGCACCAAATGGGGAGGCGATGACAGGCTGCTATTGAGGCAGCATGGGGTCATGGGGGGAGAGAGCAACGATGGATCTCACAGGAGAGATGCCAGAGGATGGCACGGGCTCCACAGAGGCCATGAGAGATAGGGCGGAGGGAGGAGAGACTCCCTTCATAGTAGGGGGAGAGACCACCATCGCTCGATAAGGGCAAGGGTGTGGATGTAGGGGAGAGCAGCGAGACAGCGGCTCTCCGGGCTGAGGTTGCCCGCCTTCGGGCTCAGGTGCAGACACTGCAGGATGAGGCTACATGGCTTCGAGCTCGGGGCGGAGGGGTGAGCAGGGATGATCTATCATGGTCTATTGCTCTGACCGCATTCTACCAGGGGTTATACTATCACATGGTTCCATAGAACCGGAGGGTACCACTGCCAGCCCCTATTGCGGATCCGATCATGATGGGATCGACGAGGACATCCTCACGATCGACGACGAGGACCCGAGATACGACCTGGACCTCTATGGGACCACCTCCTCCACGTCGGGGTGGGGGGAGGAGATGAGGCTGAGAGCTCGAGGGCTTCTCGAGGCTAGGTGTCTATGGACTATAGATTTTGTAGAGATTGTTGAGAGGATTGAGTATGCCAGGGTATAGATTGTGGCATACCAATCCAGTTTTGATATGATGTATATAATTTTTGGATATATATATATATGATCTTGTTTCTGATGATATGACTTGTTCATATGTTTTTATGATGCTTTACTGTTTGAATTGTTTGCTTATTGGATTGAGGATTCATATAATTATGTCGTTTTGAAATATTATAATTTTGATGTCATGTTTGTAAGATTTTAAATGAAATAATCTGATGTAAACAATTGGTGGTTGTGGTGTGATTTGATAAAAAATAAAAGGGACTTCTAACAATAATTTCAAAGGACATTGTCGCTATTATAGACCATTTCATGGAGTCGCCGCTCACTCGGTCGTCAAGCTAATCCCAGTATAGAAATATTGTTAAAAGTAAAAGAGTGCTTAAGAGACTGTCTTAAGACTTTGTGTTGTAATGATGGAGATAATGATGGTTTGATGATTTGTTTTCAGATTTTCATAAAAATAGTATGCATGAAAATATGATGTTGCTAGGCATAAATTCCTAAGTGTGATAAAATTTTGAACAATTCCTTTAGAATTTATACCATGGGTGCAATATTGAATTTTGAACATAATGTCATGAAATAGAATAGGTGTTTGTTTGTTTGTAAAGCATAATTGTGTAACATAATGATGCAAGTCACATGTTTTGATGAATTTTGTTTTAAAATACATGGAAAAGAAAATTAGAACGATGGTTTGCGCTAGGCATAGAATTATAGGTATAGACTTATACCATCATCGCGAAATCCAAAGAAGAAAATAGATTGTTGGTTTTATTGCAAGATGCATTTTTGACTTTTGATAAACGAGAAAAATAATAATATGAAAATTTTGTTTGAAATTATTTTTGAGATTTTATGAGAAGATGTATGTAATTGCTTTTATACAAAACAAAAATTCTGAAATAAAAGGATAAAATTATTCCGAAAAGAGTTACGGAGATATTTTAAATTATCTCAAAGAGAAATGTAGATTTATAAGGAATCCTCATGTGCAAATGTGAGTTCATTACCAATCTTGATTTATCATAATGATACAAAATCTCTCAAATACAAATGTGTGTGCAATTGTATTGTTCATTTACCAATTTTGAGCAAGATAATTTGATACAAGTAATTTGCCTTGACCAAATGAATGTTCGTTGACCATGATTTATATGCATGTAACCGTACCAGACTACTATGTAAGTTAGGTTTATCAAGAGCTAGCTAATCCATAAGCTAACAGAGGTCTGTACAAAAGAAGGTCGCTAATGTGACAGACATATCACCACGCTAGGGATTACCCAAGGCCAAGCGGGTTGGGCACAAACCACCTGTTATGGGGCTTACCTCACAGTTTTTGAATAATTGAGAATTCCAGGGATTCAAGCTCATTCACCCTTCTTTTCTTTTCAAGGGGTAGGGAAAGGAGTTTATTGCATTTTGCTTTTGCTTTTCTCTTTTTTTTTTTTGTACTTTTGTATTTTTGCTTGATATTTGAGATAATGCTGAAATATTGTTGTGATGATTCAAAATAACCTTTTTCTTTTTCTCTTTTTCTTGAACTTTTCTTTTCTTCCTATGCTAGGGATACTTGCTCGGATTAGTTGTAGAGCAAGGGATTTTTATTCTGGGTAGGGGTGAGCTTGTCCTTTTGTCAATTCTCAAAGATTCTAGACCATGTGCATGATAGGATAGCAGGGGAAACTTTTCGCTCAGGAAACCATTTCTACTATGTAGCATCATATCGAATGTGCAATGAAATCATTTTAATGTGAAGAGATATACTTGGTTCAAGTAAATAACAAGATCAGTTCTCTATGCTCAAAACTTTATTTAATGCCAATGTGGACTTTGATATAAGAGAGATTAATAATCATAACAAATAAAATCAAGAGATTTATTCATGTGAATGTGAAAGTGCGGGATTCCAAATAAATACTAATTTATCCAAAATAACTGAAAATATAACTGCAATACTTCACAAATTGAGAGGTACAAAGATAAAAGACGGTTTTGAAGATTTTGATGATTTGGATGTTTTTGGTGTTTTTATATTTTAAGTTTATGAATTGAAAGAAATACAAGATAGTGGTTTTTTGAAATGTTTTAAACAAATATATACAATGATGAAATGACCAATTTTTATGCATAGTAACGTTTAAGATGCATAATGTTCATAGGTTCTTTAAGTTCTTTACCATCTAAGGTAGATAATTTGTATGCTCCTGATCCAAATTTAGCGGTGATGACATATGGTCCAAGCCGGTTGGGCTCAAATTTACCTTTAAGGTTTGTAGTTGCATTAGTATTTTTTTTATTTTCTTTTAAGACAAGGTCACCGATCTCAAAGGATCGAGGATGAACTTTCTTAAGATATGCTCTCTTAAGCTTGTTTTGGTAGGCGCGAAGATGCTCCAAAGCATTGATGCGCTTTTCATCTAGAAGTTCTAGGTGACTAAATATGTCAGCACGATATTCATCCCCTACTTTAGTATCTTGAAGTAGTAGAGCTAAAGAAGGAACTTCTAATTCAAAGGGAAAAATGGCTTCAGCACCATAAACCAAGACAAAAGGTGAATTTCCGGTGGGGGTTCGAACACTAGTTCGATAGGCCCACAAAGCGAGATATAGCTGAATGTGCCGGTCTCGACCGGTTTTATTGACCAATTTTTTGAGAATTTTGATTAAGGTTTTATTAGATGCTTCTGCTTGACCATTACCCTGAGGATAATAGGGAGTGGACCAGCGATGTTGAATTTTATATTTTTGACATAATTTCTTGACATCTTTATTTTTGAAACAAGTTCCATTATCAGAAATGAGATTGGCAAGAATTCCAAACCTACAAATAATTTGATTAAAAACAAACTTGGAAACTTGTGTTCCAGGTGCAAGAAGCTAATGGCATAGCTTCAACCCACTTCGTGAAATACTCGAGTGGCAGTTATGATGAATTTGTGTCCATCGGATGACACAGGGTTGATTTTTCCAATGATGTCTAGGCCCCATTTTGAAAAGGGCCAAGGAGATGAAATAGCCTGCAGCTCTTGTGCGGGCGCATGGACAAGGTCAGCGTGTTTCTGGCACTTGTCGCAATGTCGTACATAATTATGTGCATCAGTTTCCATGGTAGGCCAAAAATATCCTATCCGAAGGAGTTTCTTAGCAATGGCGCTACCACTAAAATGTCCCCCACAAGATCCATTGTGGGCTTCATTCAAAGCTGATCTGGATTCTTCTAAATTCAAACATCTCAATAAGATGCCTTCAAAAGATCTCCTGTACAAGGTATTACCAATAATCACAAAGCGACTTGCTTGTCTACGTAATAACCTATGTTGGTTGCTAGTGCAACCATCGGGGAAGGTTCCTTTTTGCAAAAAATTAAATATATCAGTATACCATGGTTCAGGAGTTGTTTCGTTGATGAGAAACACATCCAAAGGTTCTAAACATGATTTGCTTGAAGCGGGTTCCTGGAGTCGATGAATAATGATGGTAGCATATTCATCGTCTAACTCCAAGGGTAAAAGAGATGCAGTTGCAACCATAGCGTCGACCGCACGATTGCTAGTTCGAGGAATAGCTTCCAAAGTAACTTTATCAAACAAGGATAACAACTGCAAAACATATGCTTTATATGGGCGTAATTTATCATCTCTGGTCTGATAAACATCATTGATTTGATTTATGACAAGTTGGGAGTCACCGAAAACCAATAAAATTTTGATTTTCAATGCCAAGGCAGACTCGTAATCCAAGGATAAGAGCTTCATATTCAGCGAGTGTTATTGGTGCAAGCAAATGTTAATTTGAAGGACAGAGGAATAAGATGTTTTTGTGGAGATATTAAAATAATACCCGCACCAGCCCCACTCATGCATCGAGCTCCGTCAAAGTATAAGGACCATTGCTCTGAATGGTCTGCCTCAAGTTTAAGGCATTCATCAAGAAACTCAATGATGAGGGGATGAGTAGATTCTAAGGGTGCAATAGCTAATTGATCTGCTATGATTTGACCTTTAACAGACTTTTGTCCTATGAAGGTGAGTTCAAATTCGCTTAGCGCAAGAACCCACTTGGTTGTGCGACCAGATAAATACGGTCGACTCATGAGATATCGCAAAGGGTCGAATTTGGCAATAACATACATTTTTTGACTGAGCATATAATGTCGTAGTTTTTGTGTAGAAAATACGACTGCTAGACATAATTTCTCTAATATGGTATAACGAGTTTCATAACTGATGAGGGTTCTGCTAATGTAATAATTAGCACGTTCTTTCTTCTCATCATCAAGCTGAGCTAACATAGCTCCTAAGGCAGAATCAGAAGCAAAAATGTACAAGATAAAAGGACGATCAGATCTAGGTGGGGAAAGCACTGGAGGTTTGAGGAGATATTGCTTAAGGAGTTCAAATGCTTCTTGGCATTCGTCGTCCCAATGAAAAGAGACATCTTTCTTAAGAAGCTTAAGAAAGGGTCCGATTTTGTCTGCCAACTTGTCGATGAAGCGACGAATAGCTTGAAGCTTACCTTGTAAACTTCGTAATTCTGATATATTTGTGGGTGCGGGCATATCTGTGATAGCCGCGATCTTGAGAGGGTCAATTTCAATGCCACGTAAAGAAACTATAACCCCTAATAATTTACCGGACTTAACTCCGAATATGCATTTAGCAGGATTTAGTCGGATAAGATATTCCCTTAACCGATCAAATACTTTCCTTAAGTCATTTAAATGATCATCTTCTTTGATGGAACGAGCTATGATATCATCTACATAATCATGTAGGATATCATGCATCATGTCATGAAAAATATAAGTCATAGCTCGTTGATAGGTTGCACCTGCATTCTTTAAGCCAAATGGCATCACTTTCCAACAAAAAGTTCCCCAAGGGGTAATAAAGGTTGTTTTGGCCTGATCTTGGGGAGCTATCCTGATCTGATTATAACCAGAAAATCCATCCATTAAGGATATCATTCCACTTATGGCAATAAAGTCAATGATCTGATCCATGTTGGGAAGAGGAAAATCATCTTTAGGGCATGCAACATTAATGTCTCTGAAATCGGTGCAAACCCTAACTTTAGTGGCTTCTTTCTTAGTTATTGGAACTACATTTGAGATCCATTCGGCATAGTCAATGGCTTGTATAAAAATGACTTTCAACAGTTTTTCTAGTTCTCCTTTGACTAGTAAGGCCACTTTGGGATGCATTTTTCTAGAGTTTCGTTTAACAGGTTTAGCATCTGGATGGACTACTAGATGATGCATAGCTACAGAAGGGTCCAGACCTGGCATGTCTTCATATGTCCAAGCAAAGACATCTTCATAGTCTTTAAGAAATGAAATGTATTCATCTTGTTTTTCTTGACTTAATTCTGATCCAATATTGATTATGTGAGGGTTATGTTCGGTTCCAATGTTAATTTTTATAACGTTTTCAACTTCCATATGTAAATCTCTCTCAAAATTAGGTGGGGCGGGTGAAACACCCAATTCTTGTAATTCTTCCAAGGTTAGCTTGGATAATTCATTTTGAGGAGTCGAGGCCTCAAGCTGGGCTATACTAGGTATAGAGCCATCAAAATAAAATTCATTATATAACAATTCCTCAATGGAAATATCATGAAAGATATCTCCCTCCAACTCGTCGTCGGATTCGGCAATCATTTCAGGATAGGCTATGGATAGCATCTTGCAGGTAGAAGAATTATTCTTTGGATATAAAGAATCTTGTTTATCTAGATAATCTTGATAACATACGAGATGGTCATCATCCTCAAATGGAAAGGGCTGACCTTTACTAGAAAATAGGCCCACACCACAGTGGGCAGGCCACGGTTCTACCTCGAAAGGTTCTTTCATACCATTTTGGAAAGGTCCCAAACCTTTCCCTTTATAGCCCAATTTAAGCATTATGGGCTTAGCTTTAATATATTCATTAGCAAAATAGCATCGAGCATATCCATCACAATGTGTCTTGATGTTTCGGGGTATTCTTCCCCAATCATATCCTTTATAAACAAAAGCACAACTTCCGACTTGGTAGATACTTCCCATAGGTTGTGGGAGGCCCAAGGTACGAGGAGAAGGTGGGAGTTTATTTAAAAGGAGGGAAGTCTGCATGGCAGTGTTGATCTCTTATGATATAAGAATTTTAGATAAATCGGGTAGGAGCTCATCAGTAAGAGCATAAGAAGTAGAAGGAACATTTCCTACATCGTCGGGTGTAGAAAGGATGCCAGTAGTGGATGTAGATGTCATAGGAATATTGACGGGTGAATCTAGAGGTATGGAAGATATAGGAGTAAAACAGGAAGCATTGGGTGTGGGTTTAGGCTCTTTTCGAGGTCCTAATGTGGTTTGTTCAGAAGATGGTTGAGCTAAATGTATAGGTGTAGTTGAAAGAGTAGATGATGTTATGGGTGTGTGTTTCACACGTTTGGATGGATGATAAGAATTAGGATGTGTGGATGACAGGGCGGGGCAAAATTGCACTCCAACAGGTTCTGCCAAAGCACACATATCAAAGGGTCTAGGATCACCATGAATGGTAACCAACTGGTTTTTAAATTCGAATTTAACACACTGATGTAAAGTGGAGGGAACCACTCGCATCGCGTTGATCCAAGGGCGACCCAAAAGTATATTGTACGATGCAGGGCAATGTACAATAAACACGGTCGTATCTAGGGTTCTAGGACCAACTTGCAAGGGTATAGTAATGACTCCACACGTTTCTTGTGTCTCGTCATTGAAGGCTTTGATAATCATATCCGTTCTTTTCATCTCGTCACTTCTAAACCCAAATCGTTGGTAGAAGTCAAAAGTGCAGATGTTTAAAGATGAACCATTATCAATCAAGACTCGTTTAACAACTACATCCCCAATTAGGGCAGTAATATATAAGGGATTATCCTTATGTAAACTATGTTGTGGTATATCTCTATCTCGAAAGTCAATACAATCGACTTCTCGAGTGATGATAGTATTGGACATGGCTTCAGGTTGAATATTTTGAGGTACCATCATTTGGCTTAATGTAAGCATTAATTCATCCCTATGGGTAGGAGAAGATCTTAACAAGTCCAAAAGGGAAATTTTGGCTGTAGTATTGGATAATTGTTCATTAATATTGTAAGGAGGCTTAGGTTGAACATTAGACATATGATTCCCTTTATTGGGATTTTTCAAAATAAATGGAGCTGATCCATCATTCTGAGTTTGATCCTGTTGAGAATTTTGAGCCTGTTGTTTGGTAACGACTCCGATGGTACCTACAATGTTATATTGAGGATGATGAATTGGTCTCGGTCTAGCGTTTATGGCTTGTTCATTAGAAAGGAACTGATGAGAAGAGGGTCGAGTAGTAACTCTTCTAGGAAATGGTTCTTTCGAAACCATAGAATCTGTGATAGGTTGAATAGGATCCGATTCATTTTTAGAACTATTCGATTGATTTGAGGTGATGTCTATTTCACTTTCAGTATCCGATTCTACATCACTAAGATCAGGTGTTTGAATATTATATAGGGGTCTGGACGTAACCATGGATAAAGTTGTGTCAAATATTTGAGGATCCTGAACAGATAATTGTCCGCTAATAGTCCCTACATATCGGGTAGGAGGGGGAACATTATGATGTTCGATTTGATTAGCCACCTCTTTACCATGCTTTGGTAAAGGATGTTGAAATATGTCCAATGATTGATTGGCATTCTGATTCCGATTTTGGGGGATGTTCTTTTGAGCGTTATTAGAAGCATTTTGTTTAGGTTGGAAGGCTTGCACCTCCATCTCATTATTATCAATCAGATCTTGTATTTTATGTTTTAATATTTTACAAGAGTTTGTAGCGTGTCCAGGTCCTCTATGAAAATCACAATGTAAATCAGCTCTGTATCCGGGTATAGTTGGATCAGGTTCCCGGATAGCTGGTAATTGGATCAAGCCTCGTGCTAGTAATTGGGGGAGAATGGTTGATAAAGGTTGATTTAACCTAGTAAATTCTCGAGGTGGTTTATCAGGAGGTTTCAATATAAACTTCTCCGTTGTTTTTGTAGTATTAATATTAGCAATGTTTCTACTATCAGTGACTCCGTCACCCACAACTTGTTTATTTTTATACTGATTTTTGGATGTTTTCTCATCATCTTTCTTTTTGAGCTGACCTCTTCTAATGAGAGCATCTTCCACCCTTCGAGCTAAGTCTATAGCTTGATCGAAGGTGGTCAAGGTAGCGATTGATAATTCATAGGATAGTTGTTCTTGTAAATTATTGATAAAAATATCCAACATCTCCCGATAAGGTAACACAAAGTGTAGTTTTCCTATCAATTGTCTCCATCGAGCTAAGAAGTCAGCAAAACACTCATCTTTGTCTTGTTTTAGGTTGTACAAATCTTTAATGGTTACATGCCTTTCGATATAGGCACTAAATTGATGCACAAAAGACTCAACGGTCTCTTCAAAATTTCTCAAAGAATGAGTGGGTAGTTGATAATACCACTCCAATGCCATCCCCCCTAAGCTTTTCGGGAACATTTTTAGTAATAGCAAATCATCATGTGATATGTCATGACATGCTATCCTAAACATACGAAGATGCTCTATGGGATCTTCGGTTCCTTTATAGATAGGTAGGACAGGCATAGGAAAGTGTTTGGGATATGGTTGTGCTACAACTATAGGATCTAGAGGTTGACTACACATCTCTCGGTAATTGTACGAGGGACGGTAGGGATCTATTTGGTCCATACGGGAGGTTAACTGTTTCACCATGGCTTCCAGATTGCCAGCTTGCCCACCATATTGGTTTGGTGGTACATGAGTATGGGATTTGTGAGCGTAAGAAGGCGGAACATAAGGATTCGATGCTATGTTACTATTATGCAAATGATTGGTAGAAAGAGTATTATGAAGAAGATTTGTGGTAGCATTATGTTGTATCCCAGATTGTTGGAAATTAACATTTGGTTTTGTTTTAGGCTTTTGTTGATTTGAGGTATATTGATCAATAGCTTGGCAAAATAGAGTAGTGAATGAAGGTTTCTTTTGTGTAGGAATAACCCTTGGTTTGGTAACAAGCACTCTAGGTGGTTGGGTAACCTGTTGTTGTTGCATGTTCTGGATTATAGCAGCCATGTCCAAATTGGACGGTCCGGCTTGATCACTCTCTTGATCAATGAAGGACAAAGGATTAGTGCGTGTGTGATATATGTCTTCTAGGGTTGCTTGAGTATCACTAATTTGATCTTTATCCATACGAACTGCTCTATTAAGGGTGCCCATATTGGTATGGAGAAATTTCCAAAAATGGTCCATGTTCTCAAAAGTAACAGCTCCGTCTGGAGTTATTTTAGGAGATGAGGATCCTTCCTCTCTATCATTTTCTTTTTGTTCATTTGCGTCCACAAATTCTTCTTCTTGTTGGTTTAAGGTTACTTCTTCTTGAATTGGTTCTTCAAGAAGGGCATCTGGTTTATTGGTTTTTCCTAACCAATCTTCTTCTACTTCAATTTGTTTTCCATTCCTGAGTCTAGTCATTGTGTCTAAATTTAGGTTTTAGCAAATATATATTAATATATTTGCAACAGATCTTGGGAGGTATATATTTTAATTATATACCTACTATAATACTTAAAAGAAAATGTTTTGATTTTTTTGTTTATATATTTTTTATGATAATTTTATTTTGTTTTTGTTTTTATAAAGACAATAAACAACACACTAAATACAAGAAACAACAATAATAAAATAATAACTTAGTTTTCTATAAATAGTTTATAGATGTCATTGATAGGATCAAGTTCATCAGGAGTCATAAAGTGCTCCTCTTCAAATTGGAAATGGTTTTTCAGGAACTTAATGAAGTGTGCTATAGTGATATTATCTACTTCTGACTCTGTTTTGTAAAAATAAATCTCATGGCAATACTCTCGATATAGCACAGCTCTGGGGACTCTATACCATCTTTGTCTATCTGTAAGAACGACCTCTTGATCTTCTATACGAGACAAAAATTTATGTACTACAGCTGCATTATCGAGGTATTCCTCAAAGGTATACAACTCAGAAGACACAAGGGCTCTTTTATCTGCTAACCACCTATGGCAAGCTCTCTGAAGTTCATGGTACAAAATCACTTGATCGGGATCCAGGATTCTATCTAGGACAAACCTCTTGATTTGCCTAAGTTCAGTTGCTCTAGATGAAATGAGATCTAATCTCCTATTAAGTTCGTCCCACAAAGGTTGAACCCTATTTGTTTGAGGTACTCTAAGTACTGAATTAATCTCTATAGCTGCTAATTGATTTTCAACATTAATGGTGACAACTCGTCTTTTATTATAATCTACCATCTAAATATGACATGCAATCTTTGATTCTAAATGCATTTATGTTTTGTTTTTTTTTTTGGATTGAATTGAATTGTTTTCAAAAGGTTTTTAGTTTTCACGTCGGGTTCACCAAAATGTATCGCTCCAAATTTTTTGCACCCTTACCTTCAGGCTATAGGATCCGTGCCCGGAAGGGGGATGGGAAAAGGATGGGACAATACCTCGGACTGAGAGGCCCTTTGAAGGTCCCGCCTCTCGGGGGAGGTGTATAAGGGTGAATTTTCGACGGATGGTGGGTTCACCAGGAAACTTTTGAATGGCAGTTTCCACGCCTAGGTTGATAGTGTGTTTGATGTGTTCATTTTTATGCTTGATCATTCAACTCCTAGGTTTGGCCGATATGAATCTAAACTATTCTATATGCCAATGCGGATTTCAATGAATACAAAAAATAGAAATAGATGCAAATTATAGAGAATAAGTTAACCAGAAGAATTCATACCTGATTCTGGATGTCTGATGGAGATTTTGAGTCTTGTAGCAGTTCAGATCGTCTCAGTTTGAACATTATCGTCCCAGATCACAAGAGGTCGTCTGAAATCAGACAGGATCATCTATAATCTGGCGAATCTGTCAGAAACCTGCAATCACAGAAACAGACACAAAATACCAAATATGCAAATGCAGAAGCAAGGGATAATGATAGAAATAACAGCAAACTTGCCTAAATAATAGTGTCTAATAACAAATGAGGAAATGCAATAAATTTAATGATTGATTTTACCTTTATCATGCAATTATGCTAAATGAGGTGAACTCCAAGATGCATAAAACATAATAACCTAAAACAGTGCAGAGATATATTATGAAAAATGCAGAAAAACTTAAGAGAATGCAAACTCTAAACTCGGACAGCCCTCAATCTGGACTACAGTCAGGATCGTCTCCAATCGTACGAAATCGTCCGCAATCGTCCGAGATCGTCTGCGACGATCCAAGCTAGCTTCGACTAAAAAATAGTAGAGTTCCTGCAAATAAAAAATGCAAAAATACCAAATGCAAGTAATAATACGAAGGAATAAAAGAGCTAACTCTGCAATGAAATCCTGTCAACAAAGGGGTTGGGAGTTCAGGGAGAATCAGCAAGAATTAGGCAGGGAGGCAGGGGGGTAAACTAGAAAAATCCTAGTTTATATAGGATTAGAAAGAGGTTTGGGAGGTTGGGGATCATCCCAATCCGGGAGATCTCCAACGAGGAAATCTCCAACCGCACAGACACGCTTACGCCCGAGTTGGAGAGGCTATTGAAACAGAAGCTAATTATGAAAATTTGGTTTTGGGACGAAATCGTCTGGACGTTCTATTCCAGACGAATTCGTCAGATCGGGGACGATTTCGTCTAATATGCGACGATATCGTCCAACGGTCAAAACAAATCCTAAAAATGGCACGAAAAATGGGGAAAGCGGGTAAAAGGCGGTTTAACGGGCGGTTTGGGGTTGAAATTCAAATTTTAATATTTTATCTTTTTACTAAGGTTTTAACCGTGCCAATTTTAGGGTGCTACAATAGGTTTAGGCATCTCAATTATGGATATTTGATATTTATATGCCATTCTTAGATGGCTATTAGAATTTTGTATATATCCCCTCCAAATGGTACACAAGTATCCCCTCAAAGTGATGCACAAGTATCCCCTCTA
This sequence comes from Wollemia nobilis, assembly GCA_028583015.1. Classification (NCBI taxonomy): domain Eukaryota; kingdom Viridiplantae; phylum Streptophyta; class Pinopsida; order Araucariales; family Araucariaceae; genus Wollemia; species Wollemia nobilis. The sequence continues at coordinate 33,133 of JAQPPZ010005578.1, forward strand.
AATGGTGCATGCAAGGGATGTATTCTAGGGAAGAAATGATATGGAGACTTTTCCAAAAGGGATTTGAGAGAGGATTCACATCCTTTAAAAATATACAGTAATATTTGTGAATCTATGGGTACACAATATCTTTTTGAAAAGAGGTACTTTATCCTTTGATTATCTTTCTACATATGTGTGGTTATATAATATTCACACTAAGGATGAGATATTTGAGAAATTCAAGACCTTCAATGCTCTTATTATGAATTATTTGGATAGAAAGATAAAATATCTTAGGATAGATGGAGGATATGAGTATCTAAGTCATGCCTTTCATAATTTTTAAGATTTCATGGGATTGCATATCAAATGATTGTTCACTATACTTATGAAAATAATGGTGCTGTTAAAAAGAAAAAATAGAATGATCATGGACATGGTATGATTTATTATTTAAACCAATATATTTATTATAAATTTTAGGTGAAACCATCACTTATGTAGCATACATCATCAATAGGGTTCTATTGGCAGTTTTGTAGTATGCCACATTGAATTTTTTGTTAAATTTTATTGATGTAAGAATGACATGTATTAATCCATGATACATTATTCTCAACCTATATTTATAGCATTTTGAATTTAATGTTCCTTTTGTTCTTCATAAATAAAGTGTGCTTGAAAAATGGAGGAAGAAATATAATGGCTCTTTCACCTAAATAAAGTTCAAAAATATGGGTGGGGCGAACGTCTCATTCGCCTCACTTCAGGGTGAACATAGTTAAAGAAGGCCAAGTGGTAAGGACCAAATGATTTTTTTTCGAAAAGCATTCTAAGTTTGGGTGAGATCAAAGTTGAAATGATGATGCTATCAAAAATGCATTTGCCCCAACGCTTTGGTGCGAACGACTTCAAATTTTTAAAGAGGCACACCCAACTAAAACATGGACTAGTAAAAGGAAATTTCACCCTAGAAGAGGGGTGAAAGTCTCATTAACCCCTATTTGGGGTGAAATATCACCAAAATGAGAATTTGGGTGAAATTTCAAGAAAGAAACTTTGAAAAGTCAAACCTACTTTCGCCCCAGGTGAGGGGTGAAAGTTCCATTCGCCCCTCTCTGGGGTGAACCTACATGGAAGCACATCACCAGTGTGCCCAAGTTTGTTTTGAGCATTAAGTGCCTTTCACCCTTCTTTGGGATGATTTGTTTAAAAAATTTCTTTCCCAAAAAAAAAAAAAATTAACTTTATTTTTTTATTTGGAAAAAAATCCCCTTTTCATTTTCCCCCCCCCCCCCTTCACCTCTTTTTAAAAATTCTTTTTTCTTTCCTTTCTTTTTCTTTTTTTTTCACTTTTATATTTTTATTTAAAAAATCTAAATAATTACCCACTTTTTTTCTTTTTTTTTTTTTTTTTATAACAAATATAAAACATTTTAATATTATATAAAAATAAAACTAAAAATTTTTTAATTTTTTCAATTATTTAATTATTTTTATTTTTTTTTTTTTTTTTTTTTTTTTTCTTTTTTTTTTTTTTTTTTTTTTTTTTTTCATTTTTTTTATATATATATAGTCGTTTTTTTATTTTTTCTTTTTTTTTTTTTTTTTTTTTTTTTTTTTTTGTTAGCCCCCCCCCTCCTCCCCCCCCCCCCCCCCCCCTCCTCCTCCCTTCTTTCTTTTTTTTTTCTTTCTTTACTCTTCACCCAGGCGACCCCCACCCCCCCCCAAAAAAAACCCACCCCCTGAAATTAGTACTTCACTCTCACAAGATCGTAGACCAGGAACCTTGAAGATCCTATTGAGTTTAACAAACTTGATATCCAAAGGCTAGGGGAGCATCCTTAATTAGTTCCTTTACATCAAACATCGTCGTTACATCATATATCTCATACATCACTCGTAACATCCTTGTGATTAGCTGGTGTGTTCTCTATTCCTACAAGTCTAGTTAGTACTTCTACTAGCATTACCCAAGCTCAACTACACACATCAGTTCACATGGCTCATAACCCACCACAACAATAGCCACAACCACCAAGATAGTTCCTAGCATGAAATAGCTTAGGAGCCTTGAATTTAAAGTAAAAAATCTAGTCCCTCAAGAATATTTGAAGGCTTTGCCTACATATGACGGTATTGGTAAGACTGCTTATGAGCATATTCAAGATGTGGATTCTTTGGATACAATCCATGGCATTGTTGATGAAGATATTATGGTGAGGTTGTTAGTATTATCACTTAGAGGAAAGCTATTGTATTGATATAGGTCCTTGTTGCCCGCCACTATTGCCACATGGGATCAGTTGGTAAAATTATTGATCAAGAATTTCCATGAGCAAGTCAATCCCTTCCCTTTATTGCACCAATTTACAACTATTCAAAGACATCCACAGGATGAGATAGTCAACTTCAACATCAGATTAAATAAAATTTAGAAAATATTTTTGGATGGTCTTCGGCCCACATATGAACAAGTTGTATTTTACTATCTTAGAGCATTTAACTCTAACATTGGCATGGCGGTCCGATAGGCCAATGCGAATACATTTCTAGATATGTATACGTAGGCCCAGAAGGCCGAATCAGACTTGATTTCTATAGGTAAGCTTCCCCTAAAAGTAACCATACCTATTCTTCCTAATATTCCACAACATTTATACTCAGGTACGTTCTCACAACCTTTGCCTTCTATGTACCTAGTTACCTCATGGATCTCGGGTTCACCTCACATCGCTCCATGTCTAGTTCTCACACCAACTATACTGTAATTACCCTCACCAATTATGTCGTAGTTGCTAGTACCTATCCCTTTATCAATAGTACCCATGCCACACGTTCCACTATCGTTGCCTGCTCCACTGACACCTCCACCTGTATTGGCACCTTCTGCATCCTCAAGTTCTGACCATTACCTAAAGTTATTATAAGAAATGCAATCTATCAATTTAGCTATAAGAACAATCTCCAATGAAATGATTGTAGTAAGGAAGAAACAAGCTAAAGCTGAATTTTGATAAAGAATATTTCAAACACCATCGATTGTTAGAGAGAAACCAATGACTAACAAGGGCCTTGATAGGAACACAACTGTGCTAACAAATGAAGGAACTAGTACATCAGAGAAAGCATATTAGTGCTTAACCTACAATGATCCTCATGGAGAAGACACATGCATGGTTCATATCAATTATGTACAAACACTAGCTAAAAGTTCTACTGGTAGATAAGTTAATATAATAATGGAAACATATCAAAATTCTATGGTCCCTTCATTAGAGTAGGTCTCAATTCTCACAAGGTTTAGGAAGAAGTTGGTGACTATTGACCCTACAGAGTTGGAGCCTCTAAAAGTTCCTACTGAGCCAAAGTTACAAAATAAAAAAGTGTAATCACCAGAAAAAGCGTCTGGTGCAATGGCAAAGCAAGAAGATTTAGTTTTTTTGAAGGATCTACTGCCCAAACCAACTCAAGAGAAATCACAGATAAAGGCATCAACTTCCTAGCCCACAGCTGCTCAAGCGCAAAACAAGGTGAAAGAACAAGCTAAAGAATACCTTTGGTACCCATCCTTGACTAAGAGGTAAAAGGTGGAAGCTACTCAACAATACCAGGACAAGTATGAGTGTGTGGTATAAGAGAAGGTTCTTGGTGCATCTGATTATAATATTGTGGAGTATATGAAGAAAGTATCGATAAAAATAAGCTTATACGAAGCACTGCAGTTACTTGGACAAGTTGACCTGCTGCAAGAGTCTCTTAAGTTTGCAAAAGATCAGAAGAAGGGTCATTTCCAAATAGTGTTGGTACAGATGTTTTCGACTTTGACCACTAGAAATAATAGACCACTCCCATTCTATTTATCACTCAGAATGGAGGGGTGGATTGTACACAACTATATGATCGATTCCAGTGCTGCAACCACTGTCATGCCAAAGGCAGTATGCGAAGTCATGGAAATAGAATACACAAGAGTGGTCTAGGAGTGTTGTAGTTGGATGGGACCCCGGTCAAGATAGTGGAAGAAATCAAGGATATTCTTATTTTTTTACATAGTATTCTGTAGATCACGGTTATCCAAGAAGTAGTGGTGGTTGACTTGGAACCATACTTTAGCATGTGTCTCTCAAGGGAGTTCACAAAAAAATTGGGAGGATACCTTTCCTTGGATTATTCGCATTTGGAGATTCCATTCAAAGGAAAGAAAATCCATATTTATAATGAAAAACCATCCACTTTTCACATAAAAAAGTTGGAATAAGAAGAAAGACCCACTAGAGCGGTCAACATGATGACTGAAGAATTACAAGAAGAGGATTTGATGGAAGAAGTGCTTGGTGAGCTTCACCTTGAAGATGAGTTCTCACTCATGGATTTTAATGTGATGGTCGAAACTGACATCGACTGCTACAATATAACCAAATTGAAGTTGATGTAAGAAAATGTCCCTGATACCCCAAACCCTATTATAGATCAGTTATAGAAGTTGTTTTATTATGGTGCAAGGTGCAAGAATTGCGTAGGAGTAGGTATTGTTCTTGTTTATCCTGAAGGATTATAGAAGACTTATTCGTATATATTGAATTGAAATTGCACTAATAATATCGTTGAATATGAAGCATTATGCCTTGGTTTGAAAAAGGCTAAAAAAATGGGTATAAAACAACTATAGGTCTTTGGATATTCTGAGCTTATCGTTAACCAGACCATAAACAGGTGTGTATCAAAGCAGCACTACTTGAAGGCCTATCGTAAAAAGGAATGAGATTCATTTGAGTTATTTACAACTTTGAATATTCATGAAATTTCATGAGAATAGAATAAACATGTATATATTTTAGCTTCTCTTGGCACAAATTACTCTCCTGCAAAGCAAGTAGTAAGGAAACCCAAGAATATTAGGGTAATCTATAGACTCTCAGTCCTTGATAAGAATCACTATTGGCAAGTTTTCAACAATGATGAGTAGATAGTTAATTTTATGATAAAGGAAGCTACAAGCACAAATGATAGAGTACTTATCGAAGAAGAAATAGAAGGTATTATTTGACTAAAGAATAATCACATTCCTAGGGGATTGATTTTATTGGAAAGTCTATTTGACCAAAATGATAGCCAAGAAGCATAAAATCAAGATGGATTCGAAGGAATATAAGGAGTTGTAGATGGGGCTTGAAAATATCATCAATATTAGAACTAACTACACTTTAGAAGAATTGGAAGATATCAAGAGTTTATGTTTTGAGTACCTTGATAGTGTTGCTTGGAGCTACCATGATTTGAAGGGATATGACAAGAATATGATCCAACATACCATTGAACTACAGGAGAGAGTAAAACCCTTTTGGCAGAAGCAGCACCCGGTCAATCCCAAAATTGAGGTGTGATGTGTAGTCATTATACACATCATTAATTCTCAATGAATTTGTCAATCCAGAGCAGTGTACAAGGCTATCTATGGAAGAAGGGGTGAACAGGGTTATAACTTAGGTCAATCTGGAGAAATAGGTCTTATTGGTGAAATCGATTGTGTGGGGGGATTGAGGACATTCCTACCTCTAAGTTGTATAAATTAAACCTTAATCTAGTTTGCAAAAATGGAAACTAATCATTAACTGCAAAAATGAAATCCTAATTACAATTGCAAAATGAGACCTAATTATGTTGCAAAAATAACAGTTGCAGAATTAGAAGTCTGATTATAATTGCAAAAAGGAAATCTATTTACTTTTGCAGTAATGGAAACCTAATTATAGCATGGAAATGAAACCCTGTCAAGGCTCTATAATAGAAGGTTGTCAATATTTTGTGCAGGGGTTGACAACAAAACACAAAATGTAGGAAATTACAGAAAATAGTAAATTCTGGAAATGACAGTCTGCAATAAATTGAAATCTTTGTTGAAAGTGAAGATTACAACCAAACCATTAATCACAAAACATAAAATAAGCTAAGATTGCAAATACTATTAGTTGTTTACAAAGAAATGAAATGACAAGTTCTACAACTCATTCTGCTACAACAAAATTAGAATAAAAACCTGTTGTTAGTCCTCCTAGGTCTGGAAGTGGCCAGCCTCCTTGTCCAGAAGAAGGTATGACTATCTCTCTCTCTAGATCTTACTCACACTCATTTACAAGCAATAAGAAATAGAAATAGTATACTTTATTGATTCAAGAACATGATTACAATAATTCTGTTAAAAACTTGTTACAAGATTATAATAGTCACTTTTTTGATTATTGCCTATTTGCTCCTATATTTCTCTACTCTCTGCTTTCTCTATCTTCTACTAGCTCAACCTGAATGGGATCCATATTTATAGATGTCCTAAGATCTACTGACAACTGAGAATATCTCAAAAGATCTAATCCTATTATGCTGCAACAATTCCTGGTTTTATCCTAGAAGAAGATCAAACTTGATCTTTCCATAAATGGTGGCTTTGGTCGACAAGGACGACAAAGTTAGATGGGAGATATTTTACCTTACCCTTTTCAATCTTTATTTCCCTTTTTCCAGCATCAAAAATCGGTCAACAAGTCAAAAAGCACATTCTGTTTTCATTTCGAAGATAAGTGGCTCATTTCGAAGAGACTGCAATTCTCATTTCGAAGATCCACTCATTCCGAAGACACTATGTTTCCTCATTTCGAAGATATCTGTTCATTCCGAAGAAACTTTAGAATGAACAAAAGTGTGCTCTTTAAATGATTTCCTCTGCATTTCTTAGGTGGGTTATCTCTTAGTATCATATTCCAATGATCTTCATCTCTTTCCATATGTGAATTCCATGCCTTGCCATTCATTGGCAGCTGGCTAGAATTTACATGGGAAAAACTCGCTTTTCTTGCACGATAATGAGCTTTGCTTACACTATTGCCATATTTAGGTAAAATAAATGCTTGAGACATATCAAAACCTGATTAGTGAAATGTTGCTATCAACCTAAGCATATCTCATTTAGCAAGTCATATCAAAATAACATAAAACTTATGCAAAAAGTTGTAAAAATCAGAATATAGTATTTCAGATACATTTATCATGCAAATAGTTAATACACAACATATTGAATTAACTTAACTAGCATATTAGACTAAACATAAGAGTTTGTAGGCAATTTCAGTGTTCAAAACATGTTATGATTGAGGCATTTCCAGGCCTCATCAAGGTGCTCATGAAAGCAAAATTATTAAAGATGCTAGAAGCTAAGATAATATATCCAATCAAGCACTCAACATGGGTGGCAAACCTAGTGCTAGTTCATAATAAGAATGGAGATATTTGTCTGTGCATGAATTTTTGGAATCTGAACCAAACATCATTGAAAGATCACTATCCTCATTTGTAGATTGATAAAATTCTATATATGGTCGTCGAAATGTAAAGGTTTTCACTATTAAATGGTTTCTTTGGTTATAATAAAATCTGGATAAAGGATGAAGACCAACACAAGACGATGTTCACTACTAAGTGGGGCACATTCACATATCAAAGAATGTTATTCAGTCTTTCAAATGCTGGTGCAACCTTTCAGAGAGCCATGAACATTGCTTTCAGTGAGTTATTAAATAAAATTATCGTGACTTACCTAGATGATATGATTGTGTTTTTGCATCGTATAGAAGAGCACGTTTCTCATTTGAGGTAGGTGTTTGAGAAATATCGGGAGTTTGGGATTTCCATTAATTTGAAGAACTATATATTCGTTGTCAAAGAAGGAAAATTGTTAGGTCACGTGATCTCACAAGACAGACTCACGATTGATCTCACAAGGGCCGAGGTGCTCTTAAAACTACCACTGTCAGTTAACAAAAAGGACATGTAGTTATTCTTCAAACGGATAAATTTCATCCAAAAGTTCATTGCTAATTTCACCCAGGTGGTCAAACCCATGATTGAGATTTTGAAAAAGAATGTAGAGTTCAAGTGGATCGAGGAAAGAATACGATATTTTTAGGAAATAAATGAGAGAATCACCCAAGAACTAGTATTAATTAACCCTGATTATTCCAAAGACTTTATTCTCTATGCGGTAGGCAAGTAGGAGAGTTATGCTAATATTCTAACACAGAAGCAAGAAGATGGAGATGAAAACCCTTTTGCTTTTTTGAGCCAAGTCATTGCACCACACCAGGAGAAGTACAATTTCATTGAGAAATAGGTGTACACAGTGATGAAATCCCTAAAGAAATTTTAGCACTTTGTCTCAAAGAGCAAGACAGTCATTTATGTGATACACCCAGATGTCAAAAACTTCATTCTCCAAGGGGAATTAGGCGATAAAAGAGTGGATTGGGTCTCAAAGATTCAAGAGTATGATGTGGAGATCCAACCCACTAAGCTAATTTATGGATGAGATCTCTACTAGGAATTAGCCAAAAGCACAATATCTGAATCACTAGCTACAATACAGGAAGAAGATATCCATGAAAGCATTTGTGCAAATTATGCTATAGCAGGTCATGATTGTACAGAGGACCTTGTAGAATTCTTTGCATCTAGGAGGTGTCCATCACATCTTGATGCTTCATAGTATTGGAGGTTCAGGCTACAAGAACTCAAGTATGTTTTGTTACCAAGCAGGTTATTCCACAAGAATATTGATGGAGTACTCCTTCGATGTGTGAAGGAATCAGAAAAGGAGAAAATTTTGGAAGAGTTTAATTTTGGCTTGTCTGGTGGCCATTATGTAGGAAAATAAATGGCCTTGAAAATCATCCAAGCCAATTATTATTAGCCTAATTTGTTCGCCGATACTCACAAGGTAAGTCAAAAATGTGACAACTATCATCGGTATGTTGGCAGGACCAAGAAATGATCATTGCCCCTACACCCGATTCAAGTGGAAGTATCATTTCAATAGTGGGGCCTTAACTTCATAGGAGTCATAGATCCTCATTCATTGACTAAGCACAAGTACATATTGATTACAACAGATTATTTCACCAGGTGGGTAGAAGCCATTCCTACCAAAAAGATAGATCAAGCTACTATCATTTCTTTCTTGGAGGGATTGATTACCCGCTTCAATGTCCCGGAGGCTATTGTAACTGATAATAGAACTCCATTTATTGGGGCTAATATCACTAAATTTTCAAGAAAGTACGAGATTTATCTTAAGACATCATCCAATTATCCATAAGGGAATGACTTGGCCGAATCTACCAATAAAAACTTGCTATGAATCTTGAAAAGGACACTGGGAAGCAATAAAAGGAGTTGGCATTTATTGTTGAATTAGGTTTTGTGGGCAGATCGGATATCAGTGAAGAAGTCTATTAAAGCCTCTCCTTACTCCATTGTGTATGGGAAAGAAGTAGTTCTGCCCACCCACATTGAGCTTCCAGTACTTCAGATCTTGTAGTTGTTTAAATATGGAGATGATGAGTATGATCCATTGAGCGCAAGGTTGGTTCAATTACTGCAGCTTGTGGAAGAAAGAGAAAAAGTGTATCAAGATTTCACTTAATACGCTAAAGCAATGCAAAAGTGGTTTAAAAAAAGACCATAGAGTGCAGGTTTTAGGTGGGATATTTAGTTCTCAAGTGGAATGAGAATAAATCCAAGATGGAAAAGCACCACAAGTTTGATGCGATCTAGGAAGGATCGTTTTAGATTTTTGCAGTGAATTCAGCAAATGCATATCATCTTCGAGACATGGATGGCTGTGATTTTCCAATTTTGATAAATGGTATTCATATGAAGGCCTATGTTCAATAATGAACTTAAGAGGTATCAATTTGTAAATATATACATATTTTTATTTTGCAAGAAATTTTTATTTGATACTACTTTATAAAAAAAAAGAGAGAAAATAGAAAAGACAAAAGAAAGAAAAATATATACGCTCCATCTCTATTTAGAATCAGGCTTGCCCCAAAATGGTTCAATAAATATGCATTATTATTACGGGAAAAAATTAATTGATTTACTAAGAATAAGAAACTATAGAGGCTTAGAAGGCTCTGAAGGTTTTAATAGGGTGCTTTGTAAATTTGTAAGTCTATGTATTTGGAGAAGCAAGACACCGATGTTGAAGAGCAACAAGTAAATCAGAAAATCAAGTATGGAGATCAACTTCGAAACAATGAAAAAACAACTAGTTGAAAGCACTTTCACCTCTGGGAGAGGACGAAAGGCCTGTTCACCTTCTATTGGGGTGAATGTATCTTGGGACTAAAAAAAAATGTTGAAGCTCATGATTTATAATTTAAAAGAATGCACATTATAGTTGAAGGGTAGAAATCAATGTCATAAAATGGTCAACAGTTCTTTCACCTAACAGAAGGGGAAAAAGTCCCATTTTCCTATAAAGAGAGGCGAACACATCTCAAAGTGAAGAAAACCCAAAAGCAAAGTCAAGAGAATGAAATTCAAATGGGGAGAAACTCTCATGCGCCCCTCATTGGAGCGAAAGCCCATCTTAAAATTAAAAGTGTGCATCGAAAGGTTCAAAAAGGGTTTTAAAAGTGCTTTTACTCTGAAATAGGGGTGAAACTTCCATTCGCCCCTCTTTGGGGTGAAGATGCAGATGGTATTTTTTTAACTGGCACCAAAAAGTGCTTTCATTTTAAGTTTGAAATAAGAGGTCCTTTACAATGGGAAAAGCGCATGCCGGTCATTTCGGACAAACACATCACGATTTTAATGCGGGGTGCGAGTGAAGAAAAAGGAAAACACAAAAGGCATAAATTGTTTAGTTTTATTTTTGGCATGCGGGCAAATTTAAAAAAAAGGAAAATCCAAATAAGGGAAAAGCTAAAAAAAAAGAGAAAAAGCCCTAAAAAAAAAATTGAGTTTTTTTTAAAAGGAAAGCATACTTTTTCTAAAATTGGGTGAAAAGAAAAAGCTGAAATGGATTTAAAAGAAGGCATTCACCATAAATTTTATCAATAAGGTGGAGAGCACTTTTGAAACAAAAGAGAAGAAAATCAAAATGGTTTCAATAGAATTTTCACCCTCACTACCCTTCAAAGCGTAATAATTTTTTAGAATATAAGAACGCCCTCAAGGTGATTTTACTTGGAATGTGAAGGAAAATAAGTGACTGTATTAAATGACGTATTCTTAGGATAGTTAATGCAAAATGTGCACCTAGGTTGTATTGAGAAGCGTTCCTTTGCTTTATCGAGAGCTGAGATTTCACCATGTTGAAAGTAAAGGGGTCCATTAATCTATATGTGGCAAGTTTATTGTTCTCAAAGCAATTTTAATAGCTAGGGCATGTTTCTTTAAGGTGTGATACATCAAAGAAGGAACACAGTTTCCAAGAATGATAATCTGATGAATTTGATTCAGTTTCATTTAGCACTTGGGATTAGTTCCCATTGGGAGAAACAAGGCATGCGCCATCCTGAATATAATAGGAAAATTTGTTGCATTTACTATGATGGTTGGAGGGGAACTTTATATAAAGGGAAAGGTAAAAAGCTTCATAGTTTAATTTTTAAATTTTTACTACTGTTGTGTTTTCAAAAAATCTTTGGTTACAGAGACAACAAAGGAAATTCAAGTTAGCCATCAGAGAGATATAATGGGAAGAAAAAACAAAGAAGTGCATGAAGCTTCAAAGCCCAAGAAGTACAAAAAGAAAATAGAAGGTGGATCAAAATCCAAGAGGGCTCGAAGGAATGAGAACGTGGATTTGGACCCATACTCAGGTCCTATGGTAGAAATCAAAGATTGTGTAATTACCCACAAAGGCATGAAAAAGTTATTACAAGATGTGGAGTTTACGGTAAGGTAGGGATTGACAACAGAAAGCCCATTGATTGTATTGTACCATGCACATTTTTTTGGGTGCTTGTGTACGTCCGTACACCATTGTTTGAAGCTGGTGAAATTGATTACTCAATTTTATAATCTAACTACCAGAACAGTGCAGAAAGCAAACAAAGAAGCGCTTTTTACTATTACCCTGGATGAAGTGCGATAGGTGTTTGCTTGCGGGTTGAAGCCTCCTTTATATGCAATTAGTAAGAAGTTGTATGTCAATGAGCAAGAATATAGGTTGTATCTACCATGACAATGCATCGGTTCATGGAGACACAATTGATTAAAGATCCATAACTAGGGCAACTTTCGAACATGTCGAAGCCATTTACAAAGTTCCAGAACCTGGATATCTATTCAATGTTAGCATGGGTTAGTGATTTATCGATAGATTCCACTATTCATAAGTGGCACATGGTCTTAGCACAATGCATATACCAGGTGAAATTTTAATCTCCACCAGCCATGAGATAGGGTACCAATCCAATTTATTTTTATTGGGCTGATTGGATATCTCAAAAACTGTATTTTCAATTGGAAAGGTTGCAAACTGGAGAGGAGACGTCATTTATGCATACCTCCTTTTTGGTATGGTATTTATTTTTCCATATACATGAGCATTTCTCATTTGTTGTAGTGAGGTAAATAAATGAAAGGGATGATCTTATACTAGTATACATGTGGACTTATTCCCTATTGAGCAAGGGTTGTTCTATAGTTTTAATCACTTGTTTCTGGGGCCTGTAATAGAGTTTCTTTGTGGTGTAAGTGAAAGGGTGCCATGAGAGATGATAGAGGTAGTGGTTATAGTAGAAAAGGGGGACATCTTCCTACTTACTCAGGGTATGGTGGTAAGAATTTTTGGCTTCATGGGTAAGCCATTCTTGCTTCCATACTTTACCACCAAACACGTTTTCACCATGGAGGTGGTACGCCAAACAAACTACACTAATGATGTGTATGGAATAGGATGCGACAAGAAGATGACTTGCAATATGCCTTTCAAGTTCAGTAGCATAGAGGTTAGCTAGGTTAGGAAAAATAGATTACTCACAGTGACACTACAGGACCTAGGGTTGATAGAATTGCCAAAATGATGGAGGTATGACCTGCTAGTAATTTTTTTGGAAATAATCAAGGCCAAGATCTTCCACTACTATCTGCAACCCAACATCAATAAGATGCGTAATAATTTTAATGGACCTGACTTAGAGTGGCACATCAAAAATATGATGTCACTACCACCCTGGCATGACTGTTATGAACAAGAGGCAACGTGCAATCTAGCAAGATACAAAACTTAGATCCCTTTGCCTAGATTATTTAGTCAAGTGAAAGAAAGTAAGCCCTAGTGGACTGAGGAGAAAATCATGAACTAGTGGATAATGCAGGTCCATAGAGGAAAAATTACCTCTTCCTATGGATTGAATATGGATGAGGTATTTTTGGAAACCTACGATGAATTTGTTAGCACCTATCAACCCATCGCTTTCCCAAAGATCTTTCCCCAAAGTTTCCAACATTCTGATAGTGGTGAAAGTGGGATGAAGGAAGAGTGCTCGATAATTGAAGAAGAGATGCTTGAAGAGGAAGAGCAGCAGTATATGTTTTAGCAAATATCTTAGTGGGTGAAGCCTAGAGAGGATGAGACACCTTTGCCAAAAAAATAGATTGTTCGAGATGTGCCCCCATTCCCAAAAGCTACAAAATTGCCAAGGACCAATGCTAATTCCTCATCTACTATTGTATTTTTAGCTGTCATAGTTCCAACAGTTACAGTTGTTTTAATGACTGTTATTTTCCCTTTGCTAGTGATAGAGGCTCTGATGATGGTTGCACAAATATTTATGATGATTCATGATAAGTCGATTGACCAACATACATAGAACATACATGTAGAGGTCATTAAAATTGAGGAAGTGGAGAAGCAATAGGAATAAATCATCTCACAACTACTTCCACCATCGAAACACACGGTGCCTACGCCCAATGGTACATCTTCTTTTCCCTCTTCTTGTTTTTCAAAGCATGTAGTGGCTGTTAGTTCACTTCCATTAGTTTTCGTATCAGTATCTCCTCCCTTCGGTATGCCATTTGTGTCCATTTTCCTCCCTTTTTTTCCCTTTTACATGTCACTATTGCTCCTTCTTCTATTCCCCTTTCTTCGACCTCCCTTTCTTTGAGTTTGTTTACATCGATGCCAAACCTAGTTTGGCACCCTATCCTTTCCATTGCTGCCACCACATTTATTGAAGTTGTAAGTACACAAGCTCCTCCTAGAGTAAGCGTAACTATAGCCTAACATAGTTCCTCCACCCACTCTACCATTTGGGTCCCTCCCATTCTAGTTGTTTCTTTCACTTCCTTTGACCTTGACCACTCACAAGTTTTGATACCCTTCACATCATTTTTGGAGTTGTAAGTATTACCTAGAGGTGAGATGGCTTCAAAATATCTTGATGTAGAGAAAATCAATAGAGTGCACCTCAGTTTTTCATAGTGGTTGAAGAGTCATAGATAAAAATAAGCATTTGCTTCAGCTCAACTTCTCAAAAAGGTCACTTTTGATCTAGTTGCCATGGAGTCTCACACAACTAGGATCACTCCTTTGGTCTAGAAGCTGCGAGGAGAAATGTTGCCTACTGATTATGCTTTTGAGATTGTGATAGAAGACCTGACGAAGACTGATACAACTAAAAAAATTGAGAACATGCAGGTTGATATGAGCTCAGTATATTTGCATGATGAGTATTACAAGTAGAGATTTTATGATACCGAAAATAATATCATTAAACTTGAGGTTAATTTGGCAGTAAGTAGAGCACAAGAGGAGAAAACAACCATGTAGAATGAGTACTTGCAAAAATAGGTTGTAGTGCATCTGAATGAAAGGGATGCAACAAGGTCAGATATTCACACACTTAGAATGCAACTGGATGCCATAAAGAATCAACTAGCTAAGAAGGCCACCCAAGCTATAGGATTTTTTTTGAAAAGCATCAAGGAGGCATGTCTTCGCTCAGCCCAAAACTGTAAGAAGTTGGTAGCACAAGCAGTTCAAGTATTGTATTATATTTAGGAGGCTAGAATAAATATTTAGTTGAGTCAGTAGGTGATTGATGGTACTAGGGATATGCTGGAGCCTTATATAGAGACAACTATAAAAATTCAAGCTTTGGCTAATTCTAGTATGTATATTCGCCCTTTGAGTGAAATGGACCATTCTTGGTTTGCTGCCAAGGTCACACTGTGTAGTTATTTTCAAAGGATGAACCTGGTGAGAGAAGGTAATAATATCCTCAAACCATAGAATGAGAGCACATTATTTCCATGACTCGCTTCGAGGCTCTTATTGATATGGGTTTTTCTAGATTTACTAATGAGTGGGGTGAACCTTTGCCAAAGGAACAACTGGAAGCATCTTGGGTAAAATTCATGGAGGACACTTCAAAAATTGATGATTGGGAGAAGCCTATCATAGAATAATAAGTACTATCACTAATGACAAAGTACGCCCTCATGGAGTTGTCATTGTTTGAATTAGCTCAATGAGCTAAGTGCCTCAGCTTGGAAGACCTTCAGAACCTACGATATGTGTATGAATCCTTGAATGTCCCTTGCCTGTTTACTATACATTCTTGGGAGTAGGCGGTTGAAGTCTATGAGATCACCAAAAAAATCTTGAGAGAGGAGGAAGAGCGGGATGCAACAAAAAAAGCAACAATAGAGAAAGTAAAGACTGAACAAGAGTGAATTGAAGTTTTACAAGTAGCTACAAAGGTAGAGGCAGTTGAGAAGACAACAAAGAAATAGTCACAGAAGAAGGATCTTAGATCAAGAGTGCCAGTTGAAGGAACTAGTAAGAAGACCCCATGAGGAGCCCAATGGATAAGGGCCTGGGATCGCTTACATCCATGCGAGCTGGATGCCCCGTGAACCACTAGAAATGTTGGTAGTTTTATAATATGCCACATTGAAATTTTTGTTAAATTTTATTGATGTAAGAACGATATGTACTAATCCATGATACATTATTCTTGACCTATATTTACAGCATTTTGAATTTAATGTTCATTTTTTTTATTCGTAAATAAAGTATGCTTGAAAAATGGAGGAAGAAATGTAATGGCTCTTTCGGCCAAATAAAGTTCAAAAATGTGGTTGATAAGTGCATTCACCCAAAGTTTGGGGTGAACATCTCATTCACCTCACTTTGGGATGAACGTAGGTAAAGAAGGCCGAGTGGTAAGGAGCGAATGACTTTCACTCAAAAATCATTCTAATTTCGGGCAGGATCAAAGCTAAAATGATGACGCTATCAAAAATGTGTTCGCCCCAACGCTGGGGTGAAAGCGTCGTTCACCCCAATTTGGGGCAAACGACTTAAAATTTTTAAAGAGGTGCGCCCGAATGAAACATGGACTAGTCAAAGGTGCTTTCACCCCATAAGAGGGGCAAAAGTCTCATTCACCCCTCTTTGGGGTGAAAGCTCACCAAAGGAGAATTAAAGCAAATTTTAGGAAAGAAAGTGGTTTGAAAAGTCAAACCTGATTTCTCCCCAGGTGAGGGGTGAAAGTCCCATTCACCCCTCTCTGAGGTGAACCTACATGGAAGCGCATCACCAGTGCACCAAGGTTGGTTTTGAGCGGTAAGTTCCCAATAGGTGGCATTGAAAAGTCAAAATTGTATTCGCCCAAAGGGGTGACGGTGCATTTCACCCTTCTTTGGGGTGAATGTATATTTCCAAAAAAAAGAAAAAATTTGCGAAGCACTTCTTCCATGGGAATTATGTGAAGGTCTCGATTGCCTTTTTGGGAGGCTAAAACGAAGAGAAAATATTTGAAGCGTTGAACATAAAATCAAAAGTTGAGAAGATGTCAAGATAGAGGCCATTTGCGGAGTGCGATGGCATGCACGTTGTAGGAAAAAGTGCAAATAAAGGAAAATAATTAGAGTTAAAAGGAACGATTTCGTTCATAGCTCTATTTTAAGCAATTTCAGAGTGTGAACATCGATGGAAGTTGGTCAAAGGCACCTGGTTTGGATGAATATGAAAATTTAATAATTATGGTAAATAGAAGATATGTTCCATAATTTTTATGATTTACAAAGGTGCCCCCTATCAGTTTCACCTCTTTTCAAGGTGAATTCAATGTCGAGTAAATTGCTAGGGCGAGCGCAGATTTTTGAAACACGAAGGTGGCCACAATTCAACATTTATTCCCCTATTTTCCTATGATTCTCAATGTGTTCCAATGCACCTATACATGGGCTGATCGACCATTCAAATTTTATTTCATTAAAGCTGGATCACTATCACTGAAGGAATATTTCTAAGGAGGAATTGTCTCGCCAATGTCTTTGATCTATGAACATTTTGTATTTTTTATGAATTTAATTAAATAGGTGAGAACATCTATAAATACTAATCCATTCTCATTGTAAAAGGAGGTTAGACATTGTGCAGAAAAACTATTCAAGTTATTTGCATCAATAGAAGATGCTTGGCTTCTAAATTTACGAGCAATTTTGTGTGTGATTTCCTTCTATTTTATGTATTTCTATCTTATGCTCATATTCATTGTCCGCTGTTGAGTTTAAATTTTGCATCTGAATTTGAACATTGCTGATGGGAGAGTGAGTTCTGAAGTGCGATCTTGGAGGTTGTCTATACAAGGTTGAGTGGAATTCCTACTGATAGTCTATCCCCAATCCTACACCTTCGGCCTGTGGCCATATTTCCTATTTCTTTCAGTTCTTTTCAATTTTTTTTCTGCAACTCTAGTCTAAAATAGTATAGGATTTAGCAAGGGAGCCAATCCTATCTGGATATTGGCACGAAGGACTTTTATTTCCTCCAACATTTCAATGTTGGTCTTGTCTAGGGCACACAAATGTAAGCTTTGTTAATTAGGTAGATATTTGACCAATAGGTTCCCATGAAGGTAGTGCAAGGCATGACACCTTTTGAGAGGTTGACAACAAATAACCCTAACGTATATTAATTCTATATATTTAGGTCTTCAACATTGGCTCACATACACAATGATCTTCAAAATAAAACATCAAAGAGTCACAAATGAATATTTATGGGACAATTAGATAACTCAAATATATATCACCTTTATGACCCTCATTACCTTTATTACCTATATTGAGCTTTACTCTCAAAGGTTTCTCATTCTTAAAATAATATTATATATTCTTAGGCTAAGGGTTAGTTTATGTGAGAAGATCCTATACTAGTAGAATAAGGGTTCAATAAAGAATAGGACTTTGGAGTTGGTTCCTCTTCTACAAGAAAAAAATAAAATTGGTTGTAAATGGGTGTACAAGATCAACTATATTTTAGATGGTAAGGTGGAGAATCACAAGTTACACCTTATTGCTATAACTAATTCTTTTAATAGAAGGGAGCATATAATAATGATACATTTGCACCACTGGCTAAGATAGACTTAGTCAAGATGATTCTCTCTAGGTTTGTTTGGTGTAAAGGTCAACAAATACAAGCTTATATTTAAAAAAATATTTATATTTATGAATCAAGGGATACGGATATATCTATAAGCATTCAAAGGATCTTAGAACTATGTGCTCTCAGTTTAAGATTTAGGTCTAAGATCTATGTATCAAAGTGTTATAAGATCTTATTATTTATAGACAAGGAAAATTATAGAATAAGATATCATGATTTATAAATACATAAGGTATTACACATAATATTTTAGGAGTTTAAAATATTTGGTCTAGATTATAGGATATGACCTAAGAGGGATAGGGATAGTTATTTATATCCTAGTTTTTTTTTATTCTAATGTGTATGTAAATGTTTAAGTGCATTTAAGGTATAAGGGTCCATTATACAAAAGCTAGTTTATAAGGTTTTGAAGTCTAAAATTATTTTCTTAGTTTTGATGTTATAGAGTCTAAGGATGCTAGTGCATAGTATAAGGATTAAGCCATAATAATGTTCAAAATTTTTAGACCTTATTATATTATTATCTGTAACCAAGGGATATTATATCATTATATATGATGGTTTATGAGTAAATGAGGTTGAAAGTATAATACTTTAGGAGTTTAATAAATATTGGTATAGATTCTTGGATATGACTCAAGAGGGATAGGGGTAATTGTTTATACCCCAAGATTTAAGTCTAATGTTTATGTATAAAACTAAGATTTCAAGTCATAGATTTAAGTGTAATTTAAGGGGCAAAGGTCCATTATCCAAGAACTAGTTTATAAGATATTGAAGATAGTTTGGTGTTCTTTGTTCATTTTTAATGCCTTATAATCTAAGAATTTTAGCACATAGTATATGGATTAAGCCATAATAATATTCAAAATTTTTAGGGCCTATGATACAGGATATGAGGTTGAATATTCTAGGTTTGAAATAGGTTTCCATGCCCAAATTTTAGGTTTAAGGGTATTATATTAGGATTTCAATGTATGGGTTTAATTAAGGGGCAAATGCCTATGATCCAAGCACTAGATTATAAGGTTCTAAAGTCTAGAATATATTTGGTCAAATTTTAATACTTTAAAGACTAAGGATTTTAGTATCTAGTATAGGAAATAAGATTTTAAAGATTGGATATTATTAGAGTTTAGGACATGTTAGGATTTATAAATCTAGGTTCATGTTATAGATTGATGACATAGCAACTTAAGGTCTATGGTTTAAGATTTTAAATTGAATTGTACAAGGTCCTAGAATGTACATTTTACAATTAAAAATCTCACATATTAAAAAACTTAAGCTTTACTAAGGATCATAATATCTATTAATTCGATAATAATTAATAGCTATCTGTAGACACCAAAATCTATGCATTTATAATTCACCACATAATTGTGCATGATAAAATATATGCCTAGGTCTAAACTTAGGTATATTAATTCATGTACACTTCACCCACATTGCAGTCCACAATCCTGCATAATAATATATGCCTAAGTCTAAAATTAGGCATAAAAATCTTGCACATTATCCTATTTTCTAGATTTTAATAAATCTAGAAAATCCCCCTAGGATACCCTACCTACCCACTAGACATGTGTCTTAGCCACCTCACTACCCCATCTTGCCACATATCATACACCCTTGTCCCCTTTGTCCCTTCACATGGGATAACCCTTACACCTCACTCCACTTGCACCCACATCACCCCAGTTAAGTGAGACACCCTGGGTGACTCACTCTAACTACCCCCCTCCATTTGGCAGCCCAAGATTTCCACTTGGCAGCCCTGGCTTACCACCTCTCATTTCCTTCTAAAACCAAAAATGCCTATAAAATCAACACCATTCCATAAAGCAAAGGAGGGCTGGAAAATACATCGTTACATTGGTGAAATCACTATAGGGAATCGTTAACAATCACAAATTTTGATCCATTGAGGTCTTGAATCCTATTTCTCAAGGTTTTATGCCATATATGCACAACTGTGCATCCATGGTTACACAGTCCCAACCGCAGTCCCGTAGTTTCTAAATCGCACATCCGCGATTACACAGTCCCAACCGTAGTCATGCAATTTCTAAACCTCACATTCATGGTTACACAGTCCCAACCATAGTACTACGATTTCAAAACTACACATCCATGGTTACACAGTCCCAACCGTAGTCCCACGGTTTCTAAACCCCACACCCACGGTTACAAGTCAGAACTGATGACCCGCAGTTCTGTAGAAACTACCAAACTTGTTTTGGCCATATCTTGCTCGTTCAGACTCAGATTGAGCTAAAATTTTGAGGGTAGGTTCCTACCATCCTAAAGAACATCTCCATAAATTTTTAGGATATTTAGATTAGCAGATATTAGTAATTGATTCTTTTTTTAGCAAGACATTTTTAATTATTGTTTCTATGTTTTTTGCAAGTATTTCTTCAAGGGTTTTTATATGTACTTGTTTCTAATCATGTATACATGTGCTACTAACCCTTGTTTGAATTTCATGTGTGCAGGAGGTAGGTATTTGGAGAGCTATTGAAGCTAGAGTGGTCCCCACATCCAGGATACAAAAGTCCACTCACCAATTGGATTGGAGCGAAAGAAGATCGAAGACACCACCTCCCATTGATGTACCAAAGAGGCCACTCTTCTTTGGCCTTGTTTGTGATATTATGAAACAAGCAAGCATTGTAATATGACCCCTCATGCTTTGGGGTAAATAATTGTAAAAGAAAAGGAGGCCAAGGCTCTTGTGTATTTCAATACAAATTTAATATAAATATTATTCCATTACAATCGCTTGTGTCTTCATTATTATTTGTTTGGTGTTGTCTTATTTTGCTTACACTATCAATTAACTTTAAAGATAAATTTTTTAAAGTGAATGGAAAAATTATAAATAAAGTAAATGCATTAAATAAAAAGAAAAATAGGAACAAAATATCAATGAAATAAAGAAATAATAAAATTTCATGATCTATAGTGGTTAAAAATATAGGATTTCAAAGGAGAAATTCATATTAAATATTTTCATGTAATATGTTATAATATTAGCATGTGGTTGATGAAAATATTGTGATAACATGCTAATTATGAAATAAGGATCACAATGAAAATCTACTTTAGGTGCTAGTTTTAGCAAAAATATTATCAGTTCTCTCGAAACTAGTGGAGGAGGATCTATGGTGGAGATGAAGGACAATGAAGGTGGCAGTAGGATCCAACAGATAGGACTGATGTAGGGAGTAGGTAGACCATATATAGGTAAGGAAGGAGACAGGGATGCAAGATCCTAGGCCCATGTAGTGCCTCGAGACAAGGAGCACCCTAAAAAACCTTTAACCGAGTGCCCCATCCCTAGAAGCCCTAGTAGATCCTCATACACACATATTACCTCGAACGAGGTGATCCACTCAAAAAATTCAGGTGCCAATCTATCCCTGGTGGGATCTAATATTTTCATCCCAACAGAGGCTTTATCCAGCTATGTCTTAGGGGCATCCTACTCCCTGGTCAAAAAGTTCGTTGAAGGATGCCCAGACATGGAGACCATAAGGCACTAGGCCTTCTCCAAATGGAAAACTTTAGAGAATATGAAAATCGTAGCTTTTTCAAGGGGTTTCTTCATCATCAAACTTAGCAACCGTGATGACACAAGCTAGATCATAATAGGTGGGCCCTGGTTCTTAGGTAGGAGCCTATTACTTAGATGATGGACAATGGATTTCAACCCTAAGATACAGAACATAAAATTTGCCCAAATCTAGGTCTGAGTCGTAGACCTACCCTTCCATATCTGGAAAGAGGAGGTCTTGAAAGCCATCGTGGGAGCAGTAAATGAGTTGGTGACCATTGAATCTACAACCAAAGTAGGATCCAAAATGATCCATGCTTGCATCTGTGTGAATGCCAACCTCGAGTCTGAGCTCCCTTCCTTTGTCAACTTGATCTCAAGATCCTTCAAATGACACCAACCACTGGAATACAAAAATAAACTAGCTTTATGCACCCAATTTTGCATGCAAAGGTACATTCTAAACCATTTCCCTATCCTCAAGCCTTCAGAGGAAACTAAGGGTGGCAACTCCTTCCCAAGGGCTCCCCCCAGGCCCTAGAATTGGTTCCCATATAGACCCTTCTATCCAATAAATGGGTGGTCCACTCCCTAGAAGAATGGCAACCCAGTGCAGATGGCCCCTAGGTAAAAGAGGAGTCAACCTTCAAAGGATAAAGGGAAAAAAGTTGATCCTCCTTTGACTCTAGATTTTTATTAGGTATGTCCCCATCTCGAACCTATTCTTGATGTTTGCAATGAGAAGGTAGCCTCCCTGGTTAACTAACCCCCCACTCCTCTCCTTGATCAATCCCATCCCAAAATTTTTCCTAATATTGGCACTGAGAAGGTGACATCCCCAATGAATCAACCCCCCTCCTCCCATTGATCCCTCCCAATCAGAAATTGTCCTCTTTGAATTTTCACCCAAATTAGGTCCCCCCTTTCCCCCTATTGCAATGTTTGCCCTACCTTTGGGTAGTTGGATGGATATGATGAAGGCAACCCACATATCCCAGTCAACACTAAAATGCTTTAGCCCTAAGAGGACCTAAAGCAAAAAATTCACCATTGACTTTGGTAGTGATAAGAAAAGAGGAAGACAAACCCTTGGCGAACAGAGAAGGAAATAGGTCAAAGATGATATAGTAAATGGTCTCCAGACCACTTTGCTTTCCGATGCTCTTAACTTACTGAAAGAGGAACAAGAAAATCCAAACCTCCCTCCCACCAAGGTAAGGGAGGCAAAAAACCCCACAAAGGTGTTAAATGAATATTCTCACTTGGAATGTGAGAGGGCTCAATGGAGCCCCGAAGAGACGCATTGCGACATATATTAAGAAAGAACACAATCCCTCAATCCTCATTTTGCAAGAAATCAAACTAGATGATATTTCCTCCCTCAGAGTTGCCAAAGTAGTTTGAAGCAATGTCAAATTCACCTTCACCCCAACCCAAGGAACTTTTGGAGGGCTATTATGCATGTGGGATCCGACCATAGTTGAAGGAAGACTAATTTACTCATCTAATAGAATCATCAAAATGTTGTTTCACTCCAAAATTACTAACCTTACATGGATCCTCTCCAATTTCTACACCCCTAACAACCCATTGGAAGGGGCCATGCTTTGGGAAGCAATCAGCCATACGAGATACTCATTCAAATCCCTCCCTTGGATCCTTGTAGGAGATTTCAACAGCCCCCTGTTCTCATCAGACAAGCAAGGAGGTTCCTCCCTAATCACCAGAAGCATGGAGGAATTTTGGGCATTCATAGATGCAAACAAACTCATGGATGTCCACCTGAAAGGGGTCAAATACACTTGGAGCAACAAGAGGGTTGGAAAAAACCTCATCCAAGTCAAACTAGATAGGGTCCTACTCTCAATAGAAGCCATCTCAGTGTTTGCATATGCCACCCTTGTTGGCAATTTTGGGTACCTTGGGTACATTGCCCTTGCTCAAGTGTTGATGTTGTCATTGATGTCAAAGAGCGGAAGGGTTTTTGTGAAAACCAAGGCAGACTAAATTATAGGTTTTGTTTAAATCCATGGTCAACAGTTTTGAAATGGATTTTTCTTAAAACCCAAGTTAGCTCTTCGTTTTGTTGAAAAAGGTGCTCCAATGATGAAGATATTTAATTTTAAATATCCAGTTTAAATTTTATTTATTTATTTAAAATTTAAATTAATATTTTAAAATTAAATTAAAGTTGTTCACCGACTTGTTTTCAAAGCCGACGTTGCTAGGGTTTTGCAATAGATCAATTAGGGTTTCCTATTGACAAAGCAAGGTTAAGCAACCAAAAAATTCTAGGGTTTCATGTTGACCTAATTAGGGTTGCAGCCGACGTGTTTGAGAATGTTTTGATGGGATATTATCTTCTATAAAAAGGCGGGACTGTTGCAAGGTTGAAGCGTGGGCGTGATGCGATATATGCGAATGAAGTTCGTGTGCAGCAGAGTGTAAGTCGGTGATAGTTCTTTGGAGTTAAAGAAAAGAGATCGCAGTGATGAGATAGTGAGTGAGTGCGTATCGACTGATCGAGAACAAAGAGAGTGATATGCGGACGGCATGTTTAAAGTCCGAGGCAAAAATACGTAGATGGTAGAAGTGAGATTTCATGGAAGGTGTAGCAGAGTGAGTGGTGCAAAGAGAAGATAAGAACGCGGTATGCAGAAGTCATGTTTCGAGTGTGAAATGACAGTGTGCTGGCTATAGAAGTAATATTTCTATGAAGTTGCAGTAGAGAATGCAGAGAGATATAGAGGAGTGGTTGAAAAAGTGCGAATCATTTTTCACAGCAGCGGTCGAATGCCGACAAGCAGCAGAACGCAAGAAAAACAGCAGATCATGCAAATTGAGGTGATAGTTTAATTTTGCAATTTTTATTACTATCTCCAAGTTGTAGCTTGGTAAAAGGGGTTGGTGCCTCTTTCCAGTTGGAGCTGGAAAAATTGGAGTTGGTGCTCCATTCTGTTGTAGTAGATAAAATTTAGAGGTTGGTGCCTCTTACCAGTTGGTGCTGGTGAATGATTATGTAAAGTTGTAGCTTTGCATTTGACTGGATTTGGATGGTAGTCCAAGCAGTATTTTTGAGGAGTAGCCACATTGGTGAACCTCGTTAAAATGCCGTGTTATGTGTGATGCTCTTAGTACTTTTATTATTTTTGTTTTAATCTACTGCAGTTTATTTAAAATTCTAAATTGCTTTTAAGTTTTTAAAGAACACACTGATTCACCCCCCCTCTTAGTGTCATTGTGATTATAACAATTGGTATCAGAGCCAGGTTCCCAATTTTGGCTAAATCAGTCAGGGTTGATCTTGGATTAGTACACAATGGCTAAGAAGAATAGATCCTCATCCAAAAAGGCATCCCAGCCAGTTTCAGTTCCTATGGTTGAGAAAATTGAACCAAAAATGGTAGAAGGAATGAACTCTGAAGTTGAAGAAGTTGAGGCTGAAGTTGATTTAGAGGGTGAGCTAGTGTCTGCCCTTACGAAATGGGAATCAGAGAAAAAGAAGAATGAAAAATTGTCAAGGAAACTTAAGGATGCAAACAACATTATTGCCAGTTTAAAAATATAGACTGAAGAATACAAGAAAATGTCTGAAGATCTGGAAATACAGGTATCCATGAAGATAGACCATTGCAACAAATTGGAAGAAGAAAATGTGAGTCTTCGAATACAGATACAAGAGCTGGATCAAAAAATCAACTGTCATGTAAAACGTGAAGAAAGCTCGATGAAATTGGACAAAATTCTGAGCGATCAAAGATCCACAGGTATCAAATTTGGTCTCGGATTTTCTGAAGGAGAATCATCAACTGGACCAAAAGCAAGCAATGTTGAAAGTGAAAAGAACAAAGACAAGAATCAGGCAAAAGAAAGATATAATGCCAGACCTGAAATAGCAGCTGACAATGATGGCTTTACTAAGGTCACACATCAAAAGAATAGAAGATCCAAGGCTCCAGCAACAACCTGGCCAAGACCATCTTTCAGGTTTACTCATTATTTCTATGGTTTTTGTTTTAAATGTAATAATTATGGGCATAAAATTGCTGACTGCAAATACAATATAGGTCCAAGAAGTTTCACTAGTAGAAATGCGTTTGCTCCTTTAATGAATTATGCAGTAGAGTGCTTTAAGTGTCACAACTTTGGGCATATTTCCAGAAATTGCCGTAGTATGTCTGTTTCATTTCAACCTCAAAAAAGAAGAACTCAACCATATAAGGCAAAACACAATAGTAGTTCTTCTGAAGGATATATGCAAAATTCTGAAAAGGGAAAATCTCAGCTAGAACCCAACAACATAGTTAAGACAGAATGGAAACAAAAGAAACAGCTCAGGAAAGAACATGAATCCTTAATAGTGCAGACTGCTTTTAGAGCTCAGAATAAATATGTACCGTGGATTCTTGATAGTGGCTGCTCAAGTCATATGACAGGTGATAGACAGAAATTTGAAAATCTTCAAAAATATGAGGGTGGTTCTGTGAAGTTCGACAATAATGATGGAGCCAAAATAATAGGTAAAGGATCGGTCAAAATAAGTGAAGGGAAAATCAAGTCAGAAGAAGTTCTATATGTGGATGGTCTGAAACATAACCTGTTAAGTGTGAGTCAGATCTGTGACAAAGGACATGAAGTGGTGTTCAAGAAGCAGGGTTGTGAAGTCAGAAAAACAAAGAACGGGAAATTAATAGCAACCGGCTCAAGGACGTCTGGCAATCTGTACACACTATCAGAATTTTCAGAAGGTATGTGTTTCATGGGACAAGAAGAAGAGAACTGGTTGTGGCATAAGAGGCTTGGACACATAAGTTTTGATAATCTGGTAAGAGTTAGCGCTAAACAAGCAGTGAGAGATATTCCAATCATTAAAAAACCTACAAATAGTATGTGTGCTTCATGTCAGAAGGGTAAACAGACCAGAGTTTCATTTAAAACAAAAGAACATCACACTAACAGGCTTGGTCAAAACAGGTTTAGTCAGAACATGTGGATTCAAAGAACAGGTATGCCTAAAAGAAACAACACTATTACTTGTTATAAGTGCAACAATAAAAGTCACACTGTCAGACAGTGCAGAGTTGAAATTCCAGGATATAGGAATAGGAACAGGTGGCATGATCGGGTCCAAGGATCGGAACAATGACAGGAACAAAAATATGGTCAAAGAGTTCAAGAGAAGACCCGACAAGGAAGTTATAGACGTTGATGTTGATCAATGCCTAATGGGAGTTTTACTTCCACCCCAAAATTAATCACCTCATCAGGAGGTGGGGGAGGGACTAAGCTAAGAGGCTCATTCTTAGTTTCGAGCCCCAAAGGTGGCCCTTTGCCATTGATGACAAAGGGGGAGAGATATGAGTAAGGGGGAGAGCTTCAAGTGAAGAGGAAAGCTTCAAGTCAGGGGGAGCAAAACTTTAAAGAGATTGATTTCAGTTTTGGCTCTTGAAGATGTGTTTTTAGTAAAGGGTTGCCATCAATGACAAAGGGGGAGATTGTTGGCAATTTTGGGTACCTTGGGTACATTGCCCTTGCTCAAGTGTTGATGTTGTCATTGATGTCAAAGAGCGGAAGGGTTTTTGTGAAAACCAAGGCAGACTAAATTATAGGTTTTGTTTAAATCCATGGTCGTAGATTTTGAAATGGGTTTTTCTTAAAACCCAAGTTAGCTCTTCGTTTTGTTGAAAAAGGTGCTCCGATGATGAAGATATTTAATTTTAAATATCCGAGTTTAAATTTTATTTATTTATTTAAAATTTAAATTAATATTTTAAAATTAAATTAAAGCTGTTCACCGGCTTGTTTTCAAAGCCGACGTTGCTAGGGTTTTGCAACGGATCAATTAGGGTTTCCTGTGGACAAAGCAAGGTTAAGCAACCAAAAAATTCTAGGGTTTCATGTTGACCTAATTAGGGTTGCAACCGACATGTTTGAGAATGTTTTGATGGGATATTCTCTTCTATAAAAAGGTGGGACTGTTGCAAGGTTGAAGTGTGGGCGTGATGCGATATATGCGAATGAAGTTTGTGTGTAGCAGAGTGTAAGTCGGTGATAGTTCTTTGGAGTTAAAGAAAAGAGATCGCAGCGATGAGATAGTGAGTGAGTGCGTATCGACTGATCGAGAACAAAGAGAGTGATATGCAGACGACGTGTTTAAAGTCCGAGGCAAAAATACGCAGATGGTAGAAGTGAGATTTCATGGAAGGTGCAACAGAGTGAGTGGTGCAAAGAGAAGATAAGAACGCGGTATGCAGAAGTCATGTTTCGAGTGTGAAATGACAGTGTGCTGGCTGTAGAAGTAATATTTCTATGAAGTTGCAAGCAGAGAACGCGGAGAGATATAGAGGAGTGGTTGAAAAAGTGCGAATCATTTTTCACAGCGAGCAGTCGAATGTCGACAAGCAGCAGAACGTAAGAAAAACAGCAGATCGTGCAAATTGAGGTGACAGTTTAATTTTGCAATTTTTATTACTATCTCCAAGTTGTAGCTTGGTAAAAGGGGTTGGTGCCTCTTTCCAGTTGGAGCTGGAAAAATTGGAGTTGGTGCTCCATTCTATTGTAGTAGATAAAATTTAGAGGTTGGTGCCTCTTACCAGTTAGTGCTGGTGAATGATTATGTAAAGTTGTAGCTTTGCATTTGACTGGATTTGGATGGTAGTCCAAGCAGTCTTTTTGAGGAGTAGCCACATCGGTGAACCTCGTTAAAATGCTGTGTTATGTGTGATGCTCTTAGTACTTTTATTATTTCTGTTTTAATCTACTGCAGTTTATTTAAAAGTCTAAATTGCTTTTAAGTTTTTAAAGAACACACTGATTCACCCCCCCTCTCAGTGTCATTGTGATTATAACAACCCTCCAATCCCTCCTTAAAATTAGCTTTGAGCATAATCCCCTTCTCTTTGAATCTGGCAAAAATTCCCATTTCAAGCACCCTTTTCACTTCAAGAGGATGTGGTTCCACCATCCAGAAATCATGGGGCAAGTTGCCCAGTGGTGGAGGTAGCCCTCCAAAGGATCCCATTCTGGTCAATTATTTCAAAAGCTCAGGTCCCTCAATGATAACCTTAGGGTGTGGAACAGGGAAACCTTTGGTGATATTTTTGAAAATAAAAGGTTGGTCAAAGATAAATTAGAGCTCATAGAATGACAATTCCAAGAAGGCACTCAGGACAACAACTCCAGGGTGAAAGAGAGCAAGCTCCTATTTGATTTTCATAACATCCTGGCTAGATAAGAAACATATTGGAGGTAAAAATCAAGGACTTTGTGGCTCAGGGATGGTGATTCGAACACCAAGTTTTTCCATGCTTCTACCCTAAGAAATAGGAGCTCCAAAAAATCTCAAAACTTACCTGCAGTGATGGCAAGACCACAAAGGAAATATTTGAAATATGGGATGAGGTAGCCAACTTCTTCCAATCCCTTCTAGGTAACCTACCCAGTCCTCTCTTCAGAGGCTAAGGATCTCATAGAGCACATTCCTCGCTCTATTTCCCATGATACAAATGAAATGCTCATAATTCGTCTAACACCTGAAGAGATAAAAGAGACCATGTTCTCCATGAAGCCTAACACTTCCCCTAGACCAGACACTTTCCCCCTGTATTTCATCTAGGTATTTTAGGATCTGATCGAGACTAAGAGGTGTGTAGCTGTTAGAGATCTCTAGTCTACTAAAGCCATCCCCCGAGGTATCAACTCAACCTTTATAGCCCTGGTCCCTAAAATCCAAGCCTCCAAATCCTTGTATGACTTTTGGCCTATCAGTGTCTATAATATCATCTACAAAATCTTAACCAAATCCCTAGATAATAGGCTGAAGGGGATCCTCCCCCTCATCATAGACAATTTCCAGGGGAACTCTATCAAAGGGAGACTCATCACTGATGGGGTCATCACAATTCATGAGGCACTACATTATGCCACCTTGGCTAAGAAATCAACTTTCCTCCTCAAGCTATACATGAATAAAGCTTTCGATAGGGTAAGCTGGGACTTCTTGATGAAGGTCCTCCTTAAGTTTGGATTTTACCCATCCTGGGTGGGTCTAATCAAAAGATGCATATCCTCCCCATGGTTATCCATCCTAGTCAATGGGTCCCCTACTGGGTTCTTTTGAAGCTCCAGGGAGCTGAGGTAGGGTGATCCCCTATCCCCTATTTTGTTCATTATCCTATCCAAGGACATAAGGAGGACCATCTCAAATGCTGGTAGGAGTGGGCTCATATCTAGGATCAAAATTGCCTCTGGTCTCAACCTAGTCACCCACCAACAACTTGTTGATGATACCATCTTGGCCACTTCAACTTCTATAGATCAGGCCAATACCATCAAACACATCCTCCAACTCTATGAGAGTGTTGCAGGGCAGAAGATGAACCTCCTCAAAAGTAAGATCTACTTCATTAACACCCCCCATCCTATGTAGGTGAAGATAGCATAGATCCTTGAGTTCTCTCTGGAGGTGCTTCCCATTTCCTACCCCAACCTTCCTCTATTCTCAGGTAGCCCCACTAGATCCATGTGGAATAATGTAATTGAAAGGATCCAAAATAATTTGGCCTCCTAGAAAGACCACCTCCTTTCCTAGGCATCCAAAGCAACCCTCACTTTGGCCTACTTACAGAGCATCATAGTTTACTTCATGTCTGTATTTGGGATCCCTGCCTCAATGAGCACCAGGATAGAGCAAATTCAAAAGAGATTCCTCTGGTCTGGGAGTGAGGAAAAGAGGATGATCCCTTTGGTGGCCTGGAACTTGGTATGTCAACATAAAATTAAGGGAGGCATTGGCCTCAAGAGAGTCTCCTAGATGAACATTGCCCTTCTATACAAGCACACATGGAAGGTTTACACAAACAGTGACACCGAGTGGGTTCAAATAGTCAAGAGAAAATACCTACAAAACCATAACTTCTTAAGTTACCAAGTACCCCAAAATGGCTCTGCATTCTGGAAGTCCATATCCTAGACTAGAAGTATCATCTAGAAAGGCACCAAATAGATTTTGGGTGATGGGAGCACCATTTTAACTTTTGGCATGACATATGTCTTTAAGATGACCCATTAAGTGAGGATAGGGAGTTGCCGATCCTTAAGCCCTCCATAGATGCCACCAAGAGAATCAAGATTGCAAACTTCATCACTAGGAACAATGATATGTCTATGTGGAGCCCCATTGATGAGGCTAGGTTCCTCCACCAAGTTTCCAACCTCTCCATTCTACTCAATGTAGTTACCATTCCCAAGGGAGAGGTGGAGGAAAGGCCCATATGGTGAGGAACCAATGATGGATATTTCTCATTGAATTTTGGCTACTCCCTCCAAGAGACAACACATGCAACCAACATCCCTTTCAACCTAGTCTAGAGAAAGAAACTCATCCCCACAATTAGTTTCTTCTCTTGAACTACCATGCAGAACAAGATCCTCATGATTGAGAACTTGGCAAGAAGAGGGTTCATGATGCCAAATCGATGCTTCATATGCCTGTCCATCTAGGAATAAAAAAACACTTATTCATCTGGTGTGATTTCTCATTTGGGGATCTTGGTAACTTGCTTCAATATTTCCACATCTAGTGGGTCCAACCCAATTCCATTATAGATTTGTTCTCCCAATGGCTAAATATATTCAGGTACCCCAAGCTATGCACCCTTTGGACCCTATGTCTCCACCACCTGATTTGGAAAATCTGGTTAGAGTGCAACATCAAAGCTTTCTTGTCCTTCCCAGGGACCCCATAACTGTAGTGAGCAAAGCCATTACCTACGCCATTGATAACATCCAAATTTTCCCATCCTCCCTGGTCTACCCGTAGGTGAGCAAGAAAGCCCTGTTCAAATTCCTAGGCATCCCTAAAGATGACCCGAAATCCCACCCAAGGCCCAACCCTAGATCCAACCTTATATGGGTGTTGCCCCTAAAAGGATGGGTCAAATTGAACTTTGATGGGGCCTCCAAAGGAAACCCTGGTCTTGCAGGAGCAGGAGGGGTCATCCGAGATAACAAATGAAATATAATCCTAGCCTATGTTGAATTCCTTGGGACTCAAACCAACAAC
Source organism: Wollemia nobilis (assembly GCA_028583015.1). Classification (NCBI taxonomy): domain Eukaryota; kingdom Viridiplantae; phylum Streptophyta; class Pinopsida; order Araucariales; family Araucariaceae; genus Wollemia; species Wollemia nobilis. The sequence continues at coordinate 64,993 of JAQPPZ010005578.1, forward strand.
TTTGCATAAGCTATGGTGCTATGGCGAGGTATGATCCTACTTCAGGAGGATCCTAGAAGGGCCATCATTGAGGGAGACTCCCTGAATATCATCAACTACATGAATAGCCACAAGTATCCATCATGGAAAGTTTTCAATGCCATTCAGGAGTCTAGAAAACTATTTCATAGGCTCCCTTAGGTGTTAATCTATCACATATTTAAGGAAGGTATCTAGCTTGTTGATTCCATGGCTAACATAGTAGCAACATCAAGAGGTCTTAAAATCTAGAGAGATAACTTCCCCAAGGACCTATCCGATGTGAAAATTTGAGAGAGAAAAAAAAGTCACGATGCTAAGTCTCGAGAAGATTATATCGAGTGACATGGGATCGAGACCCATGTCAGAAAATAGCGAAGTGGTTCACATTTTTTCAAACCTAAGCCTATGTGTCACAATTGTCTCTCATGGGGCCTCCCCCCATAGGTAAATGATAGATCTCTATAGCAATACTATCCACATTAGATCTAACAACAAATGGCAATTGGATCCCAACAACATCATATTCAGCTACAGTGTTGGATCCACCAAAAGTTTTAGGAGCTATCGAGCGAGTAAGATTTTCAATCACCTTGACTATCAGGCAATATCCTTCAATGATTATCATATGGCTTTTTCCCCTTGGGCCCTCACTATTATCTGATTGTCCAGTCATTCCCTACCAGCTCATCATGTGAACTCCAAGTGGCATGCGTGGTGTTGTAGCCCTCTTCAATTTCATCCATCCATGCACCCCAGTTTCCTTCTCCACCACCCTCAGAGTGTGCAAGCCTTAATTCTTAGTGTTGCATCCCCATGCAAATGGTGGATTCAAATTTATGATTCCCCTACAACTTTGTCCTCTATGTCCTATTTAATCACCTTTGTGTGGTCGAATTTCCCCTACTATGTTTTTCCAGCCCTGGTCCCCTTCATCTCTCTGAGTCCAACCCTTTCTCTGAGTCTCTATCTCTGCTGTTCTGCCCTTTGGGCCCCTATACCCAATCTTCCCCTGTGGATCTGGCCTTCTCCATCCACTCCAATGTATTTTATGTACGTGGAGATGAATACCCTCAATATCAACAACATTGTGCAAGTTTTTATGGATGCAAAAGGACTTACCCCATTTTTGCATAAATTTGAAGGCCCTGATGATGAAATCACCAAGGATTTCATAAAGACTTGGTAGAATGGTGAAGTCCAAGTTCATGGCATCCATTTTAGGCTCTCGTAGAAGCTGCTCTATGAGGTGATCAAGCTCTCCCCTAAATGATAATTCATATTGTAGGACAAGAACAATTGGGAGGAGGAGCTCGAATAATTCTTAGACAAATCCAAAATCTATAGATGGGACAAATCTGTGTTGTACTACTCTGCCCTATCCCTAGAATGAAGTTATTGTCCCTATCCTGCAATTCGTCACCTATGATGATCCTGAGAAGGCCCTCCGCAACTTCCACCTCAGTTTTTTCAACCATCTCCATGACTCCAAATAGGTTAGCATCCTTGACTACCTGTTGTACACCATCTCGATTTCTATTAAGAAATGCAAAAATCGTAAGCCAAACCCATGCATTAGGGCCTTTTGACAGTTATATTTTGCCATGTTTTTGCCAACCTTCCTCCCATCCAGGATGTTCCCCCTCTGGCATCCAACCCCACCTAGATTCCCCAACCATCTCCAAAAGTCTTAATCCTAAGTATGGTAATGGTAGTCCAGAGGAGTGAATAAAACCCTCCAAGTCCAAGAGTGCAAGACGCAACCCCATGAGGAAGCAAAAATTGATAGATGACTCCTCCTCCAGTCCCAGGTCTTCGTCTTGGATGAATATGCCTAAGAAGGAAAATAAGCCCTCTATTGAACTCATTCTAGACTCTTAGAGTGATAATGAGGCATCCTTGACCTAACTGCTCTTGAAGATGGCCATAAAAATGATCATCAACACTGCAAATTTCGTCACTGCTACCATTAAAATCCTCAAATAGCTGGTCCGTAATCAAAGTGAGGTGTCTGATCAGGAGGATACCACAAAGACCTAAGGTGCACTGCATCTGGCTCTAGGTGGATCCCAGATTGACAATAATGGGAGGATTGTGTTTTTTGGCTAAGTGGGTCTCACTAGTTGGTTTTGGAATCTGGTTTCTCTACTGGTCCAAGTTTTTTTTTGGTTTTTCCTTTTTGCTTATGTTTATTTCCATGTACTAAGGCACTGCCTAAGAACTTGGTGCTTTGGCCATTTTTTTATAAGGTTTTGAGATCCTCTTAAAAAATCCACTTTGTATATAAACTTAATTTACCAAAAAATAAGGATCACAATATTCAAATCCCATATAACCAATTAATAATAATAAAGGATATAGTGAAAAATATAATTTTTTTATTATACTAGAGGAATCGGTAACTTGTTACAATTTTCTATGCCTCTTCATGGGTTTGAATATCACTCTTTGTCACCACTATAACCTCCAATTGCATTGGGTAAACCTTTTATGTAGATGGCTATGTTGACGTGACATGCCCATAAGCACTACATGGATCGAGGGATTGGAAACCTGGTCTACATGCTCATACAAAAGCATTTTGACTGTTGAACCAAGCCCTCATACCCATGAAGAATATAAATTTTATTTTTCAACAATAATGTTATTTTTTTCTTGTTTATTTTTTAAAAATATCGTGATGTTTTAATTTAGTAGTTAAGGGTTTAGCACTAAATTTTAACAAAATAAATAATAATATTAAGTTTTATAACTAATTTCATGATTTTTTTGGCCATTATAGACCCTAGCCCTTTTCATGAATGGTCTACTATAAATAGAAATTCCCCCTCTAGAAAACATAGTGGTGCTCACAAGCTAGCTACTCTTGGGGATAGAAAGAATAACTTAAGGGTAAAATATGCATATAATGATAGCAAGGAAACTATATCAAATTTTAGAATTTAGGGTCACTTGCCATTGGAAATTTAGTTGGAGAGACTTAAAACTTAGATAAAATTCTAAAGTATCTATTATCAAGTGAGATTATCTTTGGGATAATTGATTACCAAAATAAAGTTATTAGTCTATTTATTGAATGAATTGTCAGGTGAACATGAATTGTACAAGTGGAATAAGGTTAACCTGAAGCACATGGTTGGATTATTAAAAAGATTTATGGTTTAGATAAAGGAAATATTACATGTTAAATTAAATTTGAATAGGAAAATCATGTTATTTTACATTTTGGAATGTGTTTCAATTGTGGCTAACAATTGGGAGGAAATTTATAGCTAACAATTTGGAGGAAATTTATAGCTAACAATTGAGAGAAAATATCAATGAGATAAGGAATATCCTTGCACCTTAGAAATTTAGAAATTGATAGATTAAACTTAAATCTTAGAAACTAGACACTAATTCTTATTTTCTAAAACTCTAGACATTTATGTCATTAGAACCTTAGGACATGAGTCTAAATCATTATATTTTATGGTCATCCATAATCCTAAGTTTAAGGACTTGTATATTCGATCATAAAAGATTAACACTACATATTAGAATTGTAAACAAAACCCTTGTAATCTAAACCATAAATCTATGTAGTACTCCTTAAATTATAAGCTCATACAAAAATATTAAACCTTGTGCATGAACCAAACTATAGATATTACCTAACATAACCAAATGATAGAGCTTTATTTAACCATAACCTAATTATAGACTTTGCCTAACTCTAGTTTCTACTAACCATAACCAGACTACATTGCCTAATACAACTAAAGTATAGACTCTATCCTTGCCATAAACTAATTATAGATTAATATTAAAGGTCTTGAATTATAGCTCAAGGGACTCATACTCAAATACATCTAACTTTAAGTTGTTTTTATAAATTTTTAAATAATACATGCTCATAAAAGTCTTGAACCTTTGATATCAGATGCAAACCCTAAAATATAGAAACAATTAAAACCTAAAGGAACCACCAAAACCATAGACACATGAGCTTAAATTCCTATATTGAAACCAAAAAAGTAGTTATTGTTTTCATCTCTGATTATCCCTAGCATGGCAATCACACCTCATAGGGAGCGACACAAAAAGGCTACAACTGAGAGCATAGGCAATGACTCAGTTCGAAGCCTTCAAGAGTTTTTACAAGGCTAACTCCTTGTTAAGATGTGATTTTAAGGTACACTTAGACTCAATTAAATGGAAAAGGGTTTGAGAGAAAAGTAGGAAAATAAATCAATAAAAGAAAAGGGGTTGTGATGCATCAAAATATTTGCTAAGATCTTCTTGCAAAAATAGGCTTAAACACTGTGTTAGTGATGAACACTTCCTCTCCTTGACATAATGAAGCACAAATGAGAGTTACCAACCATAGGTATGCACAAGTAGGTGGGTCCCACAAGAGAGCCAATGATAAATGACTATTCCAAAAATAGGCGTAGGTCCCTCATACAAACATATACTTGATAAAATCTAAAATAGGTAAAAATTTTACAAACACATACATACACATAAAAATGTGTCCATAGGGAGTCATAAATGGATAAACCAAACATTGATGTAGGATTTTTTATGTGTGTGTATGTGTATGAATATATATATGTAATCAAATATTTACAAAGAATGTGTTAGATGTAGGGGTTTGAGATTGCCCATAAGCCACTTAAGAGCTGATTGTTTTTACAAAAATAAATGAAAGGAAATCATACAAGAGAAAAAAAATTATAAACTTGTTGATACTTTACAAAGCTAATGCTAATTCTATTTATATATTACAAGAGGAAGGTTTCCCTCAAAATTTCATGCAAATATTTCAAGGTGGTTGTTGATTTTGATGCCAAATAATGTCTTTTTTGAATTGTTAGTCCCTCTAAGATTCTTTGGATTTGAATTCATATATGTTAGATTTCCTTAAGCTTTTGGATGAGTAGCTACCATATTTATTGCCATATACCAATTTTCTAGAAATTTCCATCATATGGGTGTAGAATATCTCTTCATTTAATATTTTGTATCTTTGAGTTACTTCTATCATGGGTCCCAAGTTGCTACTATCTTTTCATAGGGAGATGAGATACTTTTTTGCAACAACGGCAATACTCCTTGAATAATGGTCACCTCATTACTTTTATATTTAGGGTCTCGGTGCTTGTATTTGAAATTTTTCTCATCACTTGAGATTGAGACCACTTGACATTAGGGCTTCAAGACTTTTTGTCTCAAGTACCTTCATGTCGGATATTTTGCTTCTTGCCTTTTGATCGGGACTAAATTTTTTTTTACTTTTTAGATAACCTTTACTCTCAAGACATTCACTTTGATCATAAAATAATTTTTATTGAGGGTTTCTTTTGTGCTCGTCTATGGCTCAAAATTTTATTTTTCCTTGCCAAAGGGGGTGTAGTGATTCATCACTACAGTTATGGTGGATCTCAAGGTATATTTATCCTACTAAAGATAAAGAACCTATAAAACTAGTGCTTTAGTCTATTGGGCACGTAGTCAAGAATAATTTCCTTAAAAGTGAAAGTTTTCAATAGTCAAACCACATTTTTGAAATTCTACAAATGGTTGGGACTTCTATTATCTCATAAAATTGATCTCACATTTGGTATATATGTATGAATTTTTAAGTGAGTAGCCTTTATCCATTAGGTATGAAGTCAAAAGGCCCACCCACTAGTTGCTCAAGTGGCCTTATTAATAACCCTCAACATTAAAAGCACTAATTAGATCTTAACAAATAATAATAGGTGTTTTAATAAAACAATCAAAGAGATAGTTTATGTGACTTAAAACTTAATCTAAAATAATTATTATGAAAATATAGATAAAGTGATATTCATATGCAATATAAAATAATAAAAATATCTATGTATGTCAAGAGGTTTTTGTGTACATTTTACAACTTAATTCACACAAGAAATAATTTCAAGATTTTTTTTTAAATTTCTTATGAGACCTATAGAACTCATATTAGACAAGCAATATTCTAATAAATAGTAATACCATTGGTCACCTTATCATGGGGCTCTCCATCACAATGCAAAATTTTGAAAATGGGTTTTACTCATATCATTGGATTCATGGGTTTGAAATAGGCCCCACTTATGTTTTATCATTACAAAGTTATTGCAATAATTGAATAAATACACACATATAATCATATTAGCAATTATTCATATATCGCTTTGCAATATTTGGGTCTAATATTCATTTTGAGAATCCAAGTTTTTAAACACTTGATCTCATAACATTTTTTATAACAATTTTTTGACACATTTGGCATTTTTAATTTTTAATATAAATTGTATATATGTATGTCTTTGGTCATTGTACATGTATATTTGATAATAATTAATAGCTATCAATTAAATTTAACCATAAAAATTTAAAGTGAACGGAAAAATTATAAATAAAGTAATTACATTAAATAAAAAGTAGAATAAGAACAAAACATCAATGAAATAAATAAATGATCAAATTTCATGATCTATAATGGTTAAAAATATAGGATTTCAATGGAGATATTTGTATTATATATTTTAATGTAATATGTTATAATATTGGCATGTGGTTTATTGAAATATTGTGGTAACATGCTAATGATGAAATTAGAGTCACAATTTTCAAATCCCATATAACCAATTAGTATTAATAATAGAGAATGTCCTAGGGATAGCACAACAGTTTGGGATTTGGCTCTTCTTTGGAAGGTCCAAGGTTCAAACTATAATGTGTGTGGTTGTGTGTTAAACTCCCTATTGATAATATCATCTCTCCCTCTTATAAGAGGTCATGGTGGTATGGGGATTTCTATCTCTAAGAATCGATTATAGGGTTTTCTCACACTAACCAAATCAAATAATAATAATAAAGAATTTAGTGAAAAATATAAACTTTATGTCACAAATAATGTTATTTTTTTATTATTTATTTTTTAAAAATATCAAGATGTTTTAATTTCATAATTAAAGTTTTAGCACTAAATTTTAACAGAATACATAATAATATTAAGTTTTATAACTACTTTCATGTATGTTTTGGCCAATGTATACCCTAGCCTTTTTGGTGAAGGGTCTACTATAAATAAATTTTCCCCCTCTAGCAAACATAGTGGTGCTCACAAGCTAGAAAATATTGGGGATAGAAAATGTAACTTAGGGGCAAAGTGTAGACACCTAGTTTTGATACGCCAAGAAAAATTTCTAGCACTAGTCACGAACATCAGAAAACTTCCCAAAATTAGTTACAAACTTCATAAAACTTCAATCTAACCATTTCCTAACATTTTGAGCTTCATTTTTTACCTTTACCAAAATTGTCACTCTAACCAAAATCATGAGTGGCATTTTTGGGAAAACTATAGAAATCAAATTCTAACATTCAAAATCAACTCAGAATAAAAACCACCACTCTATCAAAAATGCCAGTGGTGATTTTAGCTAGTAGTATTTTTGAAAAAAATGTAAATTTCAAAGTTTAAAAATTCATTTTGGCTCCCTGAACAAAATTGTCACCTAGGTCACCAAGATTATTAGTGACGATTTTGGTTGAAAGTGGTGATTTTCGTCAAATGACACAAAATATTTTAGCATAAGCTAGGATGATGTAGATTACAGTCCTCCATCCTCTGCCATTGATCCCACACACCCTAGCTATTCTCTAGATTTGCAAATTCCAAATTGGTCTTATCAAATTCTTCCCCTGAATCATCTTCCAAATCCTATTTAAAGACCTCCTTGGGTAGGCATTTAGCATAATTTTTCATTGTAACTTTACTCTGCAAAGATTTCTAACACTCCCCTTCTAGCTCTTGTTTACATAGCATTTTTCACTTTCAAGCATTTCCCAAGCTTTTTGAGGCATTTACAAGCATTTGGAGGCAAGTCAAGCAAGGCAAGGAGGACATGGAGCAGTGCGGTCACCATTGAAGACAAAAAGGATAGCTCTTCCAACTACCTTCTTCTCTTAATTTATCTTTGCTTCATTGAATTTTGTCCTCTAGGTTGTAGCCTTGCTAACTTGTGCTTTTTCTTTTGGATATCTCTACATTTCATGCATCAATCTCTTTTACACACTTCTAATCCTTGTTTTGTAGCCATTAACACTGTGTTTGCAGCCTTCTAACATTGTGTTTGCAAAATTCTTATGAAGCATATCATATCTATTTGGTTTCTAATATCTCTTTTGCAGGTTTACTTTAAATTGCATTCATTTTATCATCACATTTTGGACATAGTCCTCTATTTTTGCAGGGTCCTGTTGCAATTTTAAATATATTTCATGTTATAATGTTTGTTGTCCTCTTATTTACTGTATTTTTGTTTATTTAGGCAGCACACTAACTTCTTTATTTCCTCTATGCTTACCTAATTTTACACTTCTTTTATCTAAAAGCATTAAATCTAGTTTGGCACCTCTTTTAACAATTTATTTTCATGCATTATATGTAGTTTCGTATTGCATATACATATCAATTTCAAATTCATTTTTCAAGGCAAGGTGTTGATGATACAAGGCCATTATTTACTTGCTATCTCACTCTCTTGGCCTAGCTCTAAGCACTTCCCACTATAATCCCTTGTCCCTTTTGTTTAGTGTTATAGATTTCAATAATTCTTGGGCAACACTACATATTTAGTCACTCATATCAATCTCCATTCCTAAATGTTTTTTTTTTTGAATTTACATGGTGGAATCGGTAGCCGCCACGAATCCGGGCAGGCTGTCCAACTTTTTATGGCCACCACAATATTCTGTGCTGTCCACCCCAGAAGCTGCCACACAGATCTTTACGCAGTCCGCACCTATAACCACCATGCTACAATAATTTTAAACCTTTTATGCCGCTGAAAGAACCAGGAAAGGGACAAGCATTCAGTCTGACGAGGCCCAAGATTTGAACCTTGGACCTCTGCCCCCCTTATGAGGTTTGGATGAACCAATTGGTCTACAACTTGGACCTTCCCATTCCTAAATGTTAATTTGCTTTATTGAGAGTAATATTAGCTATTTTCAATTATTTCTAACATCATTGCATACAATTTTATTTTCATTTTAATTACAATATGAGGCATTCTAACTTTTTGCTTATTATTGTAGTTTTTACGTGCTTTGGAAAACATTCACATACCTCTAAATTTTGATTTGGTTTCACCATTTAAATGCCAATTTACTCTGGTTAGAAGTTGAATTAGTTGTTTTAAATTATTCCTAACACCATAGACTACATTTTCCACACTCTTGCACCCCTTTTTAATTGAAATTTTAGTTATACTAGGCATTTCACTTCCTTTTATATGTATTAAATTTTAGTCATTAAATTACCTAAATCAATAGCTTAGATCTCTGATTTCCTCAGTTGCAAACTTAGAAAAAATCATTAGAAAAATTCCTCTACAATCTCAGTTAAAACCCATCAAAATTTATCCAAAATAACCCTTGAAATATTTTAAATCCTATGGTCAGAACAAATTTGCCACCCTACTGAAATCTGCGATGATTTTTGCAACTAGAAACACTTTGTACAAAAAATTCCACTGACCAAAATTGCTATTAGCGATTTTGGAAAAGACAAATGGTGATTTTGGCAATTGATCATAATCCATTCTAGTAGGTAAGCATACCCAATTTTTGTATAAATAGGGGGTTTGATCAGCTGATAAGATAGCCAATTATATTTCCCAACACTCAGACATACCTCATAAAATAGAAAACCCTTTTGTTTTTGGTTTTCTAGTGCAGATACAAAAATCACGAGTCCTTGGTAGCATTTTTGGTAGTAGTGGAAGTTTTGGTAATTTTAGTGATATTTTTAGAAATAGGCTCCAAAAATAGGTGATTCTACCACTTGGAACTTTCCTAGCCTTGCATTTCCCATTTATCTATGTTTCCTTTCTATTTTTTGCTATTTTGTGCTCTTTAAATCACATTTCACTTGGAAAATTAAGGAACCTTAACTAGGAATTTAAGTTATTTACAAAACATTCTGATTCCTTTACAAAACATCTCTAAACCAATCAGTTAAGGAAACTTAGATCAAATTTTAGTTTCTTCTTCATTTTTAGGCACTTAGACAAAGAATTTAAAATCATTTAGTTGCATTAAGGCTAACTTGTCTTCTTGCATTTTTCCTTGTTTTACCTTCAATTGCTAAAAACGCCTTAGTTAGCCCATACAAACTTGAAAAGCATATAAGATAGCTCTTGTATTCTTGCATTTGTGAAATATAAAATTTAGCATTGCATTTTAGATGATCCTTAATAATTTAGGTTTAAATAACCGCTAAGGCTCAAAAAAGAGTCAAGATATATATTGATCCAAAACCTTAGGTGTTTTCTTTGAATAAACCCATAAAACACTAATCAAACAAGCATAACATCAACTTTCACAAGACCTAAGAAAAAAAGCATTGAGTAGGAGTCTAGTTGTGTTGAGAATATTTGTATTGTCAGGGTCTCCCTTAGAAATAGACCCTCAAGTGGAGAAGCACAGGTCGTAACAAATATTCCCTACACACACTTGACATTAAATTAAACTTAAGAGGAAAAAACATATTTTTTTCCACATCCACATATTTGGTGAACCCGACGTGAACACTTATTTTTCCTTAACAAAGATAAAAGTTTATTAAACTTAAACAAGATCACCTAATTTGTTTGCTTAGTTTAAATTATATTAAATTAAGATAACAAGAACATAACCAATTGTTAATCTTACTAGGGGAAGGATAACGACCCCTTGAGTAAACCGACATACAAACCTTAGGGGAGAATCTTCCTTTTTTAGTATATCATGGTGGATTAGTGGGAGTCATAAGGAGGGATGATTATCAAGGTGACAAATGGATCTCAAACATCTTCTCTTATTAGCTATAAGTACTATGGAAACAAAACTTTAATAAATTAACCTCCTTCCAAAACCAAGCTTCCAAACCATGTCTCAACATCCTTAAAATACCTTAAATAAGGGTATATCTTCTACATATCATAAGGAATATTGTCATGAAAATTTTTAACAAGAGGTGAATCCTTGGTCACAACAAATACCTAGGTAACACGAACATACTGTTGAAAAAATTTCTTTTCAAATTGTAGATCATATAAAAAAATATGTCAAAAGAAACAATAACATATTCTTAGATGTTCTTAGAGGATGAACTTAGAGAAAAAGCAGAAAGAGAATCCACCACAATACATGATAATATCGATTGTTCTAATGATCAATCAATCATTGCTCAAATCAATGAAACTTGAAACAACTTGGCAAGTCTTAATGTGGCTATGGATCAACCTACCAATTCTACAACACCTCCAACATTATCTATGGACACCTCCTAATGATGCAAATAACACTACAAACCCAAATCATGCTCATAACATGAGACCTAGCAAAGTCCCTCCCACCATAACACAAAGTCAAAACACTTCAATACCTTTTATATCACAAACATTTGATCAACCACATACACAACTAGTAATAACATTACCAATAAACCCTCCATAAAATGATATTCAAGATATCAACACCAAAATATTGGACTTAGAAAAGAGAGATGCCAAGTTCAAAGAACCTGACCATAAAATTGCCTCTCTTCAAGGAACATCTAAGCTAAGGTACTATTTTGAAGAGTTCTATAATTAACCATTAGATATAATGATCATTAGCCATCCTTTCCAAAGAACTTTGAAACTCCCAAGTTTCAAATGTACAATGGAAAACAAGACCCCATAAATCATCTAAGGCAATTTCAAATAACTTGTAGTGACATCAATCATGATGAAAAATTCTCCTTAGCTTATTCCCAAAAAGTCTTAGTGGCTTGGCCTTAGAATGTTACTTTTAGATAATTCACCATTCCATCAAGAGGTTCAAGGAACTTATGGAAGCCTTTGTTAAACAATTTTTGATCTATATAGAAGATAAGATTACCATAGATGATCTCTACCAACTTAAACAATCTAAGACTAAGAAATTCTTGAATTTTCTAGCCAAATGAAGAGGCCTAGTAGGAAGGCTTCAATACATTCCACCTCCTAAGGAAATCTTACACATTTTCATATGAAATCTTCATGAACAATTGTCATATCCTTTGGAAATGAAAAACCTAACCTATTTTAAAGAAGTTTTTGATATGGATAAAATAGTAGAATTCATCCTCATAAGACGAGGGCAACTCAACTATAAAAAGAAATAATATGAAAACCCATTAAAAAGAGGTAATGCAAAAATAAACATGTTTTAGGAGATGGTATAACCGACTCTCAACAAAACAACAATGTTAACACCACATAGAATGCTCCTCAAAATATGGTTATTATAAAAGAGGACAAACCCCAAAGACAATATACCAATATTGGACAAAGTCAAATGACCATGTTAAAAATGCTCCTTGATTCTAAATTGATAGAAATTATGCCTATAAAGCCTTGGGATATATCCAAATGAACACCCTTTTTGCATAGACAAGATAAATGTTGTGACTTTCATCGAATGGAAGGACACACTACACACAAATATAGAACCCTACAAAACATTATCCAAGACCTTATTGAGGAAGGAAAAGTAATGTTCAATAAACTAGAGAATCCCAAAAAAAGGCATGGGGATATTTTAAGATCCCTTACCAACACATGATAAAAAATTAGCTAAATTTGTAGGCAACATCCATTTATCAAGATCCTCCCACATCATGACTAAGCAATAAGCAAAGAATCGGTCTTCGGATCAACCTTCGTTGGTTATCCCAAAGGCAAATGTCAATATCCCCAAAAATTCACCTTTAGTGATCCCACCTACTCAAAACACCTTGCGTACCTTTGATCTCCATCAACAATTAGAGGAGGTACCCAAAAAGATCTCTCTCCTAGAATTGCTAAAAATGTTACCTAGCTCATAGGGAAATATTGTTGAAAATCCTAAGTGAACAAGAAGTCCCTCAACACATATATCCAAATGGCAGGCTTTGGAGAGCACCTGGCCAGCTCTACAATGAGCTTGGCAGGCTTTGGCATGTACCTGCAGACAGGGTAGGCTTTGCAGCGAGCTTTGCAAGCTTGAAATAATGCTTGCAAGGTAGGGTGAATCTACAAAAATATATTGGAGGGGATTGCGACAAAGGCAATGAATGGAGGATGGTTGTGGCAGCGAGGGAGGATGGATGGATGGTAGTTGGAACATCAGAAGTATTATTGGTGGACTAGGGCTTCATATCTTTAGGATTTTGTGCTAGGGATTCACCAATAATCTCTTCAGAATGCAAAGTCTAATGTCCAAGTTCAGAGGGTTCTAGTTCTAGTTCCAGGGTTTGGGCATTTGCAAATGCCCCTACTTATAATCCAACCTTAGGGTTTTAGCCTTACACTTTTGATCATGTGGCTAAGATTAAATTAGATCCTAAGTTTGATATTACTTTTTGCATTTGACATGGATTAATGAATATGGACGATGGAGAATAGAATGGATCGGATAGTTGTGGTTAATTGAGTTTATAAATATATATTTTTATAATAAATATATTATAATATAATATAAATTATTATATTATATATTAAATAATATAAAATAATATTAAAATAATCCCAATTAGGCTAGGAAATGGTGGGAAAGGGCTAAAATGGTGGAATGGATGGTGGGAAAGGTGGATTTGGGCCAAATAATTGGCAGGAAGGGTGTATGGTATACAAGTGGGTGGTGGAATGGTTAATATGGAGGATTAGTGGTTGTAATTTGGTTTCTACAGATGCCCCTTTTATACCATGTTGTGTGAAACACAATATGGTGCAAAAATATGAGACACCTGCCTGGGCTATGGGCACAGAAGCAACTTCTCTCTGTTGTTGGATTTGAGCACTGATGTTGAAGACAAAAGAATAAAGAATTTTCAAAATTTTGTGTAGCTTACCCCCTCAATTGGAGAATGAGTTACGAATGTATCTCACAAGCCAATTGAAAATTTTGTGCAAATAATGAATGATGCGGTGGATTTGTGCAATTGATGAATGAATGATGTGAAATGCAGATGTGATACCATTTTTCCCCAACGGTGGAAAGGGGTTGGTGTATAAGACCATGCAAAATGTGGATGATATGAATGATGTAAAATGTTATACCATTTTTCCCCAATGGTTGAGAGGGGGATTTGTCCAGTGTAGATGTTTATGATCATGTGAGATGTATCCCGTCATGGGAGAATCATAATATAATGTGGTTGCCCCAAACTTTGGGTTGATTCAATGTTGTTGAATAATTTTCCGCAATGGTGTCATTGAGTATTCAAAAGATGAAGATGCAGGCTGACTAAGTCAACGCAGGGGTTGGGTATTGACTGTGGAAATGTCTTCGCCAATTCCATGATGGAACCAATCAAACTTATTGATGTCCTGCATTATAGTTGTTGTCAAATTAATGTTTGTGATTGTGATCTATCTATGTTTTCTTGCACCACAGACAAGGACATCAATGAATGATTGCGAGAAAATTGTTCTTGGCAAGGATGCATTTAAAATGTGAGGTGCCAAATGTGATTGTGATTTCTGATGAAGAGATAATTGATTATGATCATGAGCAAGTGTCCTTAATGTAGATTATTCATCTTACCTAATTGCATGGATTATTATCACTGCAATCGCCAAGTTTATAGAATAATATACTAGATATGAGGTTCGCTTGGATGACCTAGAAAAAATAAAAATGATGAATGATATATGCACGATGATGATGGAAGAATGTTTGATGCAATGATGATTTTGCTAATTATGGAATTGATTGATTATGTTATAAATGAGTGATTTAGCAGTCAAATCAATTCCAATATGCATAAAATTGGGTGGGATGATGAAGTAGATGATGAAGAATTATGGAATGTTGATTTTGTGAAAATTTGACCTTGGTTGGCATGTTTTGTAATGCAATATGTATTTTTGAAGAATTTTGCTTTTTATCGGAAAATATGCATGCAAAACTATTTGTAATTTCACAAAATCAACATTTATAATGTGCATGATGTGTGGATGAATTTTGGTGCCAATTAGATGATGAGAGCTACCATTTTAAGAGATTTTATCTTCATTCTCTTTAGTTTCTAGGCATGCGCCTGCGCCTAGCATGTTTTGCAGGTGCTCGTGTGTGCATACGCGTGCCTGCAGGCGTGAATCAGTGCCCGTAATGTTCAGGCATGGATCTGCACCTGAATGCGCTAGTGAAAGCTATAAAAATATTTTTGAGTAAAATTTGAGGCTCATTCATGCGTTGTTGACTTCGAGAAGCTGCATTTGAGGAGTGGAGTGGTTTGTGAGCTAAGTGAGGCTATTGGGTGTGTGTGGAGGCAATGGTGGCAGAGGGCCTTGGT
Source organism: Wollemia nobilis (assembly GCA_028583015.1). NCBI lineage: Eukaryota > Viridiplantae > Streptophyta > Pinopsida > Araucariales > Araucariaceae > Wollemia > Wollemia nobilis. The sequence continues at coordinate 80,357 of JAQPPZ010005578.1, forward strand.
GCTACTAGTGGAGTGGAGCTGACATTTTTCCCGCTAAGACCATTTGTTTCCTTTGTGCAAAAAAATTATTTTTATTTTGTTGCTTTTTTTTTGAATTTTTAAAACTAACAAAGTGTTTTTGTTTGTTGCAACTAAGGGATATTGAGCCTCGATATCACTTATCTCCTCTCGTTACAGGGATGAGGAAGAATCTTTCAAAGGAGGATTGGGGGTTGTTGGGTAAGGTGGGTTTAGAGGGTGTGGCCAGATTGGATGTGGTGAGGGCTAATGAGGGGTACCTCTCGGCTTTGATAGAGAGGTGGGACCCAAATAGAGGGACTTTCTAGCTGCTGACTGGAGAGGCTACTATCACTCTTGAGGATGTTTATCACATTCTCAAGGTGCTAGTAGAGGGAGAGAAGGTGGTGTTTGGGAGGTATAAGAAGGTGGAGATGGAGAGAATGTTTAGGGATCGGTGGTGGGAGGCCCCAGATAGGGGATGGAGGGATATTCTACTTGAGCATATACAAGGCGAAGGAGTTAGATGCACTCCCCGCCTTGATAATGTTCATGCTAGCGAATATAGTGCTACCGAATAGCACTGGGTGTAGGTTCCCTTGGAACCTATTGGGTTTGATGAGTGATCTATTGACGGATCCTCGGGAGTATGCATGGGCACCTAATTTATTGGCACAACTATACCAAGAGTTGTATGAGGTGGTGCATAGGGAGATAAAGGGGATTGGGTGTAGCTTTCTACTATAGTGTTGGGTTTGGGAGCATTTTATGGTAGCTCGACCTGAGGGGTTGCCATGTGAGTCATGGAAGATGGATGAGCCTTACATAAGGTGATGGATGGTGGTTGAGGAGGTTCAGCCTAGTTGAGAGGTACACACTGGGTAGTGGTATCGAGACATGTGGTTAGGCTTGACTAGGGCCGACGCACGATGGAGGCCATGGTGAGGAGCTAGATGGGATGGAGATAGGAGGCAGCTACATCGAGTGTGGTAGGCTCGATGGATAGTTGGGTGAGAGGGATGAGGAGATGGAGTACTTCCAGTACTTGTAGGTGTTGAGGCAGTTTGGTTTACCTCAAGGAGTTCCTGATGAGTCGGTGTTGTATCGACGTCAAAGAGATGAGGTGACACTACCCTATCCAGAACCATGGTAGGTGCCAATGTAGGATGACAAGCAACTGGAGATGGTCGAGGTGGATGACACTAGGGTGAATCTGGAGAGGACGAGGTCTCAACAGTCGATGGGTCAGAGGTAGTCAAGGGGAGCAGCCCAATAGGATCTGAAGGTGGATTTGGTAGAGGGGGAGAGGGAGGATGATGAGGAGATGGGTGATATATCTAAGGTGGCTAGGCTATGGGCTGAGCTGGAGTAGCTATGGGAGGAGTGAGAGACTATGCTAGTCTTAGAGGGAGTCCAAGGTGACTATAGCTCGGCTAGAGGTGGAGTGGGCAACGGTTGTAGCTGGGGATCAAGAGATAGTGACGAGGCTCCAGGCAGATATTTTGGTGGAGCGATGACATCAAAAGGACTTGTAGTGACTTTGAGCTAGTGAGGCATACACGCATTCCTTGGAGGATGTGTGTATGCAACATCACATCACATTGCCACATCCTCCTTCTTCATCTATGGTCGAGCCATTGAGGCACACGGAGTCGAGGTAGAGCACTAGGTCGAGGGCTCCTTATGGGTCTTAGGGGTCTTCTCATGGATAGTTGATGTAGTGCTTAGATGCACTCTTTTGTACATGTGAGCCTTGGTGATCCCTTTCGTAGCCTTCTTGGCACTTGATTGTATATTGGACACTTATATATATATACATGGCTTTTTCATATAAGTGTGTTGTCTTTTTGTGTGGATGTTTTTATGTGTTATGCAATGCTTTATTTAATGTTTATGATGATGTATGCAAGCTAATGACCATGATGTGTATACCTAGTGTTTATTTGAATGATGTATGCAAGCTAATGATGTGTTATTAATGAGTATGAGTTATTAATGCAAGCAAATGTATGAAGAATGTAAACTATATGCAATCTTATGATGATGTGTTATGGATGATTAATGCAAGCTAATGCTAAATGAATGCAACGACAAATGCCTCTATGGTTTATTAATGAGTGCAAACTTACATGATAGGAATGCATGTTGTTCATATGATCTATTATAGTTCAAAAATGTTATTGGCAATTTTTGTTGTCCATTGTTTGACAATCGATAGTACCAAATTTGGTCATTTTTTGCAACTTGACTTACTATGAAGACATGGATGTGGACATGACAGAAGATATGGATGTTGATATGGAAGAAAATATGGAATTTGATACGAAAGAAGATATGGATGTTGATATGGAATGAGTACTGCAGAATTTTCAAAGACTCAAACATACTAGTGTTATCAACCAAACTCACTTGGGTTGTCTAACTTTATTTAGGACCAATGTGTGTGCAAGTGAGGTTTAATTACCAAATCTTGAGTGTGACAATGACCCTATCCAATCAAGAACCAATGTGTGTGCATGTGAAGTTTATTGACCCACTATGAGTAAATTGGGCATGACCTGTTATGGATATGACCTAAAGCTAGCTTGCCCTTATGTGCGGTTAGAGGTATTCCTATTTGCCAAGGAGACATGTCACCTCACATGAGCTTACTCCACTGCCAGTCAGGCGTCTATAGCCCCAATGAAGATTAACTCTATAGCCCAATGGGATTTGATATTTTAGGCATTGGGGATGACTACCCATACTTGATAGGGATGTGAAGTATGAATCCTTACAACTTTAGGGATCAAGGGTGTTTGGGATTTTATTAATTTTGTATAGAGTTTTGGGGAATTGGATTCTCAACCAAAGTGTGATGAGAATTGTGACCCTATCCTTACTACTCTATGTTTTTATGCTTATGTTTGAATAGTAATTGTGGTAGTGGTGAAAACCACTATTTTTGCTTTGAATTATGTTGCATGATGGGACAAGTGAGGATTATCCCTTTTCGCTTCAAGGTACTACCCAAGTATGGTACTAACCCTCCTTAACTCATAATGTTTTTAAGATGTGATGTAATGTGATTGGTTCAAGATTGTGTTTGGAATCAATTGACAATGCTCAAGACTTTATTAGTGTGTAAGATGTGTTATTTGGTCCTAAAGAAAATAAAACATCCACTTGGAGGTTGCTTTCTACACTAGTAATGGATGAGTGACTGAAAATTTTAGGCTTTGTGATTTTGACATGTGGTATTGTTGTCTTATGAGGTTTGTGAAAGTTGCATGATTATATCAAATTAGGTACCCCCAATTTCTATAACTTGAATTTTTGTTCATGGCCATATCATCATTACTATGCCAGATCATTGAACATGGGATGGGATGAATGCAAATGTATATGTCTAGTGCAATGACTATTAATATGCAAATGGAAATTGTACAATGTAATGGAATATGTATGATGCAAGTTAAGTGCCTAAATGCAAATGAAATGTATGCAATGTGAAAAATGGCTATGTAATTTTTTTTTTGCCATGTATATATACATATAGTTACTTTTAACAATAGAATGCCTAGACAAGTACCCCCAGACAAGGAAGAGCTAATACCAAGGTCAAAAATCAATACAAATGTGTGTCTCTCCATTAATATTACGAATGGGTACTAGGCCTGAGATCCAGTCAGGATAGTCTAGGCTGTCATCTAATTCTTCTTACTTATCATTGCCTAACTCTGCCTAAAATATCTTGAAACTATTGGTAGAAAGTGATGGAAGTGAAGGTGGCAGGGAAGGAGGAATGTAGTTGGCTTAAGCCTTTAACAATTTCTCGGATAGGGCAAACTCCAAAGAGGAGGGTGAGGAGGAAATCCGGTACAAATCAATAAGGCTGACGTTAATGGGAATTGGCTTTGCCAAATCATATGGATTACGGAGTGGGGAATAAGTCAATAGGATTCATATTGACTTAGTGGGAGGAAATATGGTTTGGATAGATGTGGGTATGGAACAATTGAATCGAAACCAATTTCGAGGCGAGGTATCCCTGTAATAGTGAATGTGAAACATCAGAGCAACATTTTTTTTCTGTTTTTTTTTGTTTTTTTGGTTGTTTTTGTTGTTTTTTTTTGTATGTACATATGTTACAATTCTTGGCTTATGTGGGGCTCAAGGTAGATTGCTAGGTGGATCATCTTGCTCTTGTGGAAGAAGCAAGCGGAAAATGGGATGATGGATGGGGAACATTCGAAGGTAAAACTCTTCCTGTTGGGTGATGGGGACAATGGGGTGTGACTCCTCTTAAGAATCATCAAAAGCATTTGACATAACCTCAAAATATTCATAAATTTCATCATCAGAATCAAATATGGGATAGGAGAAATTGATGGGGTCATCCTCGTCTACTTCATCAATGTGAAGTTCTTGAAGGGCTTGTTCAAGAGAGGATGTCGATGGTAATGGATGAATGCAGGGCTCTTCATCATTGAGGTTAATATTTTTGAAGGCTTGATCAAGAGAAGCAGTGGAGGACAATGGGGTATAGCCTAATCTAGAATGATCATGGGTGCCTTTATATGGGACATCTAGGATATCATGCATTCCTTGTTCATGGGAACCTAGACCCTGACCTTGCCAATGGCATATGTTAAAGTATCTGGCTGGAAACTCTTCTACATTAGGTATATTGGTATGCCTAGGCTCTTTTGGTTCTTCGGGTGGGTTTGCCCTAGTTGAGCAATCCAATCCTACATAAATAAATTTAATGCTATTTGGAGCAGCACTCATGTCGTAGACAACACCTATGGATAGAGAACGGTCTTTGGGACGTCCAAAATCCTTGGCTATTGGAATGGCTAAGGGAGTGATGGTGACGTATTGGATCACATACTCACCTATACCAGGATTGGTGATGTGAAATTTGACTTGGATTGATGAGGTGGATGGTGAAGGTTCTGATGTCTCTAGATTGGTTGTGGATGATGGGGAGTTAAATATGTCGCAATCAAAAAGTTCAACTTGTGACACATCAGTTGATGGAGTTGGATTGGATGGCGGTGTGGAGTGATGAGATGGAGTAGAATAAGTGGTTGTAGTAGAAGGAATTTTTGTGATGTATGATGTGTTAACAAAAGCTTGTCCGTAATTACATGTACAAGAAGAACTGGATGTTTGAGAAGGTGATGTGATGGGTAGCTCCTCTATGATGGGAGCCTTAGAAGAAGATGGAGGTGGATTAGAAGAAGAAGATGGATTGAGGGATGACGTGGATGGATTCAATGATGGTGCCAAGAATAAATGGGTGGAAGGTAACATGGATTCATAAGGATTTGAAATGAAATTACAATACTTAAAATGTTCAACATCCATGGGGATGCAATGGACTTGTCCATCATGAATGTATTTCAAGCATTGGTGGAGAATTGATGGAACACATTTCATTTCCCTCATCCAAGGTCTACCAAGGAGTATATTATACGCCACGACACCTTCCAATATGTGAAACATGGTGTGCAATGTTCTGGCCCCTACTTCTATAGGTAAAACAACAGTGCCAACTATGGTACACAAAGCATCGTTAAATGCTTTGAGGGTGAGTGATGATTTGGAAATGTGGGATGGAGGTAAGTTGAGATGGATAAGGGCAGCGATAGTAATGATATTTATTGATGAGCCAGTATCGATTAATACTCTTTTTAATGGCTATTTGTATATTAAGGCCATTATGTGCAATGGAGGGTCCATCAATTCTGAACTCATTGGTTTTATCTCAAAGTCATAGAAGGTAATTGATGGTTCCATGCACGTTCTAACACTCCCTACAAAATTGTTGAAGGTATTAGAGTCTTGGGATTCTAACTCAATTGACTTGAGTATTTTCATTAAAGCTTCTCTATGCCTAGGGGATTGTTGGATAAGCTCATATACAAAAAGTTTGGCCGATGCCGTTTTCAAACTAGTGGTTAACCAGATGGTTAAGGTTACCACTGGCCTTATTGGACGAAGGATAGGTGGATTGGATGAATTGGATAGATTGATTTGCAGAGATGGATTTGGTGATGTTTGCATGGGAGATGGGTTTGAAGGTTGTTGAATATTTTTTTTATTTTGCCTTTGCCCTCTAGTGACCACATGGACCGCTCCTGCAAAATTTTGATATTGTTGGACATGATTTACTTGGTTAGGGGGTGCTTGTTGATTGTTACCCCCTACATTGTATTGAACCTCCCCATGGTTAGGTAGAGGTGTCTGATATATGCCCAAATTTTTATTTTATGGAGCTAAGTGGTTATCCACGTTAATGGCCCCTAAGTCTATAAGGTCTTGCACTATGTTTTTGAACATATGGCAGGAATTGATATCATGCCCATTTTGTCGATGGTATGGGCAAAAAAAGTGCTCTCTATAACCCTTAGGTCTTTTGGTGGGATCATCGGGCCTAATGTTTGGCAAGGCTAATTTGTTGGTTTCATACATCCTTCTAAATAGGGATGAATACGACTCGTTTAACAAAGTGTATTGTCTTTACGGGTGATTGAATTGGTGATGGGTAGTTTGTTCCACAGTTGGCATTGTGTTTTGTACCATTGGTGCTTGGGTTACTGATGGGACTGCATGATAGGAAATTTATTGTTGCACCAATTTTTGAGCCACTACGGGCTAGCTCATCATCACTTTATTGACTTGGTTTGTTGTGTTAGCCGTTGAGGCTTGTGTAGATTTGTTTTGGCCAGATTGATTATTTTGGTATTGGCCCTTGTTTTGCCATTCTTTATTTTTAGGCTTAATGACACCCTATTGGATTTTGATCTCCTCAGTGACACTAGGCTATGCTAAATCTTCTTCAAATTTTCTATAAGTGTTTAGCTATAGCATCCAAGAGATGGGTTTTAAGCAACTCTTGATAAAAAGTTTTATAATTTCTTCCATTGGTAGGGAGAATGGCAATTTAGTTATGACCGCCCTCCAATGGTTTCCAAATTCATAAATAGGTTCCTCATCCCATTGTTTCAAATAATAGATATCTGATAAGGACACATTTTAATATTTAGGGCGAAGCGTTCCAATAATATATCTATCAATTGATCAAAAGTGTATATACTATGTGTGGGCAATTGATTGTACCATTCAATGTCATCTCCTCCAAATTTTTGAGAAAACATTCAGAGCATAAGAGCATTATCATCACTAATCCAAAAACATACGTGGAAAAATGAGCTCACATGTTCCTTGGAATCCTTAGTTCCCTTGAACTTGTCAAATTTTGGTACCATAAAATCTGTCGGATATGGTGATGATGGTACCAATGGATGGATTGGTTGATGGATCAGTTGGTTTAATATGAGTTTTTGGCTCGTTGTTCTTGATGAATTTTGTATCAACTGATCAATTTGATTTTGCATTGCCTAAAGTCTAAGGTCTTCTACTGGAATGTGAGGACCCTGGATTAGGTGGTGGTTGGTTTATGGGTTGGATTATGGATGTTGGGGTGTGACCAAGATGATGTTGTGGAATGAATTGGGTTGGGTATGCAGAGAATATGGATGGTTGAAGGATGGGGATGATTGATGATGATGATGGAGGAATGGATTGGATTGTTGATTGGTGGTAATGTTGATTGGTATGGTGGATGTGTGGAGTGGTGGTGGATTAGGGATGGTCACTATGAAATATTGAGGGACCCATGCCAAATTTTGATTTATGAGTGGAGATTGATTTGGAACTCCTTGGGTCATAGTTTTTGTGTTAACTAGTTGCTTTCCTTTTGTTCATTGTAAAAGCAATCTATTGATGAGCCCTAATGTATCCGTAAGTTCCTAATTTTACCATGTGTTGAACGATGGGGTTGAGGTTGGATGAGATGATGGTTGGGTTGATGATGATGGATTATTAGACATGGTCATGTTGGATAAGTGAGATGATGGAGGAATGGATGACATGGTGATATTGGCTAAGGGAGATCATGGAGGAATGGATGACATGGTGATATTGGCTAAGTGAGATGATGGAGGTGTGGATGACATGATGATATTGGCTAAGTGAGATGATGGAGTTGTGGATGATGATGGATGAGAGGACATGGGTATGGTGCAAGTTGCATTTGATGTTGCAACTTGAAGATTAGGGACTTGCAATGCAACATTGACATGCTCCTCATAAAAGGGGTTGGTGTAGGTGGATGTGAAATAAGTGTTTTGAACACTTGGAATTTGGGATGGTTGGCTTGTGGAGGAAGGCATACCATATTCATATCTCGAATTTGGATATCCTTGGGCAATGTAGGTGGTAGCCAATTTATATTCTTCAAAACCATCTTGGCTAAGGGGCTCTAAGACATAGTTAGAGGCCTTGTAAATGGCCTGAACTCTATCCATGTCTATGTAGGTGGTGGATATCTCCACATCAACTAAATGGGATTCCTCTTGAGAGTGGGGTGGATGGGATGATCCAGACAATGTAGTTTGAACCATATTGGATGGGGCTACTGAAATAGTGGGCTCATGAGAATTGTTTTCCATTAAAATACTTTGGTTTATCATTTTCTTTTTTGTCATGTTAGCACCATAAAGTAATAAAACCAAATATTCAAAGCTTATCTAAACCACATAACTTAACTTTTTTTTTTCAAAATTTAAAGCAAAGAAAACAACCAATCCTAAGTTTCACCTTGTGTGGCTTACCTCAGGTTCATTAATTATTTTCTTCCCTTAATGTGAAGTTCCTTTTAAATTGTGATTTTGTGTGTTTTTATGTAGCTTAATCTTGTTTAATGAAAAAAAAAGGTAAAAGCTATGGTTGGCCAAGGCAACACAATTATTGTTGGTAATGACCTCCAAAAAGTTTGCTCGGGGGTAGTCCTATGGTGTCTAGGGGTAGAGATTTGATGGATGGAGATGAATGCCACCGTCACCAAACCTCAAGCAATAGTTGGTGATGAAATCCAACTATTACTATTAAAAAGTGTAGTGTGCAGTGTGTGTGATTAATTTTATTAGATCTCTTGTTCTCTATGGTGTGCAAACAATATTAAAAATTACCAACCTCACTAATATAAATTAGAATCCAACACAAAGACGTAAATTTCATCGATAGAGCGCAAAGTACACCCTTAAAATCCTTACCTACAAATGATAAAAATCACATGAGCACCGAAGGGTTCATCCACCTCTTTGCCAAAGGGGCCAGCCCAGGGGAGGATTACTTTATGCTTCTAAATGTTGTTCCTATTTAGATATGCAAGTTTGAAATAATTTTTAACCGTAAAATGCAACTCTAAGATGCTTTTCTATTTTATATGCACTCAAAAATGCAGATAAATCACATAGAATTGCAATTTTAGAACAAGAAGTATATTTTTTTATCATAAATCACACACAAACCCTAGATGTAGCTTGCTACAAATTCTTTCCTAGATTCCTTAATGTGAACACAAAAACAGTGAAAAACAGTAGCAGGAAACAAAATACATAAATTGCTAAATGACCAACTAGGGTTACGAAACTCACTTGGAAGCCTTAGCTCTACTTCAAATTAATTCCAAGCATAGTCAGGCACCTACGTAGGCATAGGATATCGCCTGCATAACATGGAATAATATCTGCATAACGTGGAAGGATGCCTGCATAATGTGGAAGAGTGCCTGCACAATATTTGGAACTACTGCATAATGCTTCAGAAACCCTAGCGATGAACATGACAAATTTTACATTTTTTGAAAAACCTGCAACAAACAATAATAACAGTAAATTAGCAAGGTAGATCTATCAAATAGTGCAACCCTTGTGGGGTCCCACCATGATCACCATTTGTAGATGCAAGAACACGACACTTAAAATAAAATAGCAAAAATCAAATAATGTAGTGAGACACAAAGATTGCACAAAATAATGTATATTCAATAAGGTGGGGGGAGCCGATAAACTCCTTTATTACAATCCTTGTTCAATACAACTATTTGATACAATAGATTACAATGACGTTAGGGTTCTTCGAAACCCTAGCTAGTAGCAATGGAAGTGTCTTCAGATTCAAGTGTGCTCTTGATCTCAACAAGTTGAGTGGTCTTTGAATATCCAAGACTGGGCCACTCCAGCTTCAACAACCATCAAAATAAAATGTAAAACTTGTAGATATGCATACACAAAATAAAATAAAGAGAGTTAGTAATACCTGTGAGGGCTCCACAGTGTGAGGCCCTTAGACATTAATAAAACCCTAGTTTACTAATAAAATAAAAGAGCATGCAGAATCAAAAAATTACTAAATAAAATACACACAAATAATATTTATCTTGCTATTACCTTGCTATTGACCAGTTATTGCAAATGGCATTTTAGATCTGTTGATGCAACAACTTTATAATACAGTTCGTTGATAACAGTAGGCTCGAACGTGAGCTTTGTATGCTCTGGTTCGCACCTGGGACTATGGCAAGCTCTAGAGAATGCTTGGCCAGCTCTATAGTGAGCTTGGTAGGCTCTAGCATGCACTTGTAGATAGGGCAGGCTCTAGAGAGTGCTTGATAGGCTCTACAATGAGCTTTGCAAGCTTGAAACAACACCTACAAGGTAGGGTAAATATGCAAAAATAGATCAGTGGGGATGAAACCAAAGGTGACGAATGGAGGATGGCTGTGGTGGTGAGGGAGGATGGATGGATGGTAGCATGAACAATAGAAGTATTATTGGTAGACTAGGGCTTCATATCTTTAGGATTCTATGCTAGGGCTTCACCAATAATCTCTTCAGAATGCAAAGTCTAATGTCCAAGTTTAGAGGGTTCTAGTTCTAGTTCCAGGGTTTGGGAATTTGTAAATGCCCCTACTTATAATCCAACCTTAGGGTTTTCTTTGGGTTTTAGCCTTACACTTTTGATCGTGTGGCTAAGATTAAATTAGATCCTAAGGTTGAGATTACTTTTTGCATGTGACATGGATTAATGAATATGGACGGTGGATATTAGAATGGATCGGACGGTTGTGGTTAATTGAGTTTATAAATATATATTTTATAATAAATATATTATAATATAATATAAAATATTATATTAAATATTAAATAATATAAAATAATATTAAAATAATCCTAATTAGGCTAGGAAATGGTGGGAAAGGGCTAAAATGATGGAATGGATGGCGGGAAAGATGGATTTGGGCCAAATAATTGGTGGGAAGGGTGTATGGTGGACAAGTGGGTGGTGGAACGGTTAGGATGGAGGATTAGTGGCTGTAATTTGGTGTCTACACAAACCTCATCATTATAGACTTTGACAATGAATAATGAGAGGTGATAAACACCATCACTTTACCTATCAAAGTAGGTCCTCATGTCCTAAACACCCTCTTCTACACCATATCATGTGATGTAACATACAACATGCTCCTAGGGAGACCTTAGATATATTATATAATGTCCATACCTTCTACCTTACATCAATATCTCAAATACGAATATTAAGGAAGGATTATCCACATTCTCGAACATCCAAAACCTTTTGCCATATGCAATTCTATCGACTTAAAAGACATTAATATCTATCCTTTCATACAACTATATAAGTCAAGCGATAAACCAAAGGTAGACAAGGGAAAGGAAATATTAGATGAACCTATCATAAAATTGGAGGATACTACCCAGTCATCCTTTTCCAATGATCAAGTCAATCTCATTTATCAAAATCCAAATCCTTTCACAAAACTAGTAAGCATGTTCCTATTTCCTTGTGACATAGGCATGCCCAATAGAAAGGGACTAAAAATCCAAATAAGATCTTGTACTTTCATCCATGGAGGAAATTCCCTCAATGAAAATATCCAAGGAAGGAACCTCATGTCGAGTGAATGAATGTATGCTACATGCTACAATCACCTGCATTCTCCATAGCTAAACAAATACTTCTCAATATGGGTTATCAAGGTAAAGATATAGGTAATTATGAATAGGGTATTAAAGAACCCCTAGAGGTTGAACCTTGGCCAGCATAATGTGGTATTATATTCATCCCCAACAAAAATGAACCTTATCCTCTATCAAAAGAAAACAATAAAGATAATTTTTCCAACTCAATACATGGCTCTCAATAGGATGATGAGGATGAAGAAAAAATATGATCACTCCTTAATTAAACACCCCATAAAACCATACAATTTGGAAGCATCAACATGCTATATTTGGTTCATCTGGAAGCTATGGTGGCCAAAGAAAATCTTGAAGAATATTTGGATAATTATCATATAGAAGAATCACTTAAACAAATATTTGACTTAAATTTAGCCCAACCTCCTAAGTTAGATCAAACATCTATAGATCCACAAGACCATTTAGGGATAATAAATGCCCCTCTTCATTTTGAGTATGAATCTTAAGCAAACCATAGATGTCAACATCAAAATAAGCCAAGATCCTCAGTTTATTAAACTTGGGAAAGTCCTAACCGAAGGAGAATGAAAAAATACACAAATATACTAAAGGATTTCTTTGACATATTCACTTGGGGATATGATGACATGCCAAGACTTGAACCTTCACTAGTAGTCCATCATTTGGTAGTGCATCCTGACACCTAACCCGTTAAACAAAAATTAAGTAAAATGCATTCAAGATCCGCTCTTTTGGTAAAATACGAACTACAAAAGTTGTTAGACGTTGGCTTCATATAAGCCATAGATTATTTGGATTGAATATCCAACATAATTTTTATCACTAAGAAGGAAGGGTCCATTTATATTAGCATAGATTTCAAAAATATAACCAAAATCATGTACAAAAGATGATTTTCCTTTTTCAAACATAGACATGATAATGGGCTTCATCGTAGGATCCGAGATGCTATAATTAATGGATGATTTCTTGAGCTATAATAAAATTAATATTACTATAGAATACTAATATAAGATAGCTTTTACTACCCATTGGGGAACATTTTGTTATCAAGTCATGCCCTTTGGCCTTAAAAATATAGGGGCAATAAATAAAAGGGCTATGACATACATATTTCATGACCTCATGCATAAGATAGTAGAAGACTACATAGACGATATCCTAGGATGATATCAGGAAATATGAAATCATCCTTGAGATATTAGATGTATGTTTGTAATATTGTGAGACTACATAGTTAGACTTAAACCTCAAAAGTGCATCTTTGGGGTCACATCAAGAAAAATATTGGGATTCATCATATCTCATTGTGGGATTGAAATTGATCCCTCCAAAATTGTAGCCATAAAAAACATGCCACAACCCAAAAATATGACTGAATTATGAAGCTTGCAAGGTAAATTACAAGCTATCCATAGGTTCATATCACAACTTGTAGATAAATGTCAACCTTTCTCCAAATTTTTGAATCAAGAAGCTAAGTTTTAATGGATGAAGGATGTTAATAAGATTTTAGAGCCCTAAAAAACTTATCTATTGACACCACCTATCTTGGTGCCTCCAAACCTAAATCAACCATCATTACTATACATAGCAACTATTGAGCATGTCCTTGAGGATTTACTAGCCCAATACGATGAACAAAATTGATAAAGAACGATCTACTACATCAGTAGAACTTTGGTAAACTATGAAACTTGTTACACACCACTAGAGAAGATCTGCTTAGTAGTTGTCTTCTCACATTTCAAACTATGATACTACATGCTTAGTCAATAGACTTATGTTTTTACCCAGGTGTTGTAGGTGAGTTGGAGAGGAGAGGGAAATCCTCCAAAGGAGGTCCTAGGTTCAAATCTCCACCCTACCAAAAATCTGAATTGGGTATCCAAAATCCAATTGATAATGTTGGTGCGGGTAGGGTCGGGTGCGACTCCCGAGTGACTTTGACGGTGTAGAACCCCCTGTTCATGGTATCTCAGACCAAGGTGGCCCCACAAGGGGTTTTTTGCTTTAAAAAAAAAGACTTATGTTTGAGAAAGAGTAGATTCATTATGCTACCTCATATCAAAAGCTTACCTATCTGGTAGAATTGCAAAATGGGTCATAGCCCTCAGTGAATTTGACATAGAATTTGTGAACCAAAAATCATTAAAAGGGTAAGTTATAGTTGACCAACTTGTTGCATCCCCTTTAGACTCAAAGTATCCCATAAGCATTTCTTTCCCAGATGAAACCATCTTCTCCATATAAGTCTAAGAACCTAAAAATTGGATCCTATACTTTGATGGAGCTAGATGCGCAAAAGGCATAGGGGTAGGAATTATCCTAGTCACCCCACAACAACAACTCATTCCATTGTATTTCAAGCTTTGTTTATCATGTACTAACAATACAATAGAATATGAAGCACTCATTCTTGGTCTTAGGGATACAACAAAACTAAATATCAAGAACATAATAGTATATGGTGATTCACAACTAGTAATCAACCAAATGAATGATACCTATTAAACCAAAGATAAAAATATAAATCTATACAAAGACATTGTAACATGTTGAAAACTCACTTCAACCAAATAACCATAGAAGCCATACCACATTCTAGAAACTATTACGCTAATGTTATGGCTACAACTACATCTCTCATACCCTTAGAGTTGGAATATAAAGAAGCTTCTATTGTCATAAGATCCATTAATGAGTCTTCCACATTTGAATCATGTCTACAACCCCTCAACATATGTAATATTGAAATATCTATACATCAAGATCCTTAGTATCAATACATATTTAATTTCCTCAAAGAGGGAACATTCCCTAAAGGATTCAACTCTCAAATATAAAGGTAGTTTAGGCTAAAGGCTTGCAAATATGTCATCATTGGAGACATATTATATCAATGCTCCTTTGAATGTATACTCCTTAGATACGTAAATGTAAATGAATCCCAAACCATTATAAGAAAATCCCGTGATGGATCATGTAGTGGAAATTTTAGCAGGCTAGCTATAGCCAAGAAGATCCTAATGATGGGTTACTATTGGTCCTCTATGGAAAAGGATGCTCACAATTATGTCAAGAAATGTGACAAGTGTCAATGACATGACAATCTTGTTCACGCCCCTTCTCAAGAACTACAACTGAAGAAGAGTTGCATTAAACAAGCACATACAATTCACAAAAGACAGAGGAAATGCCAAAATGAGCCAAAGATTTCTTGCATTACTATTTCAAAAGATAGATCTTACAGAGAATAACTACTTACAAATTTGAAATTCCCTCCTTTTAACCTTGTTTTCTCCTTTCTCACCTAAAACTATGTATTTGAAATTTGAATTTTGGGGGTAAACTTACCAAGGTCATAACTCCTCGCTTGTTGCTCAAAACGACTATTATAGTACCTTTTTGAAAAGCTCTCAAAGGGTTAGGAAGCCCAATACCATGTTTAGACATAGTATTGCCATATTTTAGCCCGAAAAAGGCTTCTAAAGCCTTCAAAATTGGCCTTCAAGTTTTACTAGAAGAATTTCCACTAGTTTTGGCAGGGTTTTCACTAGGATTTTCACTAGTTTTTGCATATATCCTAAACCTCTTAGGGTATTGGGATGATTATTTCTCCATTAGTTCTATTTTTCCATACCCTAACAACTAAAACATTGTCGTGGCGCGCCTCGGCGTTGGGGTGACTTGGTGCTATCCGTGCGCCCTTTTCGTTGTGGTTGGCTTGTCGCGAACCGCATGCGCCGCGACTCCGCTCGCGCGGGTGGCGCGCGGTTGTTTGGTTTGTGTCGCGATTTCGTGACATGTCGCCCGCGACATGCCGTTCGCGCCCTTTGTACTTTTGGTCTTTTTGTGCTTGGTTGGGATGCCCTTTCTCCCTCTTGTAACTGTCTTTTGTGTTAATACAAGTTTTTTCATTTTTTTCAAAAAAAAAACAACTAAAAACACTTAGAACATAAAAAGTAAAATATTACAAATTTTGGATGATGCAAGATCACTCTTACAACACTGGATGCTCCTACATCAGACACCTAGGGTAAATTGAGAAGTGACCTTCACTTCTTTGTTGTTGGAGGAAAACCAAGGTGGTAAACCTCTGTCTTTGATAACCAAGATGAATATTCAATAGGTCTAACCTTCCACTTAACCATATATTCTTCATACTGCTTGTTTCTTGTACTTTTGCCAACATAGGTGTCCAAGATTTCTTCTATCTCTTCCTTCTCTAGAGTAGATGCCAAAATATTCCACAATTCTACTATTGGTCCATCACCATTGTCTCCTTCATGGTATTCTACCAAATCTAAAATATTGAAAATAGGTGATATGTTAAGCCCACTCGACAATTCCACTTCATATGCATTGCCTGAATCCAATTTCTCTATGATTTTGCATGGTCCAAACTTCTTCATTTCTAGCTTGTTATAGATTTTAGAAGGAAAGATTTCTTTTCTCAAGTGGACCATAACTTCATCTCCCACTTTGAATTCCTTAAACCGTCACTTCTAGTCGACCCTTGTCTTGTACTGAATTTTCATCTTGTTAATATATTTCTTTACCTCATGCAAATTATTTAGGTGCTCTACAAAGTCCTAAGCCTCAGCACTGCTCTTTTCCCCTCTGTCCATATTTCTCAAATCAAAAGCATTCCTTGGGCTGCTCCCATACACAATCTAGAATGGGAATTTATTAGTACTCCTATTGACATAATTGTTATAAGCAAATTATATCTGTGGTAAAACTAAATCCCACCCCTTGGGCTTATCTCCTACTAAGCATATCAGTAGATTACCCAAAATTCTATTCACCACTTCGGTTTGTCCATTAGTCTGTGGGTGGTATGCAGAACTAAACTTCAAATATGTCTTCAATTTCTTCCCCAAAG
Organism: Wollemia nobilis; assembly: GCA_028583015.1. Taxonomy (NCBI): domain Eukaryota; kingdom Viridiplantae; phylum Streptophyta; class Pinopsida; order Araucariales; family Araucariaceae; genus Wollemia; species Wollemia nobilis. The sequence goes on from JAQPPZ010005578.1 coordinate 97,103, forward strand.
TCCTCCAGAAATACCCAATAAACTTGGTATCCTTGTCTAAAATAATACTCTTTAGTAGACCATGTAGTCATACCACCTATTTGAAAACAACCCTACAATATGAACCACATCGTTATTTTTCTGGTAGGGAATAAAATGTGCCATATTTGAAATTCTATCAACCACCACAAATATGGAGTCATTCCCCCTCTGTGTCCTTGGTAGGCCAATAAAAAAATCCATGCTAATGTCTTCCCATGGTTTCTATGGTATAGGTAATGGCTGGTATAATCCAGTGTTTTGCCTCACACCCTTGGCCCTCTGGCATACTCTACAACTTTTTAAAAATATCTTTACATATTAATGTAACTATGGCTAATAGTATTTCTCACTAATAATGGCAATGGTATTATCTCGACCAAAGTTTCCAACCAAATCTCCACTATGCTTCTCCTTGACCAGATTCTCTCATTGAACTACTTGGAATGCACAATTGGTTTCCTCTGAATAACATTCCATATTTGATTAGAAAATCCAATCATTTTGTCCTGTCCAAAGTAACAGGTGCCATGCAAGCTCTCCAAGCCTCTGCAAAATCTGGATCTTCAGGGTACAAACTCTTAAGTTCATCAGACCCTATGACCTCCACCTTCATTTCTATCAATAAGTTTTACCTTCTACTTAAGGCATCTACAACCCTGTTTGACTTCCCACTCCTATGTTTTAACACAAAGGTATAACTTTGCAAAAACTCAACCCATTTCAAGTGCCTCTAATTTAGTTTTTCTTGGCTATTAATATACTGTAAGGCCTGATGATCAATATATAGAACAAAATATTTTGGCAACAAATAGTGTCTCCACTTCTTCAGAGCCTGAACTATAGTATAAAACTCTTGATCATAGACAAAATACTTTTTCCTAGCCTCATTAAGCTTCTCACTAAAGTAGGTAACATGCTTACCTTCTTGAATTAATACAACTCCTATGGCACTACCACTAACATCACAATCTACCTGAAATACCTTGTTAAAATCTAGAAGTGCTAAAACAGGTTGCTTTGTGAATTTCTTCTTCAACATATCAAAAATCCTATTTTCTCTTGAAGTCCAATTAAACTCCTTATTATCCCCTTTCATTGTCTCTATTAGGGGTGCACAAATACTTCTAAAATTCCTAATAAAGTTTCTATTAAAATTGGCTAGACCTTGAAATGATATTACCTTTGTAATGCTCCTTAGAGTAGGCCATTTGATGATAGCCCTCACTTTTTTTGGGTTCATTTTAAGATCTTTAGGTGAGATGACAAATCCTAGATACACCAAATCCTTCACAAAACTACACTTCTTCAAATTAATCAGCAATTGCTCCTCCCTCAGATTCTCAAAAACTTGTCAAATATGCAGCAGGTGCTCCTCCAAAGTTTTACTAAAAATTAAAATGTCATCTAAATATACAATGATAAATTTTACTAAAAAATCCTTCAATACCTCATTCATCAGTCACATGAATGTGCTTGATGCATTGGTTAGCCCAAATGGGATGACCAACCACTCTTACAAACCCTATCTAGTCTTAAAGGTTGTCTTCCACTCATCTCCTTCTATGATACAAATCTGATGATACCCACTCTTCAGGTCAATCTTGGTGAAGTACTTGGATCCACTCAAACAATCCATAATGTCATCCATCCTTGGCAATGGAAATCTATATTTGATGGTGATCTTGTTAATAGCTTGGAAATCTGTATACATTCTCCACTCCCCATATTTCTTTGGTGCTAGTATTGCAAGTACTACACATGGACTTAAGCTCTCTCAAATCAGTACCTTTTTTAGTAACTCTTGGACTTGTCTCTTTAGCTCCTCACTTTCTATAGGAGTCATTCTATGGGATACTTTATTGGGTAAACTAGCTCTTGGTACCAAATATATATGGTGATTGATCTTCCTCACTAGTGGTAAACCCTTAGGTACATTATCTAATATAATATCTAGAAATTCTTCTAAAAGACTTGAGACCTCTATTGGGATATCTTTGCATTGCTCATCCTTAACTCTAGGAATTAATGCATAGCACATATGCTCATGCTTTAGGCCATCCAAAAAATTTCTACCATTTACTAAATAGATTCTGGCACTGCTACATACCTTTTCGTCCATTTCCTTTAGGGGCTTCAGCTTGTGTTGCACTCCATCCTTTGTCAGGGAGTAAGTGTTGGCATGCCCATAATGTATTGCATATCGATCAAACTGTCATGGCCTTACCAATAGCAAATGACAAGCATTCATAGGCAGGATGTCACACAAGACCTCATCATGGTAATTCCCAATATAAAACTTTACCAAACATTTCTCACTGACCAAAGCCCTATGGTCCTTCTGCAACCAAGCAATTCAATATGGATGCAGGTGCCTCCTCTCTAATTGTAACTTGGTAACCATTCCTTTTGAAACTAGGTTATCAATGCTACCATTATCAATGATAACATTACACACCTTATCTGCACGTTTACACCTTGTTTGAAATAGACTCTTCCTCTGATTTGGATCCTTCTCCTCATTCAGCAAGGCTCTCCTTATGACCAGAACTTCTCTTTTTTCTTCTTTAGAGTGCTCAAATTTAGAACCTTCATCTACAACAACAACTCGGGTATTACCTTCAGGTCTCTTATTTGTTCCCCCTTGGTGTTGTGGGCACTCGTATGCCCAATTTCCTTCTTATCAATATTGGTAGCAGGTTCCATGAAGTCTTTCTCTTCCAAGCCCTCATCCAGACCTCCCTCTTCCTCTTTGGTAGCTATTATTCTACTCATGGGGGTGGTAAGCATTCTCTCCCTTCTAGTCTTGACTATTTCTTGTTTCCCCAGTTTTATTTTGGTCCTCATTTTGTCCTCCATTTGTTCTCCCACTAATTCTTCCACCACGACCTCTTCCTCTTTGTTTGCTTTCAAATCTCTCGTTCAAATTCTCTTCTACCTTCAAGGCAAATTGGTAAGCATCTTTGATGGTGGTCATCCTAACTAGACTCAGCTCCTCTTGAATGTTTACTCTCAACCCATTTATATAATGGGCTACCTTCTCCTTGTTGGCCTCAGAATAGCCTATTCTAATTAAAAATCTATAGAACTCCTATGTGTATTCCTTGACACACTTGTTTAACTACCTCAAACCCTACATTTTCTTGAGAATATCTAACTCATAATCAGCTAGAATGAACTACCTCTTCAACTTCTCCACCATTCGCTCCCACCTAGTTATCCTTTATTTCCCTCTTTTATTTTTGTACAATTGCACTCCTTTCCACAAAATACTAGCCCCTTCATCTTGGTCTTAGCAAACTTGACCCTCTCAAGATCTTCAACATCCTCATATTCAAAGTATTCTTCCATTTCATTGATCCAATTGATAAACTCTTCTGGATTAAGATTTCCAGAATACATAGAAACCTCCATCTTCGATCTCTTCCCAATATGGGATATGACTCTATATAACCTAGATTTTGTAGTATCTATTGCTTATTATTCTTTCTCAAACTGATCCTATTCTTCTTCAGCTTCATATTCACTCCCATATTCTCTCCTTAGCTCAAACCCTCTATGCCGTTCCTCTTGCAAAGCCTGAAATTGCCTCTAAAAAGCTCTAAAATCTCCTTCTAGCACCATAGCATTTCTACCACCACCACGGTTTCTTTGTGGAGGCATTTTGTTCTTGTCTCTCACAAACCCTTACCACAAATATTGGTGTAAACTACCTCATGTTCGGTGATCTGTTTACACACTCACGAACTCTTGCTCTAATACCACTTGAAGTAGAGTTGCATTAAACAAGCACATACAATTCACAAAAGACAGAGGAAATGCCAAAATGAGCCAAAGCTTTCTTGTCTTACTATTTTAAAAGATAAAGCTTAAAGAGACTAACTTCTTACAAATTTGAAATTCCTCCCTTTTGACCCTATTTACCCTTTCTTGCCTAAAATATGTATTTGAAATTTGAATTTCGGGGGTAAAATTATTGAGGTCATAACTCCTTGATCATTGCTCGAAGGCTTCTAAGGCCTTCAAAATTGGCCTCCAAGTTTTACTAGCAGAATTTCCACTAGTTTTGGCAGGGTTTTCACTAAGATTTTCACTAGTTTTGGCATATATCCAAAACCACTCAGGGTGTTGGGATGATTATTTCACCGTTAGTTCTTTTTTTACATCCCTTAAAAACTAAACACACTTAGAACATAAAAATCAAAATATTACAAATTTTGGATGATGCAAAATCACTCTTACACCATTGGATGCTCCTGCATAAACAACCAATCACATCCCCTTAGAATTTATCCTCTTGGGGACTGGATATCATAGGTAAGATCAATTCCCAATCATTATATGGACATAATTTCATTATCATCACTATAGAATATTTTACTAATTGGGTCAATGGAATGCCTCTATCCAACGTAACAAGAGTCCAAGTATCAAAATTCATTTTAAACCAGATTATCAACCGATAAGGCATACCCCCTATCATAATTGTAGATAATGGCACCCCTTTTAAAAATAAGAAAGTTACCAAAATATGCACCAAATACAAAATTCAATAGAAATGGTCTACACCATATTACCCATAAGGAAATGGACAAGTTGAATCCTCCAACAAAACATTAATTAAAATTCTCAAGAGTCTAGTAAACAAAAATGGCTGAGACTAGCACTTACAACTCTATCCTACATTATGGGTATATTGCACGAGTGTGCATACTCCTATAGGAGTAACATTATACACATTAGTTTATGTCACTAAAGCAATATTCCATTTTGAACTTGAGATACCTTCTCTAAGAGTGTTGCTACAAGATTCTTTGGTAGGAGATGAATATCGCTCAAGTCACTAACAACAACTATAAATCTTAGAAGAAAAATGCATCAATGCTCTAGAACATATTAGAACATACCACAACAGACTTTGATGTACCTACAAAAAGAAAGTACATTTAATATCCTTTAATATTGAGAACTTAGTCCTCAAAGAAAATCAAAGGAATACTAATACTGATGTTGACCTTAAAGGAAAGTCCAAATATAATTGGTTAGGACCTTTCATAATTACAAAAAAAATAGATTCAAAGCCTACTACCTAGCCACATTGGATGGCCAAGAACATAAATAACTAATCAACATCATTCACCTTAAATGATATTATGCATAAAACATAGAGTTATTTTCTTACTAATTTGATTAAATTTGCTCTTGATCAACCTCCCATTTTACAAACCCATTACTATTCCTCTTATTTAGCTCTTATCGAGCTTGATCGGATAGAGTGTTGTATTTATAAAAAAAGTGTGACTCTGCTTTCTTTTCTAGATCATATACCTTTTGTAGTGATTTAGGTTCCTACATGTCTACATCATGCTTTAACCTAGATTCCAATCCCAAAGTAAACTTATGAACCCGCATTTTCTCATTATAAATAGATACATATTTAAATAATATTACCAGCTTCTTATAGTACACCTCTACTATGTTGGTTCCTTGCTTCATACTAGGAAATTCCTCAAACTTTAAGGCATAGAAATACTCTATTAGGAATCTCTTCTTAAAGATGTTTATAAATTATTCCCATTGAGTATCAATAGATTCAATATTAGTTTTCTCATTGTGGGTTTCTCACCACTCCAAAGCATCTCCTTCCAAGTTAATCATAGCCCAAAGTGTTCAGATTCCTAATGAGTAGTCTTTTACCATAAAGTGAACCTTTGATTCTCTTAACCATACTTTCATTGCACCCCCATTGTCATCCACATAAAACTTGGAGATACTAATGTTTTTCATGTCCCTAGCTATTTTATTTTTTGCTAAGGCTTTGGCTTGCACTTGTTCTGCAGTTAGTCCACTATCTAGACTAATATCTAAGCCTCAAACTTACAAATTATGATTCACAGCCATTTCCAGCAACTATCTTATCTGATCCTACATAACAGTGATCGTAGCGATGAGGTCTTCTACCTCCCTATTGGGGATCATTGGTTCCCCATCCTGGTTTTCTTCTTCAACATTAATTTTTTGATTTTGTCTAGCCGTAGACCCCCCTCTTATGGTATTAGGTGGCATATTAACCTAGTTCCATCCAAGAAAGAAGATTAAATTACAGTTTCATCTTATGTTGTATCTCTAATTAAAGCCATAATAAAAAGTTCTCTTGCTAGATGCATTAAAAATCTAACTAGGGTAATATCCCAAGCTAAGATATGTCACTGATACCAAAGCCCATACTAAGGTATCCTAACATCCACACTCCCTTGGGTCAATTCTCATCAGATTCTAGAAAATAGGGTATTCTAGATCATCCAAGCTTTAGCTTTTACCTTAAGAAAGCCTTCATTGGAAGCATCTAATTTCCTTTAGCACACTTAGAAGCTCTATAACCTCATACCTAGAGCTCTGATACCAAATATAACAACCCAAAAAACACACAAACAAAAAATACAAAAATAGAAAATGTTTTTTTTTACTAAGGAGAGTGATACATGAACCCTTCATGAACCCCTAACCCAAATAGTATTTACCTAAAGTTTTGATCCCCTAAGTTTTCTTGAAAGCTACATCTCACGAAGTACCCTATCACAAGTTCATCTGTGTAGGTGTACCATGTGTCATTGTAGATAAGCCCATCTATCCCATCACTATTGATGATCTAGAATTATCCCCCTCAGTCCATCAAAGGTATACATGCATCTCCATACCATACACAAGTAATTATGTGTAGGTATGCTATGAGTATTGTGAGTTAAGCTATCTATATTGTCTCCACGATGAGCTATCTTAACTCAAATGTAATCTTTCCATAACTTAGTCCTTTATCTCCCTAAGGGGGTCTCAATTTCCTTAGGTCTCCTATGTTTACCCTAAGGGGTTCTCAATTCCCCTAGGTTACCTATGTTCACTCTAAGGCGTTCCTAATTACCTTAGGTCACCTCTGAGTTCACCCTAGAAATCTAATCTTAGATTTCTATAATTAAGCAACCAAACAAGAATACATCTAGATACTAAAACATCAAAGAGTAATCACTAAGCATCCAAAAAATAAAGAAGGATTAACACTAAAAAAGAATGTTATCATCGAAAAGACAATAAACTACATAGTCTAACCAAATATGGAAATAAAGTAAAAGTACTTTCTCTAAATTAATAAACAGTTATTGCATTAAATATTGCATGATAAATCCTTCTTACTTTAAGGAATATTACATTAACTACATTAGGGATATCTCCCCACAATTCTAGTCTATTTGAGCATAAGTAAATCAACATAAAATACAATTACCTATACTTTTTTTCCATTGAACTCCTTGCTTCACCTTGCTTCCCATTGGTTATTTGAGGATAGTAGGGGATCAGGGTACTCATGGTTCAGGATAGTCATGAATCTAAATGCATCTATTCATTTACTTTTCCAAATTGCAACTATACAAAATTCAATTAAGTTTCCAACCATCTAATGCATAGTGGATATTATAAAAGATCCTTTAATTTTATATTCAACTCTCCAGTTCCCTTAGAGATCCATCCAACATGTACTACTTAGATCAAGGTCTAACATTAATCAAATCCATTCATGTTTTAAAGCATTAGAGTCCCATACCTTTAACCTATAAAACAATCCATCATTCATTCCCTAATTGAAATCCCCATAACTTCAATTCAAAGAATAAATCTAACATCATTTTTAATTAACAAATCCAATCAAATCAAATATTGTTTTAAAGCATTAAAGTACCATACCTTTAACCTCTAAAATAATCCATCATTAATTCCCTAAATCAAAGCCCCATAAATTCAATTCAAAGAATAAATATAACATATTTTTTAATTCATAAATCCAATCAAATAAAATAAAGTTTTAAAGCATTAAAGTCCCATATCTTTAACCTCTAAAATAATCCATCATTCATTCCCTAAATCAAAACCCCATAACTTCAATTCAAATAATAAATCTAACATCATTTTTAATTCACAAATCCAATCAAATCAAATATTATTTTAAAGCATTAAAGTCCCATACCTTTAACCTCTAAAAAAATCCATCATTCATTCCCTAAATCAAATCCCCATAACTTCAATTCAAAGAATAAATCTAACATCCTTTTTAATTCACAAATCCAATCAAATCAAATATTATTTTAAAACATTAAATTCCCATACCTTTAACCTCTAAAACAATCCATCATTCATTCCCTAAATCAAAGCCTCATAACTTCAATTCAAAGAATAAATCTAACATCCTTTTTAATTCATAAATCCAATCAAATCAAATACTATTTTAAAGCATTAAAGTCCCATACCTTTAACCTCTAAAATAATCCGTCATTCAAATAAACTTTGTCATAAATATTATAACACCATTATGTTTTCCTTTGAAGTCCTTTTTTTAAAGTCTACATCATAGACTTACTAATAAATTATTTTCAACCTTAATATTAGATTCATAGCCTCAAAGATTCACAAACTTATATAAAGATTCACTACTTTAGTTACAAATAACCCCTTCATGATATTTTTACACAAAAGGTCTTACCCTAATTAAAACCACATAAGGTAATCTCCTTAATTAAAGGTTGCTTCAATTGGGATCTCATAAAATAAATCATACTAATCAAATATCTTACTATCATTAAAATATCTTAAGATAATTCATGCTAATCAAAGGTTTTTCTCTTTAATTAAAAATCTCCTAAGATAATCAACATTTATCAAAGGTTTTCTCTTTAATTAAAATATCCTAAGATAATCAACATTTATCAAAGGTTTTCTCTTTAATTAAAATCTCCTAATATACTTTATATAAATCAGAGGTCTTATTTCAATTAAAGTCCCATAATATAATTTACATAAATCAAAGGTTTTATTTCAATTAAAGTCCCATAATATAATTTACATAAATCAAAGGTCTTATTTCAATTAAAGTCCCATAATATAATTTACATAAATCAAAGGTCTTATTTCAATTAAAGTCCCATAATATAATTTACATAAATCAAAGGTCTTATTTCAATTAAAGTCCCATAATATAATTTACATAAATCAAAGGTCTTATTTCAATTAAAGTCCCATAATATAATTTACATAAATCAAAGGTCTCTTTAATCAAAATTACATAAGCAAACCTTAATAATCCAAGGTTTGCAATTATGGACTTATACACCTTCATGGTGGATACGAAACATCTTATGCAGAATATTCTAAGAACTGCTAGACTCTGAATTTAGGTAAGACAAACCAAGTGCTAAGTTTCTCTTCCATCGCCACTAACTATCCTAAAGAAACTGGGCTTATGTATCCACAAAGCTTCCACAGAGATGTAGATGGCTTCTCATTGGGTAGAGCTCTCCAACCACACCACCCTCTCTAAACCACAGGTAGTTTTCCAACTATGAGTGGCACTTTCCTAAATGCAGTGCTCGCTTGCTACAGGTGGTCTCCCAAACTACGAGCGGTGCCTTCAACACAATGCTCTCTAGGCAAGATGTAGGGGGTTTAAACTAAGAGCAACGCTCTTACACAATGTTCTCTTTTCAAGCAATACGTAGGTGGGTTCAAACTAAGAGCAACACTCTTACATAGCGCTCTATTCTCAAGCAAGATGCAGGTGGGTTTAAACTAAGAGTAGCTCTCTCACACCGCTCTCTTCTCAAGCAAAACACATGTGGATTTAAACTAAGAGCAGTGCTCTTACACAATGCTCTCTTCTCAAGCAAGACGTAGGTGGGTTTAAAATAAGAGTAGTGCTCTCACAGTGTTCTCTTATCAAACAAGACATAGGTCGGTTTATACTAAGAGCAACGCTCTTATACATCACTCTCTTCTCAAGAAATATGCAAGTGGTTTCTAAACCTTTCAACAGGTTTATCATGCTATAGGGGATTATAACCAGGTCCAAATCTAAACATTCATCATACAAACATATGTAAGCGGATATTTTAAGACTTTCCAACCTGAATACTCCTACGAAATAAATTTTGGTGGTCTCTTGCTACCTCTCCCTTAGCTTGTTGCATGCTCATATCTTCCTTGATTGCCTCCCATGTATTTATCTATGTTCTTCCTCTGTCTCTCTCATATTTCCCTTTCCTTTGTACCTTACGTTCTCCTCTTGCTCAAGGTGGCTCATTCGCTGTCACATCTCAAATCTTGATCCAACATCAAGCCCCCTTTTCTTCAATGCTCCCGTCCCTTCTCATCTCGTGGCAAATGGTTCTTTTTCCCATAATTTCCACCTTTGGAAATTGATAGCCCCCTACATTATTTACATATATTGCACTATATAGGGGGGTGAGATATTTGCATTATTAAAATGAAGAATGGTACCCTTTACAATATCCTTAACACGATATTTTATCACCATTTTAAAATATATCTCTTTTATTTAAAACAATTTCTTAATTGCTCTATCTTTAAAATAAAAGATTCTATTTATCTTAAATGGATTTTTTTTTCAATTAATTAAAGTCCATTAATGAATTTATATTATCATTAAAATGAACTTCTTTAATTATTTCAAATGAAATCTCATTTGTTTATTGAAATGAAGTTTACTAATGAGTTCTAAATGAGTCATATCATTTTTAATTCAAAACCTCATTAGTTAGTTTAAATGAATCTTCACTTATCATTTAAATTTAATTTATTTTCCTTCATAACAATGATGCTCTATTATCCTTTCAACATAACAGTTCACTTTATGCATCCACATACATTTTGCAGTTGTTCTTTATTGAAATTAAAACATTATGCTACCCAAACCTTGATGTAGTAGAGAGCAATCAAATTTATAAAACAACAACGAGGGAGTATTTCCATCAACCCAATCACCTATATTAGCCAGGTATTTTATGATAGTTGCTATGCTATCAAATAAGGCTCAAGGTGATCGGTCATTGATGATTACCCCTTTTCGATAATGCATGCCTATATGAATGTATCTATCCATGTTACCTCCGAGTACCTTAATCATCATTTCCCCTAATCTTAAGTACCCTCATTTTTTGTGTGTGCTTATGCCTTCTCCATCCATGAGTGTACCTAATCCTACACACTTGGCAATATATTAGTGATAACATGCTCTTCTAAATCAACTAATCATCATATAGTTGGTTCAATTATTCAGACTAAGTATAACCACATAATAGGTTAATGCATTGTTTTCTTTGTGCTATAAAGTCTTCTAGGGAGGGTCATGACAAAATGTATCTTCCAAGGTACATACTTAGGACATTATATTAATTTAGGGGTAAGTTATCTAGTTACTTCATGCAATGTAATAAATGCACAAGTGTCAATGTGCAATTTGTCCCTTGCACAACTAGGTAGAGTGTTGGCCAAGGAACCTATTTTCCTATATAAGAAGGGCCTCATTGTAATACAAATATAGAGTCAGGGACATAGATAGATAGAGCTGCTTAGAGCATATTCATAGGTAGTAGCACAGTGTTGTGTAGATCACCATATATTGGTGATGGGTGCAATGTAGTTCAATAACTTTATTAATGGAGTGTTCATTTCCTCCATAGCTACATTGTATTCATTTATGTTATTTCTATTTATAGCATACTTCAGTCATCTCATAGATTTACTTTCTTTCATATTATTCTACATCTTGTGATTTCTATCTCCCATTGCACACTATATCAAAAGCTAATAGTGGTATCAGAGCTATAGTAGATCTAGCCACAATAGATCAATAGGAAAACCACCATTATTATTGAGCTTGAGTTTTTTGTCAACCTGATGCACTACTGGACCAACCACTATCAAAAACTCTCAGAAGAGTCTAGGTGGTAGAATTAGGGAGATCCACAAGTGAGGACTAAAAGAAATATCAATTCCAAAAATAGTGAGATTACATTTGACTAGAGTCTTTCCACAGAGTTGTAAGAAGAACTCATGAAGACCAGGACTCAACATTCAATCCACTAGATTGAAAGATCATCTAGTGAAGATCATTCATGATATTTGAAATTTGTTAACTATTGCCCAAAGTTTATTTTGTTGTAGAAAATTAATTCTCAAATGATTGGGACTCCTCCTACAATAGAAAGCTAGGAGACTTCAACTTTGTTGCCCGAAGGTCGGTGTGCCTTCATAGTGTAAATATTAGTTCCTTGTGCAAGAGAAGAATACTATGGAAGAAGACTTTTGGAGAAGAGTCATAGTGAAGTTAGGAGACTGAATATCTCCATTGCTAGATTGAAGAACTTCACAATAGAAGAAAAGACCATAGAAGCCTTGATCCAAAATAAAATGCCATAGAAGCCTTGATCCTGAAAAGGCCATAGAAGCCTTGATACTAGAAAATGGCCACAAAAGCCTTGATACTGAAAAGGCCATATAAGCCTTGATACTAAAAAAGCCATAGAAGCCTTGATAATGAAAAAGACCATAGTAGCCTTGATCTTGAAGAAGACTCAAGAAGAGAGTATCTGATTTAGAAGTAGATTAATATTTTAGTACTAATACTTTATTGTAGGGAAAGGAGATTCAATGAGTTGGGAAACTTCCTACAAAAAATTTAGGAAGAGTATCTTCTTCAAAATTAGCACCTGAAGTAAAATTGAGGAGAATAGGAGAAGATCTCATTGAAGAAATTCTAGTCTTGGAAGAAGAAGAAGGACTAGGAGAGTCTTGCTTGAATCCAAAAGTAGAATAATCAAAGATCTAGAAGAAGATCTCACCACCAACACTTCTAGGAGTAGAAGGTTGAAGAAAAGGTCTCAAGGAAGACCAAAAAAAGTTGTAAGATCAAAGACCTTGGAAAGGTCTCATCGAGCATCCAGTAAAAGGCTAGGAGAGCCTTACTAAAGAAATCATCAAAGGAGAACTCATTGGAGAAATCCACTACCAAGGAGAAGCCCCTGATAGTGAAGGACTTGGGATAATTATCGCCATCCGATAACAAGCCCAAGAGAAGAAGAATTTGGCAAGGAGTTCCAAATCCTAGAAGAAGAATCTAGTGAAGACCTCAAGATATTCAGAATATTGAGAAGAAGATCCTACTTGAAGTCAAAATTTTACAAGAAGACTTGAAGATAGAAGAAGCTCACCAAATCTTGGAGATTTGAATATTACCTCTCACAACAAGAAGGCACCACTTTAGAGAGAAAGACTTCTCCAAATCTACAATAGAAGGAGGAGAAGACAAGAGGAGAACAAGCCACCAAATCCTAGGCTCGTGAAAGAAAGTTTAGGACCATATTTTGGTGAAGAAGGAGTTGTTCAAGATAGTCTACAAAGAGCTACAAGATCCTACTCGAAGCATCAACTTGGTGATCTTAGACACCAAGATCTACATCCTCTACAGAAGCGACAAAAGAGTTACAATTTTTTTCAAGAAGGTAAGCAAATTTTGGTACAAGTAGATTCATTAAATGGATTACTTATCATATTTAAAGCACCTTGATTTGGATTAAACTTGCAAGAAGAAAAAATGGATTACAGTCTTCAAAAGTGCAAACAGAGAATTCTTTTTAAGGTTCATTTGTACATTAATTAGGAGTTGATTAGATTTTAGAATTACATCTATAAACTACCTATCATCTACTTTGGAAAAAAAAGACTAAGTCCTACAATATTAATTGTAGTGAAATTGTAGAATAACTCTTGAAGATTCATTTCAGATTATTCTTGATTAGTTGTAGTAAATTTATTAAGTGCATTAATTTGAGAGTTGATTGGAGTGATAAGGTGAAATTTTTAGTGCATTAAAATAAATATTATTAGATTCATTTGCACTATTCTATTTCTCTAAAAAGGATTATTGTTTGTGTTCTCGAGAAGGGCACAAAATAAAAAATTATCAAAGTATCTAAAGACATTATTAGTGCACAAAAATCTGCAACATATAGTGGCCAAGTGAAGCCACCAAAATAGGTTAGAATCCTCCAAAAAATTGGAGAAGAAGATGACTAACCAAAATCAGAAATAGAAGCTTCAAAGATTGAGACTTGGTGAGTCTCAAATCCAAAGCATTACAAGGTTAGTTGCAAGGAGAAAAGTGCAAAAAATTGCATCATATAAGGAGCTTCTATCTACTTCTATCTAAGCTTGGATTTTTCATCATAATATCCAAGCAAAAAGGGGAAGGTGTCTAAGCAAAAGAGACAACCTCAAAACCCCTACACTGCATTCAAAATTCTTCCATATAAAACAGAATATCAGAATTGTAAAAAGGAGTGCAAGAAAGGGTGCAAAAGGCATCTTATTTACAAATATTGTTACATTGTATTGCACTTCTCTAACTCATTTGATGTAGGAAAAAGAGTAGATTGGAAAGTGCCTCAAAGGCACAATATAAGCAGGTTGAACTAGCCAAAGGTAGTCAAATTCTAGCATTCTCCCAATCATAGCAAAGAGCCACTCATATAGGCTCATCTTCTACGTATCTTGGATGATCGAACCTGCAAAAGACAAGGTACAAAGCCAAGGAGAAATCAAGCAATGTATAAGCAAAGGAAATTGAAGCAAGCATACGTCCAATCAAGGAGCATTCCTACCATAAGAGGAGCATCATGAAGTCTTCATAAAAGTGCTACCATATCTCCACCAAATGTCCTCCATATCTCCACCAAAGCTCCTCCATATCTCCACCAAAGCTCCACCATAAGCATTGCTTGGCTAGAAATATCTCAACACCAATGAAGTACAACAAAGAACAAGGTGGAAGAATACATTGAAATGCTTGCAAGAAGGTGTTGATAAGACAAGGGTATGCAAAGGAAAGAGGACACCACTTGTCATTCTCCAAAAGAACCCTAAAAAATACCCATGAAGGAGACATTACAACATTATCTTGGCATCCATACTCCATGTGATAGAGGAGTTACTTACAGCAAGAAGTGTTACAACAAGATATACATTGAAGTAGAAACATCTCTTGGACAACACATGAAGAGAGAGTAAAGAAAAATGTCTCAAGCGAAGGTGACACTTGTCACAAGCATTAAGACAAGATTGGTGTCTCCACCAAACACCCAAAGCATTCTTGGAGCATTTGAAAAATGGTTGTGACACTAGTCACTCTATTGATCACCTATTAAAGATTACTTGGATGCAGTAAAACAATAAATAATTTGGAAGTAACTCGACAAGCAATTTAGAAGCAACTCAGCAAGTAACTTATCAAGCAACTTGGCAAGCAATACAACAACAACTTGATAGTAACTCAAAGATCAATTCAAGAGCAATTTGGAAGTATTCAAAAGCAAAAAATAAAAGTAATCTCTATCAAATGAGTCAAGGAAGAATTAAAGAGAGTGTTGAAGCCAATAGCAAGTGGGAGAATCTATCATTACTCACAGTGCCCAAGAAGGATAGACTACCACCGATTTCATAAAGGTGCAAAGCCTTATTAAGGTAAAATTTCCCCATCTAATTTTATTTCATTAAAAAGGGAGTTATAAGGTTATATTATAAGGTTGAAGTATTAAAGAAAATCAATCTTTATTTGAAAGCAAAACTTAGGGAAATTAAATATCAAAGTAGACTAATATTTGCAAAACACAACCTAGGAGAAATAAGGAATACTACTTGGAATTAATCCATTTAATGTTTGTAAATATTAATGTGTTCTAATTTTCCAAATTTGGGAGTTATAAGGGTTACAACATCAAACTAGGTTATTGGAAATTAGAAACACTTAAATAAAATCCTAAGGGATACAAAAAGAGGTTATTAAGATTTTTTTGTTAAGGTTGGAAATTTATAATATTCTTGTCTCAAAAAATTCTCAAAAGGGACAAAATAAATCCAACATTAAAACCTCTTCAAAATTGAAAAGTGCTTAGTTCAATAGGAGTAATAAGGTGTTAAAAAGTTGATTTTTGATCTTTACAAAAACTGTACAAAATCAACCAAAATTGAACTATATTTTACAAAAGCACTATATCATATTCCAAAAATCTCTAGGGAGTCATAAGGCATTCTACAAAACTTGATAATAATAATATCTATCAAAGATTATCAAGTTGGGAAGATATAAGCTTTCTACAAAACCTAAAATTAGGTATTCATTTCTAGGGAGACATAAGGAAGCCTACAAGCCTAAGGATTAATAAAGGTTTTATCAAATCAAGCTTATATACTTCAATTAGGGATCATATATCCTAATATAAGGAGCTATAAGGTAGACTACTCTATCCCAAAGAATTTAGGTTATACAAATGACTACTAGCATGCTAAGAAACACTCTTAGAAGTGGAATAAGGAAAATACCAATATGGATTAAAAACATGATAGATTACAATGATGAAAATGGAAAAGAAAAGGAAGAACCAATACAATGTGAAATAAGTTCTGAAATCAACAACTATGTAAAGGAAGATTCATCCAATGAATCTGATGACCAAAAATAGGAAAATATTGATCAACAAGATTTTATACAAAAAGAAAAATATGGAATAGCTTCAATTGTGCACATATGGTTAGAAGGTCTTATCAAGGAGATAGACAAACATGATATTCCTAAGATAGACTACAAAACTATTAGATCATCTCTATTGTGCACTCATTGTAATCAATATGGTCATGAAAAGACCAATTGTTGGAGTTTCCATCCATGCAAATATTGTGATGGGACAAATCACTCATCTTTCTCCTGTCACTTCAAATATAGGTACTATAAAGACTATGAAATAATATTACTTCAAAGAATAAATTGTTATCTTCATAAACTTATTTTAGATGGATCTACTAACATTGAGCTCAAGGTTGATACTTATGAAGGATAGAGAAATAGGTCTTACATAGGTACAAAGGAAATAAGAAGAACCAATTCAGATCCACTCAAGACATGCAATATCATGAGAGCAATGGTCCATCAAAGATGCCTGACATCAAGGAACAAAGAATTGAAAAATATGAGAGGCCATGACATGAAGACTAAAGCAGTAAAAAAAGAACCAGATCAAGATTGCTCTGAACAAGCCAAAGATCATCCAATAAATAAGATCCATATTGAAGACTAAAGTCTTCAATACCCAAATAATGTAATAGATGGGGGTGTTAGAAATAGAGTATTTTACATCATTTAGGTCATGTAAATGTACCTTCCAAGGTACATACTTAGGACATTAGATTACTTTAGGGGGAAGTTATCTAGTTACTTCATGCAATGTAATAAATGCACAAGTGTTCATGTGCAAGTTGTCCCTTGCACAACTAGGTAGAGTGTTGGCCAAGGAACCTATTTTCCTATATAAGAAAGGCCTCATTGTAATACAAATATAGAGTTAGGGACATAGTTAGATAGAGCTTCTTAGAGCATATTCGTAGGTAGTAGCATAGTGTTGTGTAGATCACCATATATTGGTGATGGGTGTAATGTATTTTAGTAGCTTTATTAATGGAGTGTTCATTTCCTCCATAGCTACATTGTATTCATTTATGTTATTTCTATTTATAGCATACTTCAATCATCTCGCAGATTTACTTTCTTTCATATTATTTTACATCTTGTGATTGCTATCTCCCATTACACACTATATCAAAAGCTAACAAAAACCTCATCATTGAAGGGGACTCTCTAAATACGATTAACTATGTCAAAGGATCTCATCCATCCACATGGTCTATTGCAACTTTTATAAAGGATTCAAAGATCATCATTGGAAAGTTCTAGAGAGTTTCCATTCAACATGTGTTCATAGAAGAAAATTATGCCATTGATATCATGGTAAATATTGGTTTGGCTCAGGATGGCCTTAATATCTGGGTCAACAATTTCCCACAAGAGGTCATTAAATTTTCCATCGAAATGATTCTCCCAATCAAGACTAGATTTTAGAGTTTCTTCAGTCCATGCTTCAAAACTAACATCCTCATGAGCTTGACTTGGGAGATAGTTCTTAATTGGGATACCAAGCCCAATCCTAGGTGGAAATCAAGTCTATTATGGTTGGTTTTGGGACCAAATTTCAAGCGGTATACCAATAAAAATCCTAATTGACAGTATGGTCTAAGTACTTGACCTTGGAGAAGATCCCTATCTTGGTTGCTAAGCCCAATTCCAAGTGAAAGTTAAGTTTGAGTTGGCTAATTGTTGATGTTACTTCTAATTGGTTAGTAAAGTGGCACCTTAGATGGATATTTGGTCTAAATGAGCTGACTATGGAGACATCTTGGAATTCAAATCCAAGATGGCTAGCGATGTATTGATTGGCCAATCAGAATCCTATGTGGAACTTTGACCTAATTGGGTTGATTCTAGAGTTTTTCATCAAATGGATTGGCAAGCCCATTACTATGGGGTCTCCTAGTCTAAGTTAGAGTCCTAGGTGGCATGATGGCTCAATAATATTGACTTTGAAGGTGATATTCATGGGAACTTGTAAACTAATTTCTAGGTGTAATCATGACATGAGCATAATTCTCAAGTGGTTTCCCAAGGTAGACCCTAGGTGGATCTTGGATTTATCCCACTCCACCTTTCGAATACCTCAAACTCTCATGGGTAAGTTTTTCTAGCTCCCAAAGGATGAGGTGTTCGTTCATCACTAGAGAACCTACCTTGTTCGATGGACCACCCTGACTTGTGATCTCCTGGAGAACCATAAATCATGTACCATTGCTTCTTTTAGGGTTTCCATACCTCTCAATCATCCATGCAATAAGGTATGGTCCTATCATATCCTTCCCTTGTGTATCGATTCTCCAAGTTCCAAGTTGTGGTGTATCGAGATCCCAAGTGACATATCCCATCCTTCTTCATGGTGGAGTGCTAGTGGCTCTTCCTTTCCCATATTTAAGTTGGCATACATGAATAAGTAATCCAAAATATATACATTTCATCAATGGATTTCCTTCATTATTGTTTCTGTATATGGCAATATGTCTTGAAGCATCATCCCTCACATTTCCTTTCCCCTTACTATTTTAAATCTTCTCAACCAAATTAATCTCCATCACCCATCCTTGTTTATGTCTACCATCTACTAGTGTGTTCATGAGGTGACTCAAATATTCTTAGGGTGTGAGGCATGCTTTCGATGGGGACTTGTGATGGTACTGCTTAAACTTAAACTTTTGGAACTCGACCCCATGATGGAGGAAATTCTGGGTTCCCATGGCTTCCTTTCCTATGAAAGTTTATTGGGAGCAATGTCAAGTTGTCCATGGAGCTGGTCCACTCGTAGGACATTGATAACATTACTATAAAGGGATTATCCTTCTAGATTACCATCAATTTAATTACAAAAGTCACTGAGTTGTGTTAGCTTTTTGAGCCTTAAACATAAATAAAATGCATTTACAAGTATATAAATAAACATGCAATGATACAACTATGATATTAGCAAAAAATCATGCATGAAAATATGATAGAAAACTTGATACAATGCTCTAGAAATGCTCATATAGAAAGCTCATGAAAATTACAATGCTCCTCTCATGGAGTTTGCAACTCCTCCATGATAGAAAAATGGAGCTACATTGTGCCTACTACTACTCACACATTTGCACAACTTAAACTCTCTCACAATCACTCACAATGAGGTATTTATATAGAAATATAGGTTACTTGCCTCTCACTCAACCCTAAGACTCATGTACATGTGGACTACATGCACATTTACATCATTGCACATTCTAACGCTTGTGAATTTATTCTATTACACTAATAAAGTAATAACTCCTAAAATAATCCTAAACTAAATATGCACCCATGAGGGTACATTAGGAAATAACCAAATGATGTAATAGCCATATTTTCCAACATCCCCCTATATTACATTATTTGGTTTGAAGATATTAGTATTCAATATGGATCTGCAATCTGGTACTATAGTTTGTACTCACCTTCCTATTCAAGTAAATAGTTAGTGTCTTCATAAGGGTCTATCCTTGTTGATAGAGCTTTAATTCCATGTTCATCTGAAGGTTCTTCCATTTCTTCAATTTCTTGAATCTTTTGGGCAATGTGTCCTTTATGATTTCCTCCTTGATATTCAAGTTGAGGATACTGCTTTTGAGAAGGATATGTCCTTTGGAACTACTACTTTTGAGGTTGATATTGATTTGGCTGAAATATCCTATTTTGTTTATTTCCATAGGATGTTTGATTTCCTTGACCTTGGTTCTTTAGATTGAATCTGCAGTAGTTAGTGTTGTGTCCTTTCTTCCTGCATAGCTAACAATATCTATTATTCCAAGGTCTTCATCCTTTTGAGGATGATGCTATATTTTCCTGTGGATTATCTTTGGTCACCAAAGCATTGTTAGTCATCTCATCTTTAACTGTGTTCTCTACCTCATACTCTTGGAGAACATTGACTAACTCATCAAAGGAAATATATTTACTTAATATTTTCAAGGAGGTAACTAGATGTTTATAATTATTTGGAAGTCCTCTCATGGTCACTTGAACAAGAAGTTTATCCTTTACTTCTTCTCCTAATGTTAAATTTATTTTAATATCTACTACCTTCCTTAAAAATAGCTCTATACTTTCACCATTGTTCATTTTTAAGGAATGCAATTGAGTTTGAATGTTTAAAATGGTATCTTTTTTCTTTCCTTCAAATATTTTCTCTAAAGATTTCCAGTCCTCTGTTATATGGCTGAATTTCATCTGTGATAGCAAAGGTTATTATCATTAAAGCCTTAGCATCACTTTCTTAAAATTTTTGAATTTCTATATCATTTTTAACTGGTTTTGTTTTTGTCCCTATAGTAATTTCCCAGAGTTATTCAAATTTCAATATGGCCTTTACCTTTTTTTCCATGAGAAATAGTTTGGACCTTCAAGTAATTGATATTTTGAAAGCATGAACTTATTTGATGTCATGATGGTCCTAGTAGGTTACCTTATATCTCCCTAGTATTAATATATGTTGTAAATATGATTCACCTCTATCACTTGCAATCAATTACTTTTAGACATCTATTAGAAATGCAATCTTCAATAATATGGATTCAAAACTTGATTTAATGATAGATTCTAAACTTCTAGAAATTCAATTTGAAGTAAGATTCCTTATATCTCCCTAATTAGAAGTTTTAGAAATATTAAATGTTTATAAACTAATTTTTATTTACTACTCCTTATATCTCCCTATGTTAAGAGTTTTCAAATGCTCTTTTAAAGCAAATGGAAATGGTTTGTGTAGAGTAGCAAAAACCGTACACCTAAACATTTATGAAATAAAATTGACAAATGCAAATCATGTAACCATAAGATGACAAATAAATGTACAAAATGGTGTCATTATTATTGTAAAATTTCTTTACAAGATGGTTACAAATATATCCATCTTAGGGATTATACCAATTTGATATAAATACAAATATATAACCACAAGTAGGTGTAACCTGCAGAGTCTTTGCTCTCTCAAAACTAATTATAGAGGGTTTCTTTGTGACCTCCACACAATGAGATACATATTGAAGGATATTTATGTTGAATATTTCCTTTTGAGACCTAAAATATGCACACAAGAACACCTACAAGATATTAATAGCAAATGTAGAACCTCTCATGATGAGGACATTTCCATGATAAACAATTAAAATAAAGATGCTGAAAACGATAAGCAAATGCATGCAAATTGAATGAAACTATGCTAAAAAAGAAATTAAATGCTTCTAAAGCTAATGTAACTAGAAAATATAGAGATAAAAAATTTCATGAAGAGGCCATCATGGATAAAGCAGTCAGGATTTCTAGCCATCATAGGGTCCAAAAACTGTGCCTATAGGTTGCTTCAGGTGGTCGTTGAACAAAGGATTGTTTCTTCGTGATCAATGCAGAGCGACATTTGATTTGATCTGTAGATGGGTTTATGTTCTTGGTGAATTTGTGAGTAACAACTTAAATATGGAAATGGGCAAAAATTTAGGATTATTGAAGGTAAAAAATGGTTGAATTTGATATTCAAACTCCAAAGGACTCCATTGATGCAATTGCAAGATCCATGGCTGGATTTGGGCAACACTTTATTTCTTATGAGAGTATGTTCTCTCTATTACACAAGACAACAAAACTTTGTTATGGAGAATTAAGATATATTTTTCATGAAGGCTTGGGCTCTTCTTATAGAATTTCCCAATGGAAATCTTGGCTTCCTTGAGAATCCAAGAAGCAATTAGGATCAAGAAAGGTAATAGACCATTCTAGAAGCTTCCTGCAACTATTTGCAAATGTCATTGAGCTTGCTTGGCCATTGAAACCTTTTTTGCCCATGACACTAATTTTAAAATTGTTATAGGTGCAACCATCATAGGGTAGAGTGGCCCTAATTATTGGCCATCATAGGGTACAACGACTTGTTGAGATCACTCCTAGGTATGACAATCTAGGCTGTAAAGGAGGAATATTTCTTGCTAAAGTGATAAAAATTGTTGTTAATCCCTGAGGCTATCCCAAGTGGGTCATATGGATTTAAAAGGTGTCCATATAGGTAGTATTATCAAAATGACATATTTTAGGTGTCTAAAACTGTCATTTTTTGGGATGCATTGTGTGAAAGCACAAGGAGCAAAAATAGATAATCTAAAACCAGATTGAAAATTGATGTTGATCCTTGATTTAGTCAATGCTAAATACTCCACTCATGAAATAGCATACATATTTGAGTCATTGCTTCAAACAAAGTTAAATAACTTGGTTTAAATAAATCTTTTGATGAGGCCCAATTGATCTTGGTACATTGTTAAGCCCTAAAGAGGCAGAGACCTATGAAATATTTATGCTTCAAGAATACCAAGCATTTGTTTAATTATAAAAATATTTGCTTTTTGTCTACCCCAAGCAAGGGCATGATTGTTTTTGGAAATAATTGATGGATGAATGCAATGAGCATGATGTGAGTGCTTGATTATTGATTTCAATTATGAATGTTATATTATGACTACTCCTCAAGCGACGCGTCGATGAGAAGATGAAAAATTATGAAAGCAGTGAGTTGCTTGACCAAGATGACTTGATTAATTGACCAAACATATAGGCTTATTTGGATATTTTTGGAATTTGACCAAAGGAAACTAGGTGTCTTTGGAGCTTTTTGAAATTTAACCAAAGGAAACTAGGTATCTTTGGAGCATTTTGAATTTTGACCAAAGGAAACTAGGCATCTTTGAAGCATTTTGAATTTGACCAAAGGAAACTAGGCATCTTTGGAGCCTTTTGAGATTTAACCAAAGGAAACTAGGCATCTTTGGAGCCTTTTGAAATTTGACCAAAGGAAACTAGGCATCTTTGGAGTATTTTGAATTTTACCAAAGGAAAATAGGCATATTTGGAGCCTTTTGAAATTTAACCAAAGGAAACTAGGCATCTTTGGAACATTTTGAAATTGAGATAGTGAGGCAAAGGGTGCAACCTTTTAACCTGGTAGTTGATGTATGAATTAATTGAATGTAAGGCAAAATGTGTAACCTTTTGAAACCTAGAATGTGAGGCAAAGGACACAATATTTTGAAATCGGGTTGTTGATTTGTTATGATTGATTGAATGTGAGGCAAAAGATGCAACCTTTTGGAAACCTAACTAGTGATTGATGAATTGATTGAATGCAAGGAAAAGGGAGCAAACTTTTGAAACCTAGCAACTAAAATTGTTGATTGGCAATCATATTAAAATAAACCTTTGTTTAGGAAGGTGCACCACATTGAGTATTCCTATGTTGCTTGATTGTTTAATTGTTGATTTGGGAGTAATAATACTGATAATTCCCCAATTGATGTGTAAAAATGTTTGTATGATTTACAATTTTGAGATTTTGGACCACTAGATATGGTTAAATGCCCAATTTGAAGCTCATGATACTGAGAGAATGTGTGCATTTATTACCATTTGGATGCTGCCTTAGGGTATAGCAGTCACATTTTGCAAATTTTGAGGCCATCCTGGGGTAGGACAGTCATGGCAAAATGCGATCGCTCCACCCTAGGGTAGTTAGGAAATTTGAAAAATATAAAATCAAATTTTCCAATTTTTAATGTCATTGGGATAGCTAACAGTGAGAGAAAAAGGAGTGAGGTGAAGAAGAGATTATTTGACAAGGAATTCTACCAAAATTTTGACACACGATAATGATGGGCCAGCCATAGGCTTCTACAAGTGGAGGAGCTGAAGCTACGAAGGTAGAAATATTGATCCCTCTCTTGTAATTTTATAAATTAAAATGAACCTCACTAAGTAATGCTAAAATAAACCTCATTAAATTGCTAGTAACGAACCCCATACTATATTAGGAACCTCTAGATTAGGTTAGCTTAGAAGGGTAGATTTTATTTTTAGCATTTTTAGGCATGGGTACGTACCCTTTATAGGTGCCACTGTGGGACCATCCTAGGTAGGAGAGGCTCCCCTTTAGCAGGATGGGGGCTATCATGGGGTATGGTGGCCATGTTTGAATGCCAATGGTCAAAAATTTGATCGTTGGAGAGATCGTTGTAGGATCTAGTGGTCATGCTTAGTGGCCATCGGGGCCATAGTGGCTACCCAACTTTAGTGAGTTTTGTTGATTTTTATTTTTTTTTGGATATTTTGTGCATTGTGTATTGATTTGTGTTGCTCCTATCAATCTTCATATTTTGATGGCTTGGTATAGGAAAGCTCTATTACTTGGAGAGCTATGATATCAGCTCATATATGATGACTTGGAATGGTTTGAGGTGATCAAATTAAAATAGGTGGTGTGCCTTCTCATTGTTATATCAGATTAGGTATATCTAACGATCCTAGCTCATCATTGGGATAATACGATGAACACCTTCCATATCCTAACTAACGAGAATATAATTATGCTTGAAGATATCTACATGATTTTCAAGATCCCTATTGAGGGACATGCCATAACCTGTACTCCCATTTGGAATCGAGAGACAACTCTTCAAAGGATTTTTGGAGGGGAGGTAGACATTGCCTTATCATGGATGAACCACAATGGAGTCTTAGTCAGTTCATGGTACAATGTTGATGTATTCTCTTGGTGCTAGGTAGTGGCAATGTACATCATATCCAACATCCTACTTCTAGACTCTACAAGAATGAGGTTCCCTTGGAGCCTCCTTGACATGGTTTAGGATATGATGAAGTGTGACCTAGAGGATCTGATTATCATGGGTGGGAGAGCACTCTATTAGCACACTTATACAATGAGATATACAGGATACAACATTTAAGGTGCATCATATTGGGGTGCATTATACTACTCCAGATATGGGGATGGGAGCATATATGAGTGGATCGACCAGTAGTACTGCTAGTACCTTGATCTGAGGTAGGGAACACAAATATTGGCTATGTAGCTCGGTGGCCATGAGATCAAGATATTGGCCATAGTTGGCCATAAGTAGGGAGGCTAGCACATTACATTAGATATTTGGATATGCTACAATGGTATCAGACCATATAGAGGCTCTACTTGGATTGTCCATACTAAATAGAGGCTACAGAGTATCCAACTCGAGTGATATGAGGGAGGTGGCTCATTGATTTCCATGGCATTTAGTGAGAGTATTTCCACTACTCTTGGGTTACATGATAGTTATCATATTCAAGGATTTACTAGAGAAGCCTATCATCTATCATCGCAAAAATGATGATACGCAGCTAGAGTTACCTAGAGTAGAGGCACTCGTAGAGGAGGATTCTATAGTGGTTGAGACTAGTTTAGCTAACCCATATATGAGTGTAGAGTATGATACTTGGTGGGTCACTCAACTATAATAGGGAGGTGGTTCGATGGGGAGGCCTACGAAGGTGATAGTGGAGGATGGTGGAGATGAGTACATCATAAGATAGATGGGGAGTGGGGCCAAGATGTAGAGCAGGAAGAGGAGCCCTAGGATAAGGGGGAGGGTGATGAGAATGAACCTATTGATAAGGTGGCCTAGCTGAGTGTGTAACTACAGACTAAATAGGAATGACTGGAAAAGTGGGAGACCACTCTCGCTATACTTTAGAGCTAGTTGAACAATGGACAACAATAATGGAGGAAATACTATTAGGAGAGATATCTCAAGGTCTAGTTGGCCACAACCTAGACATAGGTTGATAGGGTTACAATATAGAGGGATACTTTATGGACATAGTTGGTTGTTAGGACCATAGAGAGGGACACTATGATAGTAGAGCAGGATGCTATACAGGTTCAATTGGTAGTCGTGATTGCAAGTCAGGCTACACCCTCCACTCTAGTTATTCATTGGCCTGTAGCATTAGGTGAGGATGTAGATATAAGTAGATTACGAAGAATCCTAGAGGACTATGTGGCCCAACATAGATATTATGAAACCTATATAGTGGACCTGGAGAGTCAGGTCAGGATGCACGATAATAGTATTCTTGAGAGATCTATGGTAGGGGGTATTAGTGGAGCCAATACAATTATTTTGGGTAGTCACCAATGTGATCCAGTCACAGGTCATCAAATTGATCAAAGAGGTCATCAACTTAGTGGTTCTAGATAGCTTCACAGGGATGAGGCCAGTAGTGGAGGTGAGTCTGGTGTGCAATCCATTCTTGATGTATTTCTATGTATCATCATTTTTTAGTGTAAGGTCTAAGGACCTACATATTTTTAGCTTACGAGCAATTTTTGTACCATGATGTACTTGAAACTCCTCATATATATATATATGATCTTTTGATGACGCATATATTTATTAGTTCTGAAATTATATTATGTATGCATTGATGGATGAAATGCTTATATATGATGATGTATTGTTTTATACATGCAATGTACTAATGACATATAATGATTAGATGACTGTATGTATGATTAGATTTTGTAATCTAGATGTATGGATGTACTATTATGTATGTGTATATGGATGTCGTATTTAATTTTAAAATACATGTTTTTAGATTTGTTTAATTGATTATGCATTTAATTCCTATTATATGATATGGCGAATGTAATGTGTATGTAATGCATTAATTTTATGTGGATGATCTAATGCAAATGTACATGTATGCTTTAATAATTTAAAACATAATAAATGAATCTAATTTATGTTTAAAATACTAATGGCAAACACCATAGAATGTATAAAAATCATGAATTAAAATGTTACTCCTTATCATAAGCATTATACACTTATACATACATATGTGAGATGAATTATGTGAAATGTAGGGGCTTTCCATATAAGCTTTCGTAAACTAAAAGTGTGCATAAAATATTCAGTGGCCATATAAATACCATTGTTGATATTCATCCAGTATCTATCCCATTTTATGAAGACCCCTTAATAAATAAAATATCATAAGGAAAACTATGATTGTGGATGCGATGGTTTGTTGCTATGAGGGGCTTTTTGAGGCTTTTTATGAGACTCAAATACCCTAGTTGATTGATCAAAATTTACATATCGACTACACAAGACTCCTAAAAGATACAAGCCTATTGATAAGACCTAGATATTCATTATCTCTATGTGCAAAGTGAATATATTAGATGAGGCATTAAGACTACCTCATTGCTAGGCAGGTTTCATGCACCCCATTGTTGTAATGGAGATTACCCCATGGATTTTGAATACTAAAAATTCCATGGATTCAAGCTCGTTACCCCCTTATTTTATTTTGATTTCTTGGGATACTTGTTCATGCTTAGTGGTGAAAACCACTATTTTTTTGAGCAAGGGATTTGCTTAGTGATGAAAATTACTATTTATTTTGTATTGTTTCAGGATTTTGCTCATTTTGTGGAAGAGAAAGGTTTGGGTAGGGGTGAGCTTGTCCTTTTGTCAATTATAAACACTCTAGACCATGCACATAATAATATGAGAAAGGAAAGACATTTCGCTTAAGGTGATAAGGACCACTTTGTAGTGTCATATTTCTTTGTTCAGACTTAGATTGTTAATATGTATAATTGTGTTGGGATTTTAACATATGCAAAGTACTATCAAAACTAGACCTCACCTTATAAAAGCCAAGATATATTTCTACAAAATATGAAAAGATAACTAGGGATGGCTAAATGATTGAAAGCCCCAGTATACACCCTATAACAACTTAGTAGTTGTGTTGAAAAACATAGTTACTCATCAAGAAAATATGAATGATAATGATATGTGGATTCATGATTGACATACAAACATGGTGTCATTCATAAGAATGTAAACATGAATTATCCTAATGCAAATACAGTGGATGAATATACCTAATGCAATGCAGCTAATCAATGCATACCATGGAATGCATGATAACATGCTCTATTTTTTTTTCATATTTTAAATCAAATAATGCATCAACATCGTCCATGGTATGACTACACTATACATGATATAAAGGATACACATGTTCTTGTTCTTATGAATCTATTGCATGATATGAAATAGGTGTGACTAGTTTCAATGGTGGTGGCACTTATAATATAGAAGCAATGTTTAATGGAACTACCAATTGTGTTGATTGATTTAGAGAAACATGGTTCTCTATCATGACATTAACCATTCCCACAAAATTATGGGAATATGTATTGGCACTTGAACAAGTTGTGGATGCCTCATCAACTTGTCTAGGGTGATCTACTTATCTCCCATGTTTAGGTGAAGAATCAAGGATGGTGTCGATGTATGCCAACTTGAAAAGAGGTCGACCTAAATCCTTAATTAACTCGATGATAGGTGTAAATGTAATGTTTTATGCTATGTACTATTTGAGTTCAATATTGGTTGAGTGAACTGTGACCTGTGATGTGGTGGATTAAGATGGTATGATATGATATGGCTCATCCATAACCAACGTGGCTTCTTCCTTTTTGATAGAGTAAGAAGGTCCTTTGCTGACATGTTTGAGATAGTTGTAGGCATATTTATGGTTGGAATTATTTATTTGTCCTTGCTTGGAGAAATCAAATATGAAGGAGGAGTTACAAGTGAAACTAAAGGTAATGGTGGTGGTGGAGGTAGTTCCATGATGAATCATGAGGTTGCATCTAGACTCTGGATAAAATCATTGGGTTTAATGTCCAGGTGCATGTACTACATAGTAGGTTCCTGTAGATGATCCACCTATTTATAATACTTAAAAGGGTCTGTGTCGACATGAGCCACATGGACCTTACCTTCATGAATGTATTTTTAATGCATTGATGCACTATGGATGGTACACACTCCATGGCTCTCATACATAGCCTTCCATGCAGTATGTTGTATTATCTTGAATCCTTTAAGATGTAGCACAATGTAGGTATGGTATTCTATCCAACATGAATGGGGAGGACTATCATGCCAACTATGGGAGATACAACATCATTAAATAACTACAAGGTGAATGTGGATGTTGTAATGTGTGAAGGCAAGATGTTAAGATGCTTCAATGTAGCTATGGTAATAATTTTTATCATGGAGCTCATGTTGGTCAAAACCTATTTATAAGGGATCCTACTGATGCATGTGATGATGTGAAAAGGAGGGTATAGTATATTTGCAGGTACAAATTTAATCTCATGATCTTGAAAAGTGATAACAAGATCTTTGTACATTTTTATATATCCCACAAATTTAGTGAAAGCATGAGGATCATTTGGTTGTAACTCAATCAAACTCAAAATATTCATGAGGGTTTATCAATACTTAGGGGATTGTTGGATTAGCTTGGTTATGGTCATATAGGCTGATAGCACATGCGAAATTTGCATAGGACTACTTTTGATTGTGACCACCGACTAAAGTGGTAGGTTTTGGATGGAATTTTAGGGTGAAGAAGGCCATGACATAGAGGGAATGTGGATTTCCTTACTAAGCCTCTCGATATACTAGCTATGGATAGTGTAGGTTTGGGATCAATATTGACTGACAAACGTATCCACTTGATCATGTGAATAACCCATTGATGTTCTTCTAGTAGAGGTATATTGGTGGTTTGATCCTCTTCATGAGGAGTTAACTTATTGATGACTATTAGGATGTCATGTAGAATGAGGAGATCCTTAGGACTATAGTAGAGGTATTCAGGGCCTCTTTGTAAGTTTTTTGCTTTACAAGATTGTGGTTGAGCTTGACTATACGTATTTATCATGTTGTCTTGATTAAGCAAATAAAAAAGAAAATATATAAAGTATACAAGATGATTATCTCTTTTAAATTGGTTTATGTATTTTGATTCATTGATAGTATTGCTTGCTTATTCATGTTTTTATTTTGTTGATGAAATACTTAGTTAAATGGATTTCACCTGTATCCTCTCACACACAGTCTGGTGATGAAGTCCAGGTCATGAAACCCACCGAGATTTGGTGATGAAGTCCAAATCCAATGAGGGAGTCCAGGTCCTACCAGTCCTCAACTAGTTCATCTCAGTTAGCGATATACCTCTCAAAAAAAGATACATGCTATATTCCTTGACTATGATGGTTCTTGGACTAGCCTTGGCAAAAATAGAGTGTGAAGTACTCACAAACAAACCAATGATGTAGTTATGAAGGCCACCATCATTAGTCTTGATCAGAGGTTGGGTGTGAATTCTAACTCGTTGATGTTTAATATGATTCGTGGTGTGTGTGAGTTCATTTTATTTCATGTGAAAAGAAAAATGCAACATAGAGAAATCAAATATTTTTGGTGAATGCATGAAATAACATTTTAAATTTCCAAATTCCTAGATAAGAACATTTCAATTTCAAAAATTTAAAATAGTAAATCCTAATTGATGTTAGCCTTTACATAGGCAGCAAGCATACAAACCCAAATAGACAACAAAATAGAGGTCGTCTTTGTGTAAGACGGTTTGAAGAGAGATCATATAACACAAAAGCAGTTAGAAACAGGGACCGCTATACCCATAAGTAGCCAACAACAGAGGTTGTTGGACCTAGGATAAGTCATAGGTAAAGTGTTTCAAATTTAAAATTTCTTCTAAATTCCTCAATTAAAACTTGAAATTCTATCCTTTTCTATAAAAAGTAATAACATTAAGTGTAGAAAAACTCATAGGAAAAGCCTACATTCAATGAAGTAGCTACCTCTTTAGTTTTGTAACTTTGCTCTGAGGCTATCACAACGTAGAGAAATAAGTTATGTTGGCTATCACAAGGTAGGATGGTGACTCCTATGAGCCGTTCCATCCTAGAGCAACTGTGCCTGTAATTCAAGAAAACAAGAAATATGTAGTTAGCAAAAAATTGTGAAGGTTTAGCCGAGGTTCGGTCATGATCGCTATCATAGAGTAGCAAAAACCATACACCTAAATATTTATGAAATCAAATTGACAAATGCAAATCATGTAACCATAATATGATAAAGAAATGTACAAAATGGTATCCTTATTAATATTGAAAAATTTATTTACAAGGTAGTTACAAAGATATCCCTCTTAGAAATATACCAATTTGATACAAATTACAAATATCGAACCACAAGTAGGTGTAAATCGCAAAGTATTTGCTCTCTCAAAATTGATTATAGAGGGTTTCTTTATGACCTTCACATAGTGAGATAAATATTGAAGGATATTTATGTTAAATAGTTCATGTTGAGACCTAAAACCTACACACAAGAACACTTACAAGACATTAGTAGCAAATGTGGAACCTCTCATGATGAGGTCCATTTCCATGATAAGCAATTGAAATAAAGATGCTAAAAATGATAACAAATGCATGCAAATTGAATGAAACTATGCTAAAACATAAATTAAATGTTTCTAAAGCTACTGTAACTAGAAAACACAAAGAAAACAAATTTCATAGAGAAGCCATCATGGGGTAAAGCGATCAGGCTTGCTAGTCATCATAGGGTCCAATGGTTGTTCCTGTGGGCCGCTTTGGGAAAAGTGGTCATTGAACATAGAATTTTTCTTTGTTATTAATGTGGTGTGATGTCCAATTTGATTTGTATATGGGTTGATATTATTGGTGTATTCATGAGGAATGACTTAAATGTGGAAATGGGTATGAATTCAAGATGATTAGAGGTAAACAATGGTTGAATTTGATCTTCAAACTCCAAAGGACTCAATTGATGCAATTGTAAGCTCCATGGTTGGATTTGGGTAACACTCCATTGCTGATGAGAGTATGTTCTTTCTATTACACAAACCAACAACATTTTGTTATGGAGAATTGGGATATATTTTTCATGAAGGCTTGGGCTCTTCTTATAGAATTCCCCAATGGGAATCTTGGCTTCCTTGAGAAGCCAAGAAGCGGTTAGGATCAAGAAGGGAAATAGACCATTCTAGAAGCTTCTCATAACTATTTTCTAATGTTGTGGAGCTTGCTTGGTTATTGAAACTAATTTTACCCATGGCAATCATTTTGAACTTTTTACAAGCACAATCATCATAGGGTAGAGCGATCATGACTGATGTTATTCACAGGGTACAACAGCCTCTAGAGGTTGCTCTTGGGTATGATGATCTAGGCTACAAAGGAGGAATATTTCTTGTTGAAGTGATAAAAATTACTATTAAGCCCTAAGGCTGCCCCAAGTGGGTCATATGGCCTAAAAAGATGTCCATACAAGCAATCTTCTCAAAATGACGTGTTTTAGGTGTCTATATGATGCAGGAGCATCTCGGGCAGCACAAAAATCTTGCATCATCGAAAAGAAAAACAAAAAAAGCTCAAAGTTTGCAAATTTTGCCAAGTATAAAATTGGTCGCGATATCGCGACACAAATGTCGTCGCGATATCGTGATGTATTTTAAAACCATGGCAAGCGCAAATAATGGTCGCGATATCGTGACACCAAAGTTGTCGCGATATCGCGACACTTTGGCAGCCAAAGTCACAAGCCACAAAAGTGTCGTGATATCATGACACTTTGGAAGCCGAAGTCACAAGCCACAAAAGTGTCGTGATATCGCGACACTTTGGCAGCCGAAGTCATAAGCCACAAAAGTGTCACGATATCACAACACTTTGGTAGCCGAAGTCACAAGCCACAAAAGTGTCACGATATCGCGACACTTTGGCAGCCGAAGTCACAAGTCATAGAAGTGTCGCGATATCGCGACACTTTGGCAGCCAAAGCCAAAACACAAAGAAGTGTCGTGATATCGCGACACATTGGCAAACAAAGCCAAAGTGGCAATTCCAGGTGGCAGTTCCAAGTGGCAGTTCCACATGGCAGTTCCAAGTGGCAGTTCCACATGGCAGTTCCAGGTGGCAGTTCCAAGTGGCAGTTTCAAAGGCCGTTACGTCCGTTCCAAGTGGCAGTTTCAGAGGCCGTTAAGGCCGTTCCATATGGCAGTTCCAAAAGACGTTAAAGACGGTTACGAACGGCGATGCAGCACGAAGCCTGGATCATAAAAGGGATTTTTTTTGAAGGATTCAGGAGGCTGGGAAGAGATGAAGGTTGCGGCTGTATTTGAAATTCAAAGCACTGTGTATTTATTTTCATGGTCTTTATTGTAAAAGCTTCCTTGCTTCGAAATAATAAAACTGCGTCTTTCAAATAAAATTGCATCATTTTATTTGTGATTAATTTGGCTCCCCATCACTATAGTTTGAATGTGCTTCAAGTTTAAACCAATACCTTCTAAAATCCAATACTCTTTTCTAGAGATCCTTTAAACTCCTTATTACAACTAATTTTAATATCTCTAGAATATGCAATGATATTGTTATCAAACTTGCAATATAATAATGGATATTTCTCACATTTGTAATGCTTGATTTTGCTTTGCAAGTTGTATGGAGTGTATGCTATTTGTAAGGGTTGATTTTTTGCTTTCTTTCTTCTCCCAAATCTTGGTTGATTGTGTCCACTAATATTATTACTCTATTATTAGCTGCTATGTGCACTAAGTGTGATGCCTTGGCCCACTCCAATTTTTTTGTCCTTGTAAATGGCCCCCACCCTTTTTTTGGTTTCTACATGCGCTTGTATTACTAGTTTCTATGTAATTTCAAAACTACAGTGTCTTCTTTCAATGTATTTGATACAAACTTGGGCTCTCCTTTGTTTACGTATTTAGGATCCTTCTTTACTTGGTGAAATTTGATATGGGAGTGCCAATGCAACTTATCCTCTTCACCTTCTTGAAAAAATTTATACTTGCACCTTCTTGTAGCGCTTATGACATGTGGCGCTTGTCCTTTGAAAATGTTTGTTTAACTCCTTTTAATGCCTATGACAAGTGGCACTCATCTTCTTACTCCTTGGTGGTTTATGGCTATTATAGATGCTCTTACCTTCTACTTCCACGTTGGGTACTCCTTTGTCTTATCTTGTCTTGGAGGAGTATTACTTTATGATGTTGGGTGCTATTTTGTATTATCCTTTATTGGAATATATTAAAATATAATGTTGAATGCTCTATTCCTACAAACTTTCTTCATGTAAACATTTTCTCTATGGTAGAATATTTGTAATATCTTAAATGGAGCTCTTGGATGTGAAAAACATGTTATTTTTAGCTTGCTTCAATGATTATAGTGTCTTCTTTGCTGGTGATAATTTTTTTGCAATATGGCTTTAGCTTCACCTTTGTATTTTCCACTTATCTTATCTCTTTTTGTAGGTCCATTTTTGTGCTTTATATGGGCAGCAATTTTGATGGATACAATACTTTTTTGGAGTCTTTTGGCACCTTAGATAATATAGAATTTCAACCTCTTGAATGCACATTCTATTGCTTTTTGAAGGCTCTTTTTGTAATATTTTATAGATTGTCATTTTACTTCACTCATGGAGTCCTTTGGATGACTCACAAATGTATACTATGACTGCCCCCTATGCTTAAAAATTTATCCTTTACCTTTCTCAGAATATGGGCCTTAATCTATTGATGTGGCTATTCGAATGTATGCTTCCTATGATTGTTTTAACCTTCTCCAAGATTGTCCTATAAATCCATTTGGAGATGTGCACTTAAAATTTGAATTTCTTCTTCCTTTTAAGCTCTTTTTATAACTGCAATTTGTTGGCTTCTCTTCTCCATATTTTTGAGGTATTTTTATCCTTTTTGTGGCTATTCATTTCCATAATAATCTTCCATTTACTTCTACAAAAGAGCTCTCAAAAATCTGCCTTTGATGATTGGTTTGGCTGAACTAGAATATTGCCTTTAACTCTTGATAATATTTTTCTTTCTTGGATATTATTTAACTTATTATCACATGCTAATCAATGTAATATTTTACATTCTTTCTAATGCAAATATAGTTTTCCTAACTTCTATATATTTTTTTATGTGCAGGTTTGCTCCTTGTAAACTATAACTTCTACACTATTTTGTAGACTTGGATTGAAAACTATTCTATGCAACTTTTGATCCTTTGAAAAAATGGTGCTTAATAAACCTTAATATAAAACCAAATATGAAAGCTCAAATCATGAACTTTTTCACCTTATTATTGCATATATTTTTCTCTCATAGATGATGGAGATAGTGGTGATTCAAGTCACCTCAATGGCTGCCTTTTGTGGATGATTTTGTAGCTCTTCTATGCTGTCAAAAAATAGCTCTTTGCTCACCTTTCTACAACTTCAATACCTTATCAAATTGTTGATCTAAAATATGATTTGGCGACTTCAAATATTATTCAAAATGTGCTTTTTGAATATGATTTTTAGTAGTCACTAATACTGCCTATAATAAGCAGTATTCACTATTGCTTTTAATTTCTTTGATTTACTACATTTTTTGCTTTGCAGCTCTAAGTATTGTTAATATGCAGCCCTTTTATTGTTGGCAATTTTGGGTACCTTGAGTACATTGCCTTTGCCTAAGTTCAGTTGTTGTCATTGATGTCAAGGAGCTATTGGTAGATGTTGTTTTTGATGTCAAGGAACTTTTGGAGCAACTTGTTTTTATGTCCAAGGATGTGTTTTTGTTGAAGGTTTCAGTTGGTCAGTAAGTCTCCAAGAAGATCAGAGTAGCCCAGTTGCCAAAAATCCAGAAAAAGATTAAGTAGAATAAGTTTGCAGGCTGCTGGAAAAACTGTCGTGATTTCGCGACATGTTTGAGGAGAGAGAAAGTCACGATTTCGTGACATGGTTGAGGAGAGAGAAAGTTTGGCCAAAACTGTCACGATTTCGTGACATGCAGGAAGGCAGAGGCAAAGCGGGAAAAAGTGTCACGATTTCGCGACATGTTTGAGGAGAGAGAAAGTTCGGCCGAAACTGTCATGATTTCGCGACATGCAGGAAGGCAGAAGCACAGCGGGCAAAAAGTGTCGCGATTTCGCGACAAGTTTCGAAGAAGTTGTACGGATGCAGGAAGTGTCGCGATTTCGTGACATGTTCCAGTTTCGTGAGCAGTTGGCAAGAAAAATCCTAAGGCAGCGAAAGCGTCGCGATCTCGCGACATGTTTCATTTTCGCTAGTGCAAATCAAGAAAAGGATGAAGGAGCAAGAGGTGTCACGATTTCGTGATAGAGTTGCTGATGACATCAGCAAAAGGCAAAGGTGTCACGATTTCGTGACAGTTGCGGAGAAGAAGGCGTTGAGGTCCAGAGCGTCGCGATTTCGTGACCAAAATCATGATGACGTCAGCAAGAGGCAAAGGTGTCACGATTTCATGATAGTTGCGGAGAAGAAGGCAGTGAAGTCTAGAGCGTCACGATTTCGTGACAAGATTCATGATGACGTCAGCAAAGGCGATAGCGTCACGATTTCGTGACTGCAACGGAGAAGAAGGCAGTGAAGTCTAGAGCGTCGTGATTTCGTGACAAGATTCATGATGACGTCAGCGAAGGCTGTAGTGTCACGATTTCGTGACAACAACAAAGAAGAAGGGAGTGAAGTCTAGAGTGTCGTGATTTCGTGACAAGGTTTACGGTGACGTCAGCAAAGGCTGTAGTGTCGCGATTTCGTGACAACAAATCAAAGAAGGCACTCGACAGGAGTAGTGTCATGATTTTGTGACAGCGTGTAATGCAAGGTGTACGACAGACCAAGGCGTAGCGATATCGCGACATGTTTGAGTGTCGCGCGAGAAAAGCCACAGAACAGCAGAAGCGTTTGTAGCCGATGAAGTTAACCTTTGCCGACAAAGTATAAAGTCTCTCAGCCGACGTGGTAGAAGTTGAACAGCCGACTAAAGATCAAAGATTTCATCCTGAGATTGTGAGTATTAAAAGAAGACTGTTTGAGCATTTTTTGGGTATCGATTGATGTGTGCATTCGAAGAGTGGCGTTCGCAGAGTTAGTGCGGCGAGCAAGGTTCGATCATCGAAAAAGCAGAGAGCGAAGTCCGACTGCAGCATCAAAGTGCATTTCATTGAAATCTTCTAAGTGTAGAAGTCGATGCTGTTGCATACACGAAGAATGTGTTGTTGCTTATGAAAAGACTATGCAGAGAAGATTCTGTTGTGATTGCGACTGTGTTCGCACAGTTTGGGTAATAGAAAGAAAAGTGTGCACAGTAGATGCTGCTATAAGTGCGAACGGTTGTGAAGAACAAATAGTGATCAAGTGCTACTGTAAGTTGAGAAGAGAATGCTGCTGTAATTTAAGAAGACTGTGCTGCTGTAGTTGTGCAGACAGTGAAGAATTGTTTTCCAAACCAAGTGCCGAAAAGAACAAAGAAAGAGGACAGAATTGTGCCATACCGAAGGACTGTGTTTTGGTGCAGAAAAGAGGACTAGCTTGTTGTGACAGAGTTGAGGACAGAGATCTCCAGCTAGAGCAGGGAAGACAGGTGTCTTCTGTGGAAAGAGTTCCACTTGCTAAGGGTAAAAGAGATAGAGGTCTTCTAGAGGATCACTAGCAAAGCAGATTTAGGGGAAGGTGTCTCCTTTGAGCTGAGGCTCATAAACATTGTAATTGGGAAGGATTCCCAGAGGTTTTGATATAACTTTTAGAGGAAAAGTTTTATCCGTGGAGTAGCCCACCTTGGGTGAACCACGTTAAATGGGTCTTTTATGTGTGATGCTTTCTGTCTTGTTTAATGTTATGTTGATGCCATTGCTATCTGAAATTAAAATTATTAAATGGTTTTATCTTATACTGTTCACCCCCCCTCTCAGTATAAGTTCATGTTCTTCAATTGGTATCAGAGCCGGTCTCTCCAGAAAAGCCTAACAGCTTGGAGAAGGATCTAACAGAGGAACATATAAATTCAGAAAAGGTTGAATTCGATCTCAAGAGTGAATTCTTCTTGGCCTTGAGAAAGCTTGAAAAACTCAGGGAAGAGAATTTTGTTCTTAAGCAGCATTGTCAAGAAAAAGAGATAGCAAGATCAGAATTGGCTCAACATATTATAGATTTCAAACTTCTAGCTGAAGAAGGGAAGAAGATTGAACAAGTTCTAACAGAGGTTCTAAAAAGAAAGGTAGCTGATTGTGAGAAACTAGAAGGAGAGATTATGTCTCTTAGAGTGAAGTTAGAACAGTCAACTCTCAGACAAAATTTTCCATGTGAAAAGAAGGATGGCATCACCATGTATGAAACAGGGTCTTCAAGCAAGAACAATCTTCACTCTGAAGAGAAATGGATTCCAGTTGATCGCAAGAAGAACAAACTTCCAAGGCATCAAAACAGGTTACATAACACCTTCCATGGATATTGTTTTTCTTGTAAAAAATTTGGTCACATAGCTATGCATTGCAATAAATCTCTGAAGAATCATAGTAAGGAAAATGTTAACTCATTTGCACCACTTATGAATAAAAATATTATGTGTTACAAGTGCAAGAATTTTGGGCATATAGCAAGGATGTGCAGCTTGGATAAATTTAGTTTTGAGTTCTCAAAAAGGAGGAATGAGATAAAATCTAAATCAATGATAGTTCAAACTGCTTTTCATGCTCAAGACAAAGTAGAAAAATGGTATCTTGATAGTGGCTGTTCAAAACATATGACTGGTGAAAAAGAAAAATTTCTATCTTTAAAAGAAGCAAACAGAGGAACAGTCAGTTTTGGAGATAACAGGTCCGCAAAGATCTGTGGTAAAGGAACTCTTAGTCTGGATGGGAAATCCAAAACAAAAAACGTGCTTTATGTAGAAGGGTTAAGACATAATCTGCTTAGTGTGAGTCAACTTTGTGATCAAGGGCACATAGTATCTTTTTTCTCTGATAGATGTGAGATAAGTAAAGAATTAAATGGAAAACTTATTGCTAGAGCTACAAGGACTCCAAACAATCTTTACATGCTGAGTGAGATAAAAAGAGAAAAATGCCTTCTAACTCAAGAAGATGAAAGTTGGTTGTGGCATAAAATATTGGGACATTTGAGCTTTGATAATCTGGTCAGTATTAGTAACAAGGAAGCAGTTAGAGACTTGCCCAAAATAAAAAGGCCCCAAAACATCATTTGCGGTCCTTGTCAACATGGTAAACAGGACCAGAACCAGTTTCAAATCGAAAGGGTATACTTCATCAAATCCCTTGGATCTTATTCATACTGATTTGTGTGGTCCTACCAGAACTCAGAGCATTCAGGGAGATAGCTATTTCATGTTGTTTGTAGATGATTACTCGAGAATGACCTGGGTTACTTTTCTCAAAGAAAAAT
Organism: Wollemia nobilis; assembly: GCA_028583015.1. Classification (NCBI taxonomy): domain Eukaryota; kingdom Viridiplantae; phylum Streptophyta; class Pinopsida; order Araucariales; family Araucariaceae; genus Wollemia; species Wollemia nobilis. The sequence continues at coordinate 136,487 of JAQPPZ010005578.1, forward strand.
CTGAAGCTTTTGGAAAATTTAAAATTTTTAAAGAAATGATTGAAAATGAGACTGACAAGAAAATAAAATGTTTAAGATCAGATAGAGGAGGAGAGTTCACTTCAAATGAATTTGTGGAATACTGTGAACAACATGGAATCAAAAGAGAATATTCAGCAGCAAGAACTCCTCAACAAAATGGAGTAGTTGAAAGAAAAAATAGAACTGTTGAAAATATGGCTAGAGCTATGTTAGATGAGTCAAAACTTTCAGACGGTTTTTGGAGAGAAGCAGTAAATACAATAGTCCACATCATTACCAGGGCTCAACTCAGAGTCAATCATCATAAAACTCCCTATGAGCTGTGGAAAGGAAGACCAACTACAGTTAAACACTTCAAAGTGTTCGGGAGTAAGTGCTTCATCAGAAGGGAAGATCAAAATCCGGGTAAGTTTGATCCCAGGTGTGATGAGGGAATTTTTCTTGGATATTCCAACAAAAGTAAGGCCTACAGATGCTTCAACAAAAGAACTCATACAGTTGTAGAGAGCATAAATGTGACAGTAGATGAAAAGACAGGAATAAGAGAACCAATCAAGGAATTCAGTGATGGAATCTGTCAAGAAGAATTCAGAGAAGTGTCGGATGAAGAAGAGGAAAGACAACAGTTGCTTCCCAAAACTCCTTCACGGTATGTTCAGAAACATCATCCCAAAGACTTGATCATTGGTGATCCAAATAGCAAGCAAACAAGAAGAAGAGTCATTTCTTCACATGAATCTGCAAATGTTTCATTGTTATCTCAGATTGAGCCAAAAAAATTTAGTGAAGCATGTACAGATGATTTTTGGGTACAAGCAATGGATGAAGAGCTAAATCAAATAGAGAAAAGTGAAACCTGGGATTTGGTTCCAAGACCTAAGAATAAGAATGTCATTGGCACAAAATGGGTCTTCAGAAATAAACTTAATGAGGATGGAAAGGTTGTCAGGAACAAAGCCAGGTTAGTCTGTAAAGGGTATGCTCAAGTCGAAGGTGTTGATTTCGAAGAGACGTTTGCGCCTGTTGCTCGTCTTGAAGCAATCAGAATGTTTTTGGCCCTGTCTAGTTTCAAATCTTTCAAAGTGTTTCAAATGGATGTAAAGTCTGCTTTTCTAAATGGAGTGTTGGATGAAGAAGTCTATATAGAACAGCCAGAAGGTGTGTCTCTTTCAGAACAGCCAGACTATGTGTGTAAACTGAAAAAGGCACTATACGGGTTAAAGCAAGCACCCAGGGCTTGGTACTCAAGACTTGATGGGTATCTTTATGAACAAGGATTCAGGAAAGGCATGGCAGATTGCAACTTGTACATTAAGAATAAAGGTGATGATATGATTATCATAGTTGTTTATGTCGATGATATTATTTTCAGGGGAAATAATACTCGGATGTGCAAAGTTTTTGCTAACACCATGCAAAAAGAATTCGAGATGTCTATGATTGGAGAACTGTCATTCTTTTTAGGACTGCAGATTGTGCAATCAAAAAATGGTATATTTCTCTCTCAAGAAAAGTATATCAAAGAGATGTTAAAAAAATTTGGGATGATGGACAGCAAACCTGTATGTACTCCAATGATTACAGGGTGCAACCTGGGTAAGGATGATGAATCTCCAGCAGAAGATCAAAAATTATACAGATCTATGATTGGCAGTTTACTATATAGTACAGCTACCAGACCGGATATCATGCAGGCCGTTGGATTAGTAGCAAGATTTCAGGCAGCTCCAAAAGAATCTCATGTTATGGCAGTCAAGAGGATATTCAGATATTTGAAGGGCACTATGGATTTTGGGCTTTGGTATCCCAAAGGCGATGATTTCACCCTCACAGCCTATACAGATGCAGATTGGGCAGGCAGTATTGATGATAGAAAGAGCACTAGTGGTGGAGCATTCTTTCTGGGAAAGAGTCTGGTTTCTTGGCTAAGTAAGAAACAACCTTCAGTTTCCTTATCTACAGCAGAAGCTGAATACATAGCAGCAGTGGCTGGGTGCACTCAGGTTTTATGGATGAAAACAACCTTGGAGGATTTCAAAGTCAAGCATGAACAACCTATCCCTATTCTTTGTGATAATTCAAGTGCCATAAGTATTTCTAAAAATCCGGTAATGCATTCAAGGACAAAGCACATTTCTATCAAATATCATTTTCTAAGGGAAAAAGTGCAAGAGAAGCAGGTTAAGCTAGAATATGTTCCCACTAAAGAGCAAATTGCAGATATCTTCACCAAACCCCTTCCAAAAGATACGTTTGAGTATCTAAGGGAGAAATTGGGAGTTGTACTCTCACCTCGAGATTGATCTCCTTATCAGGAGGTGGGGGAGGGACCAAGCCAAGAGGCTCCTTCTTAGTCCCAAGCCCCAAAGGTGACCCTTTGCCATTGATGACAAAGGGGGAGAGATTTAAGTAAGGGGGAGAGTTTTCAAGAGAAGAGGAAAGCTTCAATTCAGGGGGAGCAAAACTTGGAGAGATTGAATTCAGTTTTGGCTCTTGAAAGATGTGTTTTAGTTAAGGGTTGCCATCAATGACAAAGGGGGAGATTGTTGGCAATTTTGGGTACCTTGAGTACATTGCCTTTGCCTAAGTTCAGTTGTTGTCATTGATGTCAAGGAGCTATTGGTAGATGTTGTTTTTGATGTCAAGGAACTTTTGGAGCAACTTGTTTTTATGTCCAAGGATGTGTTTTTGTTGAAGGTTTCAGTTGGTCAGTAAGTCTCCAAGAAGATCAGAGTAGCCCAGTTGCCAAAAATCCAAAAAAAGATTAAGTAGAATAAGTTTGCAGGCTGCTGGAAAAACTGTCGCGATTTCGCGACATGTTTGAGGAGAGAGAAAGTCACGATTTCGCGACATGGTTGAGGAGAGAGAAAGTTTGGCCAAAACTGTCATGATTTCACGACATGCAGGAAGGCAGAGGCAAAGCGGGAAAAAGTGTCACGATTTCGCGACATGTTTGAGGAGAGAGAAAGTTTGGCCAAAACTGTCATGATTTCGCGACATGCAGGAAGGCAGAAGCACAGCGGGCAAAAAGTGTCACGATTTCGTGACAAGTTTCGAAGAAGTTGTACGGATGCAGGAAGTGTCACGATTTCGTGACATGTTCCAGTTTCGCGAGCAGTTGGCAAGAAAAATCCTAAGGCAGCGAAAGCGTCGCGATTTCGCGACATGTTTCATTTTCGCTAGTGCAAATCAAGAAAAGGATGAAGGAGCAAGAGGTGTCGCGATTTCGCGACAGAGTTGCTGATGACGTCAGCAAAAGGCAAAGGTGTCACGATTTCACGACAGTTGTGGAGAAGAAGGCGTTGAGGTCCAGAGCGTCGTGATTTCGTGACCAAAATCATGATGACGTCAGCAAGAGGCAAAGGTGTCACGATTTCATGATAGTTACGGAGAAGAAGGCAGTGAAGTCTAGAGCGTCGTGATTTCGTGACAAGATTCATGATGACGTCAGCAAAGGCTATAGTGTCACGATTTCATGACAGCAACGGAGAAGAAGGCAGTGAAGTCTAGAGCGTCATGATTTCATGACAAGATTCATGATGACGTCAGCGAAGGCTGTAGTGTCGCGATTTCATGACAACAAAGAAGAAGAAGGCAGTGAAGTCCAGAGCGTCGTGATATCGTGACAAGATACATGGTGACGTCAGCAAAGGCTGTAGTGTCATGATTTCATGACAGCAAATCAAAGAAGACACTCGATAAGGAGTAGTGTCACGATTTCATGACGAGTGTAATGCAAGGTGTACGGTAGACCAAGGCGTAGCGATATCGCGACATGTTTGAGTGTCGCACGAGAAAAGCCACAGAACAACAGAAGCGTTTGTTGCCGACGAAGTTAACCTTTGCCGACAAAGTATAAAGTCTCTCAGCCGACATGGTAGAAGTTGAACAGCCGACTAAAGATCAAAGATTTCATCTTGAGATTGTGAGTATTAAAAGAAGACTGTTTGAGCATTTTTTGGGTATCGATTGATGTGTGCATTCGAAGAGTGGCATTCACAGAGTTAGTGCGGCGAGCAAGGTTCGATCATCGAAAAAGCAGAGAGCGAAGTCCGACTACAGCATCAAAGTGTGTTTCGTTGAAATCTTCTAAGTGTAGAAGTCGGTGCTGTTGCATACACAAAGAATGTGTTGTTGCTTATGAAAAGACTGTGCAGAGAAGATTCTATTGTGATTGCGACTGTGTTCGCATAGTTTGGGTAATAGAAAGAAAAGTGTGCATAGTAGATGCTGCTATAAGTGCGAATGGTTGTGAAGAACAAATTGTGATCAAGTGCTGCTATAAGTTGAGAAGAGAATGCTGTTGTAATTTAAGAAGACTGTGCTACTGTAGTTGTGCAGACAGTGAAGAATTGTTTCTCCAACCAAGTGCAGAAAAGAACAAAGGAAGAGGACAAAATTGTGCCATACCGAAGGACTGTGTTTTGGTGTAGAAAAGAGGACTAGCTTGTTGTGACAGAGTTGAGGACAGAGATCTCCAGCCAGAGCAGGGAAGACAGGTGTCTTCTGTGGAAAGAGTTCCACTTGCTAAGGGTAAAAGAGATAGAGGTCTTCTAGAGGATCACTAGCAAAGCAGATTTAGGGGAAGGTGTCTCCTTTGAGCTGAGGCTCATAAACATTGTAATTGGGAAGGATTCCCGGAGGTTTTGATATAACTTTTAGAGGAAAAGTTTTATCCGTGGAGTAGCCCACCTTGGGTGAACCACGTTAAATGGGTCTTTTATGTGTGATGCTTTCTGTCTTGTTTAATGTTATGTTGATGCCATTGCTATCTGAAATTAAAATTATTAAATGGTTTTATCTTATACTGTTCACCCCCCCTCTCAGTATAAGTTCATGTTCTTCATTTATTTATCTTCAAATATGAAACTTTTCCAAATTATAAGGTAGTCAATACTATCACTAAAATTCTATCCTTGAACCCCAAAAATTTGGTAGGATTCTTCTCAAATCACAGTTGAGATGTTGCTCAAGAACCTCCTTAAATGATGGCCTCCAAATATCGTATATTTGGTGGTTCTTCTATCTCTTTTCACTTGCCAAATTTTAACTTCAAATTAGATCTCCTCCTTACGAAATATATCAATCTTGAGATCTATTCAATACTACCTTTTTGATTTGACAATCTTCTTGCCAAAATTTCTCCTTTGGGCTTGTCGCTGAGTGGCAAAAATAATCCCAATTCCTTATATTATTCTTTTCTAGTAATTTCTTTAATGATTCCTTATATGAACTCCTTCAATGAGGCTCACCAAGCCATCTTATTGAGAGCTATACAAGGTTCTCAATCTTGCAATTTCTAAATCTTCAATGAGACCTTTCTTGGCCTCTTCAATATTCAACTATGGATATGAGATCTTCTTCTAAGATCTCCTAAATGTGTTGATACTAAAATCTGTAATATAATATTTTGTTAGTTCTTTTCAATGCTTAATATTCCATAATGGAAGTTATTCAATAGGGCCTTTAACAGACCTTTTCTTCAATAGAGTCTTCAATGAATATATTATTCAATAGGGCCTTTAATAAACCTCTTCTTCAATAGGGCCTTCACTGAACCTCTTTTTCAATCAAAAGTTTTCAGTATTCAATGGAGATCACCAATCTCCAATATTTTGCTATGACTCTTCTCCTTAAGTCTCTTCGATCTTTAGTGGGGTCTACTTTCTAGGACCTCCTTCCTAGATTTGTAATCTTCAATGTGGCTTCCATGGCCACTAAATATCTCCTCGATCTAGGAGTCTTCAATCTACAAATATTTCAATGAGACCTTTCTCTTTAGACCTCCAAATTTTTAATCCTCAATTTTTTATAACAAAGAATCAATACCTACACAAGGAACGTAACTTCGACTTTTAGGCAATGAAGATAAAGTTATTCTCTATCTATTGTAGGAAGCTTCCCACATTCTAAGAGTTAATTTTATACAACAAGAAAAACTTAGATGATAGTAACCAAATGGTTCTCCTGAAAACTTTTTTTCTCTCTTGCAATTAAATATTAGAGATAATAAAAATTTCTATGACTCTATGAGAAATAAACTTCACTAGTTGGATTGCCAATCTAGTGGAACAAATGAGTTCTAGTCTTCACAAGAATTACAACTCTTGTGGAAAAACTCTATCTAAATCAATCATGTGGCTTTCTCTATTTATTATTATTCTACCTAGAGCTACTTCTATAAAAAAATCTATTGTGATGGTATTTGCATGCAACAACATTCTATGGCTAATCTGACTTGCAAATACTCAACAATAGTACTTGTGGCTTTCCTTTGATCCACCATGGATCTGATACCACTATTAGCTTTTGGAGCCTTAAACATAAAGGAAATGCATTCACAAGTATATAAATAAACATGTAATGATACAACTATGATAATAGCAAAAAACCGTGCATGAAAATATTATAGAAAACTTGATACAATGCTTTAGAAATACTCATATAGAAAGCTCACAAAAATTCCCCCCCCCCTAATCGCCCGCAAGCCCCCCCCCCGCAGGGGGGACCCCCCCAATACAGCGTGGGGGCCCCTTTTTTTTTTTTTTTTTTTGTAAAAATAATTTTTATAGGATAACATTAGTAGTTCATTATATTACAACTAAATGTATACTTATAGTGATTTTAAATAAATACATACTATCCTTGTTATTGTAGTTCTTTTTCTTAATTTTTTAAATTTGATAATTAGTCATGGTTGATTGTATGAACTAAATAGAAAAATAAATAGATTTATAAGTATATTATTTAAAAATAAGTATACTAAACTTATGAAGTTTAAAAATTATTGTCCAGTAGGTTTAAAACAAGCTGAGGAGTGAAGAGTTTCATACCAAGTAAAGGTATCATCCCATGGGTGAAATTTAATACTTAATGCAATGTATTTGATGCAACTGGTAGGAAGAAAGAAGTTTCACATCGTAAAACAAGGTTCCAATACCATGGTTAAACATAAATATTTTTATGGGATTAAAAGTATATTGATGAGAATGTTTGACTTACAAAGAAAAAACCATGGTTCAATTCCCATGGATCCCATAATAATATGGTTTGTTGTAAAACCAAAATGATGTAATTTTTTAAATGTCATGGTATGGTAATTCAGCCATGATTTAATAGTGATGCTTGAATAAATAGTTTTATTAATAAATATAAAATTCTTAATGTGTTTTAGGTAATCTATGGAGAATGACAAGTTTCACACTTAGATCAATATTCTATTCCTATAAGAGATCACATTGTAAAGCCACAAAAATACTTATAGGTAATGTTTGAGCTTATAAAAATGCATGGCCACAAGGATGAGTGGTTATAGGATTTAGCATAAGTGTAACCACATTACTTTTCTAAGGTCACTATTTTATTTGGTACGAGATCTAAAAAACATAACATAGGATGCTCTGTTTGAATTTTTAATCTCTAATTTATAATGGTTTACAATTTGATAATTAAATGGTGTTGATGAAACTAGATCCTAAAAATCTTAAAAAGCTATCCTTAAAAATCCTAACGTATCCCTAAAAATACTAAGTTATCCTAAAAATTCCCAATAACTTATCCCTATAAATCCTAACATGTTATCCTTAAAATGTTGTTGTAACGAACAATACAATAATAAAAATCTCCTATCATATTTATTTGTTCTAACTCCACCCATAATGACTAACCTAGACACAATCCCAAGCTTATTCCTAAATTTTATAAATTTATGTCTACCTAAGGGTTTAGATAGATTTATTCAAAATTTGGACAATAATTTAGGGAAATTTCTTCATGCTCCATCAACTACTAGATAAAGTGGTGATGATATTTAATATGTTTTGTTTTGGTATGATATACTATATTATGCACCAACTTAAACACACTTTAATTACAACAAGTGATATAAATTCTATTTCATCTATCTAAATATCATATAATATGGATCACAAACAATCAACTTCACAACTTGTACTACATATTGCCTTATATTCTACTCCAATTGATGATAAAGCTCCTATATGTTGAAGTTTTATCTACCAAGAAATAATACCTGATCCAAGAGCAAACATATAACCAATAGTAAAAATTTAATAATTATTTGATCCTATCCAATCTTCATCAATATCCAATCCATTGAAAAGTCGTATATTCCTAGTATAGTATACCAATGTTAAGGGTATATTTGATATATCCAAGAATATATTTTACAAATTGTCAAACCTTTCTTTGGGGATTTGATATAAAATGTGACAAATAATAAACTATAAAATATAAATTTATCCAAGCAATCATAATATTACTCAAGTTTTCCATAAATTGATGATATATTGACTCATTGACCAGTTATTAGTTAGAGTAGGTTGACAATTTTGACTCAACATTTATAAGTGTACGTATGGATTACAATTTATCATCCAAAATATTTCCAAAAGTGTTTTTGTATACTTGATTTTTGATATAAACATATTGTGAATATTATATCACCTCTTAAGGTTCTAAGTATTGTCTTATATGGTGATAACAATTTCTACTTATACACATAGATTTGGCTATTGGTCATGTCATTACCTAACTATAATTGACTAAGTTCATGTACTAGAAATGTAATAATTTCTTGATAATACAATTGTCTAGCAACTTGCTAGTCTAACATGGTGGTATCATAGCAGGCTATGAGCAAGATAGGAGCAGGTTCAAGTTTGGAGGAAACCAAATCAATGAAGTTGTCATTTACTGTTTATTTGATTTTATAGCTATCAAGTTGATGTGATGTAGTCTTCTTTATTTTTGTGGATAATAAAGTGTATCCTAATTTGGACATGTACCTTTGAATGGTTATGTGTGTCCCTATTCACAAAATATTTAATGATAATAGTGTGTGTCCCTATTTAGAATATGAGTGATTGTGGAGATTGTGTGTACATGCTACTCTAGTGGGCCTAGTATATGTAGACACAAGAAGTTGTACATAATTAGCCAAAAGAGAAAGGAGTGAAAGTAGTAGATTCCTCCACAAAGAAATAGACAATCAAAGTTTATGAGTCGGAACAATAATTGAAATACTATCTAGAAGGTAGAATATTTTGGAAATTTATGTCATGATCAACTTGAACAATACATATTTTTTCCATTTTATTATTGTTTATTTTTTATAATTGTTTGTGTGTATCCCCTAGTTTGTGTATCAATTACTCATAGAATGGATTTTAAAGCATGAGGAAGCTTATTTTTCATGTAATGTAAATTATTTGATGCATTAAAGGTATGAAGAATAAAAAAATATTGATTGTAGATATATTGTTGTTCATGAGATTGTCAGCGTGAAGAATAACATAGGAAGAGGTTCATTGGAGTGTCATTTATCTTGCTACCATCTAGAGATATCATTTTTTTGAGAATGTTGCCATCTAATCATCCATAAAGAGCAATGAGATACCAATTAAATAGGTATAACACAATGGATATAGTATCATTTTTGCATGCATATATTGTATAAATGAAAGATTGTGTAATCTAGATGTGCACCAATCCATTTAAAAATAATGTGCAAAGAAAGAGTTGTCTAGTGAAGATGATCACACCATCTAAGATGGATATAACTGCCCATATAGAAAGGAGTTGACCAGGTCATCTAGTCTAACATGGTACATCTTATTTAACACTATCATTTGAAGAAAGAATGGGCCCATAAAGGGTTATATTATTTCAAATAGTACCTCTTCTATCTTACAAAAGGTGAGGACTATCCAATAATTAAGAGGGGTTATCTTATCATGTGAAAGTTGTCATTCCGTAAAAAAATATGAATGCAAAGGTTCCCTACATTGGACATAAATCATGACATATCTTGCAAATTCCCTATGATAGTTGAAGAGAAGCACCAAATGGTATGAGATAACTTCAAGTCTCCAAAGGAATGTTTATACATGAGTAAGATGGAAACTACATGCTAATTAAATAAATCAAACTGAGCATTGCTAGCTAGATAACTCAATAGAAATTACTTGTTAACATAATCATGAGTAGAGAAGCCACCAACTAAATAATAATAATTGAAGATATGAGAATGAGACATTTGAATTGATGGACATGTTATTCATTTGCTGAATACAATGCAAGAGAAAATTATCATTGTCCTACATTGGATTTCAAACTAAATTTTGAATGTGTGTATGAAGAAAACAAACTAGGCAAGTGAGATGTGTTTTGAATCTATTTAATTAATTGTGATAAATATTAAAAAATAATAATAGTCGCATTGCTATTGGAAGCATTGATGCATGGAAAGAACATCTAACTATAACAAAACATAGATTTTTTAAATCATGAATATCAATAGTTACAGAGTTGAGTTGTGGTAAAGATGAGCACAAAATTTATTGCATGGAGATAAGGCATGTATTTGAGACCCTAAATAATCCCTAGTTTTGAAACCATTCAATCAAATCAATCAATGGTAGAAAATAAGAAAAAAACATGATTAATTTTTTCTCCTACAACATTGATCAACTACACATATTTGTGACATAAAAAATGCATAAAATTTATGTAATCTAATATTTTTTAAGACAAGGCCAAAAGTGTGAAGAAGTGCTTATAATAACTATCAATGTATCCTACAAGCATGTTATTATTTAAGCCTACGAGTATTCACCATTTTAATAAGTCTACAGGCATGTTCATGTAAGCCTACATTCCCCTTTCACCCTTAGTGGTATTGGTTAATCCACCTTTATGGATAACCTTGCTTAAAAGGATAATTTATTATTATTTTATTATAAGGTTAACCTCAAGGTTAAGTACATTGGCATGAGGTTAGCCTCTCATTGGGGATTTAGTCTCACTATATACCTCTCAATGATAATCCATTATATATGTTGAAATAAAATGTGATATATTAGGGTTCCCATAGGCACCCACCTTCTACTTATTGTTATCTCCATTTGTTTTCTTTGTTTACTATTGTTATATTTTAATTGCATTTTCTTCTTTTTGGCATACGATTGTGGTGAATGCATATTTTAGGATATTTTTAATAAATATTAAAAATGCAATCATGGTATCAAAGGAAGGTCCAGAGCAAAATCAATCATCACATAAGATATTAGTTTGCTAGAAATTAAGGGCATCATATTTAGTTCTATACTTTTTAAATTTTCAAAAGTTAAGTTTTAATTTTTTATTGTTAAAAAATAGACTGATTCATTTGTTCTTCATACATGGCCTAACTGTTTGCACCCCATGTGTGTTAAGATCCTACTATAAAATATACTAAACAACACACTCTCAACTCAAATAAACACACTCTCACACATTTGCTTGGAAATAAACTCACAGAAACATTATAACAATATTCAGAATTAAATGCATATGATAACATAAATTACTTAAAAGGAACAATCTCACAATAGATAGAATCGCAGGCCTCTTCGAGGGGGAAACCTCCTTCAACACTTCATTAATTTGAAAAAATATTACATTGGTGCCTTTTCGGGTATTTAAAGAGTTTCCTTCCAAGGTTGGCTTACATGCAAAATGCCACCTGGATTACATGCATAATGCCATCCGAATTACATGCATAGTGCCACTTTGAATTACATGCACAATGCCACTCGGATTACATGCATAATGCCACACAAATTACATGCACAATGTCACTCGAATTACATGTACAAGGCCACCTTACCTAACCTATCTACCATGTGTTACATAGAAAAGGGTGTCATTTGTCATAGGCACTACCTAAGCTAAAACTTAGAACATTACAAAATATTAATCATGGGTACTACCCACGTTCACTAGGAATTATTACATCAAGGAAGTTATTACATTAAGGGTTAGGATGAGATCCTAACATGCCCTTCTCCTTGAAGAAGCTTTGTCCTCAAAGCTGAAAATGAGGAAACTATTGCTGGAGTTGATGGAAAGACTCCCATGTAGCATCCTCAGGTTGAAGCCCATGCCACTGAACAAGGACCTCTGTAATGGTACGGTTGTGCAAAGTGCGAGTTCGACGATCCAGTAGCTGCTCAGGTGCAAGTAAGATGGAGCCTTCTTCATCCAATTTGGGGAGTGTTGATTGAACATGTACCTTTGTGCCCACAACTTTCTTGAGAAGGGAAACATGAAAAACAAGGTGGAGCTTGGAAGTGGGGGGAAGAGCCAATTTGTAAGTTGTAGGGCCAATCCGTTGTAGAACCTGATAAGGACCATAGAATTTTGGAGCGAGCTTCTGACACCTACGAAGTTGTAGGGAAGATTGTTTTTATGGCTGCAAGCGAAGGAAGACCATATCACCCACATCAAAACTGTGCTCATAACGATGCTGATCAGCTTGTTTGTGCATCCGATTCTGGGCCATGTTCAAATTTTTCTTGAGTTGGCAAAGGACCTCGGTGTGTTGAATCAGAGCATTGTCAACGGCCTGGACCTTGGAGCTGCCCGGAATGTAGGAGGAAGGCGTGAGTGGAGGGCACCCGTAAACTGCCTCAAATGGTGTGATTTTGGTTGTGGTATGATAGGAAGTGTTGTACCACCATTCGGCCAAGGGAAGCCATTTTTCCCAATGAGTAGGATGATCGGAGGCAAAGCAGCGAAGGTAGGTTTCCAAGCATTTATTAACAACCTTTGTTTGACCATCCATTTGTGGATGGTAGGCTAAAATCATTTTGAGTTGAGTCCCTTGCAATTTAAACAACTCTTGCCAAAAATTGCTAGTAAAGGTGGGATCACGATCAGATACAATGGAGGCTGGCATGCCATGAAGGCAAAATATGGAGTCAAGAAAAATTTGGGCAATAGTGGATGCTGTGTAAGGATGGGTTAGGGCACAAAAGTGAGCATACTTTGAAAGGCGGTCCACTACCATGAAAATAACTGACTTGCCTCCAGATTTAGGTAGCCCTTATATGAAGTCCATGGAGATGTCAGTCCACACCTGCTATGGGATCGATAATGGTTGAAGAGTGCCCAAAGAGCACACTATTTCCCCTTTCATACTTTGACATGTGTCGCAGTTAGCTACAAAAGAGTGAATGTCTTGTTTCATACCTTTCCAAAAGAAGGTGCGCTTGAGTCGCTCATAAGTTTTTAGGAACCCTGAATGGCCAGTAGATGGAGTAGAATGTGATTCCCTCATGAGGAGCTCTCGAAGTGGGGACTTAGGAGGAAGAACCAGGTGTTGATGGTAACACAGATCCTAGCCATCCCAACTATATCCTGGTGTAGACTTTGGATCATCCATAAGTGAAGCAACCAAGTCTTTCAAATCTACATCCTGAAGTATTTCTTGATGTAAGGGCTCAATCCATTGGGGCAATGGTGCAGAAATGGCACACAACATACTAAGGGTCTCAAATTGGCAAGAGAGAGCATCCGCCATAAGATTCTCCTTTCATTTTTTGTACGTGATGTCATAATTGTAGCCCATGAGTTTTGATACCCACTTTTGTTGCTCGGGGGTGGCAACCCGTTCTAGAAAGTATTCAGACTCTGGTGGTCAGTTTTGATGGAGAAATGGCACCCAATGAGGTAAGTTCGCCAATGCAGGAATGCATGTAATATTGCCAACATTTCCTTGGCATATGTGGATTTCTCTAAATTGTGATCAGATAGGGCTTTGCTGGTGAAAGCCAAAGGGTGTCCTTCTTGCATCAATACTGCCCCAATATCATGACCAGAAGCGTCACTTTCAATGATTTTTTTTTATACAAGTTTGGCATGGCTAAAACTGGAGTGGTGGTCATGGCATGCTTGAGTTCCAGGAATGCTTGCTCAGTCGGCCCTATCTAAGTAAAAGAAACCTTCTTCAACATGGATGTGATGGGGGTGGCTATCTTTCCATAATTACAAATAAATTTACGGTAATAGCCTGTAAGCCCTAAAAATCCTTGAAGTCCCTTGAGAGTGCGAGGTTTTGGCCATTCTTGGACTGCTTGGATCTTCTTAGGGTCAACCTTGACACCATCCTTTGAGACAATGTGTCCCAGATACTCCACTTCGATCAAACCAAAGGAACACTTGGACCTTTTTGCAAATAGTTGATGGTTGGCCAATAGTTGTAGGGTTTGATCTACATGCTTGAGATGCTCTTCCCATGTGTGATTGTAAATCAAGATGTCATCGAAGAACACAAGGATGAACTTCCACAAAAAAGGGTGAAAGATGTTGTTCATCAGGATTTGAAATGTGGAAGGAGCATTTGTGAGACCAAATGGCATTACCAAGAATTCATAATGACCTTCATGAGTGTGAAAAGCAGTTTTAGGAATATCTTCATCCCTGAGCCGGATATGATGGTACCCAGAGCGAAGGTATAGCTTGGTGAAGTACATGGTCCCATGTAATTCATCTAGTAATTCGTCAACCATAGGGATAGAAAATTTATCCTTGACACTTATCTTGTTGAGTTCTCGATAGTCAATACACAATCGCCAAGAGCCATCCTTCTTGAGGACAAGTAAGACTGGTGCAGAGTAGGGACTAGTACTAGGTCGAATGATACCCGCCTTGAGTAATTCCTGTATCATTGTCTCAATCTCTGACTTCATGGCATGAGGGTACCTGTATGGTATGATATTGGGAGGTGCACTATTCAAAAATAATGGAATGGCATGGTCATGAGAGCGATGTGGTGGTAGTGTAGTTGGTTTCGCAAATATGGCCTCATGTTTGTGGAGAATTTGTTGCAGGTCTGATGGGGTTTCACCCATTTGAGAGGTGGATGGTTGGATGGATAATAGTTGTGCAATGACCCCACGTGATGATTTCTTTAGCAATTTCTCCATGCCATTTGAACTAATAATTTGAGGTGTTCCTGCTGGGGAGCCCTTGATGATGTGTGTTTGTTCATTTTGGGAGAACTACATCCAAATTTTAGCAAAGTTCCAATTGATAGTGCCCAACGTACTCAACTATTGAGATCCATAAACAATATCACATCCGCCAAACTAGAGGGCAAACATGTCCTACTTGAGTTCATAGTCCCTTATCTTGATTTTAACATTACGACATTTTTCTTTATAAGGTAAGGTTCCCCCATTGGCTACTATGACCTCAAAGGAATTACAAGTATGGATATAGCAATTTTACCTTTGAGCAACTCTAGGGTCAATGAAGTTGTGTATGCTTCCTGAATCCATAAGGATGGAAAGACGTTGGCCCAAATCTTGCAACCTTCATGGTTTGTGGAGTAGTAATGTCGACAAGAGCATGGACTGTAATTGTTGTCTCAGGTTCTTGTTTCACTTCTTCTTGTGGAGAAGGTGTTTCCGGAGGGTCCTCATCCTCATCACTCTGGTTAGAGTTATCAGGTTCTTCAACATCTATCAAGAACAATTTTTTGTGTGCACACTTATGCCCTTTCAAAAAAATTTCATCACAATTGTAGCATAATCCTTGGGCATGACGTGCATCCATCTCTTCTATGGTTAGGCACTTGGGTGCAATAGGTTTATTATCAACTAGGTGTTGGGATCGAGAAGGAAATGAAGGTCTATTTTGAGGAAACTTTGATGGGCGCCTTTGGGTAGAGAGTTTAGATTCGACCAAACAGGCCAAACTGATAGCTTCCATCATAGTTTGTGGTTTCAACATTCTTACTTCCGCTTGGAGTTCCCCCTTCAACCCATTGATATAACAACTCTGGAAGAACCCTTCATTCAATCCTCTTGTCTTATTGGACAATTTTTCAAATTGAGCTTGGTATTCACGGACTGACCCTGTTTGTTGTAGTTTGGTCAAGGCCCCTATAAAGTCCTCATACTCACTAGGACCAAATTGAGTGAGTAGTTGGGATTCAAAATTCTCCTAAGAGAGATTTGGGTTGGCAATACGTAACCATTGAAACCAATGTAGAGCCTCATATTCCAAGTTAAAGGAAGCCATATGGAATCGATGAAATATGGGGACATTATGAAGTCTAAAGAATTGATCAACCCTACATAGCCACCCATCAACATCCTTCCCACTAAATTTGGGAAAGTCCAATTTGGACATTTTAAAGGATGGATCATGGTTATGATTCCTTATAGAACCCTCAACTTGGTGTTCTATTTTGGGTGGTCCTCTTTTTAGTTTGCTATCTACTTCTGTCAGTGCTTCTTCTAAGCGGTTACTAGTGGCCTCATGCTCTAGGCAAAGACCTTGGACTTCTTCCCTTATGGAGTGAAAATATGAGTGTAAGTTCTCAATGGATTTTGTTAAGGATTCCAAGTGGTCTAGTTCTTTTTGATGTCCACGGCTACCCTGGGCCATTTTGAAATCTTTTGTGACCAGTTACTAAAACTAGAATTGAGTTTTTAGGACTTACTATTTTTAGTAAGTGCCCAAAAGAGTGCTTGGGTGCTATATATCAAAACGATCAACTCGAAGAGGTGGTCATAATGAGCTATATCTATTAACACTAATTTTTGGCACCCTAGACTTTTTTTTTTGTTTTTTTTCTCCTGTTTTGCTGAGTCTAACGGTGTTTACAGTTTTTGATTCTGAGCTACAGAGCAAAAGTTGGGTACTGGAGCACTATCTATAACTGGCCTCATGTCATGCTCTCACTAGTTGGCCCAGTCTTGATAGTCTCTCTAACACTACTGACCTCACTAGCCTCAAGATTCTTTGTATTTTACAGGTGACTGTTATGACAGTTCTGTTCTGACCCTAAAAGCTGTAAATTCTAACCTAACTGTCGCTGATCTCTCTGACCTGACTGACCTGACTGTGACTGCCACTGTAAATTTTATTGTTATTCTCTAGAATGTCAGCTTAAGTGTCACCCTCATAGTCTATCATGAATGCATGTACTTTTTGTTATTTTTTTAGTAGAGGACTCCTTTCTCATATGCTCACTTTTGGGGATTTGAAATGCAGGTTTACGAATAGGGAGGTTTGGTTTTCTTTTTTTTTATATTTTCTTTTTTACAGGTTGAAGTTTTAACAGAACCAGGGAATGCTAGGTAGAGGAGTATGTACCACCCATAGGCCCTCTATTATATCGACAGTGATGAACAATAGTGCTCGAACCAATATTTTAGGCCACTACTCAAGGAGGATTCCACACATACCCTTGAGCACACTACTCGCCTCTCTGAAAATACGGGAGAGTAATCGTCCAGGATGTTGTCCCATAGAATATGAGTAATACAAGGTCGAAAAGCTTCCTAATGGTTAAAAGTTTGTTTAAACCTAGATGGTCTCCTGATATATCCGAAGATATGTGGGAGCTCAAGTCCGTGCGTGAGTTCTATCTTAGGCCTGGGTATTAGAGCTTGATCGCCCTTCACTTCACTAGATGCTTTATGGGCTATCTAGCTTAGACAATAATGACAGATCCTTTACGATATTTTAAAATCCTCAACACAGGGTTTCTACCTACTCAACTAAAAAGATTTTTTTTTTGGTTTAGAAAAAAAATGCACTATATTTTTTGGATTTTTTTTTAATAAAGAAAAACAAGAAAAAAAAAACACATAGAATTTATACCTAATAGGTGGATTGGATGGCAAGAATCGTTGCAGTTGGAGTAGAACTTGGCCCTGGAAAGTGCTCTAATACCTTTTGTTAAGATCCTACTATAAAATATACTAAACAACACACTCTCAACTCAAATAAACACACTCTCACACATTTGCTTGGAAATAAACTCACAGAAACATTATAACAATATTCATAATTAAATGCATATGATAACAAAAATTACTTAAAATGAACAATCTCACAATAGATAGAATCGTAGGCCTCTTCGAGGGGGCAACCTCCTTCAACACTTCATTAATTTGTAAAAAGATGATTACATTGGTGCCTTTTTGGGTATTTAAAGAGTTTCCTTCCAAGGTTGGCTTACATGCAAAATGCCACCTGGATTACATGCATAATGCCATCCGAATTACATGCATAGTGCCACTTTGAATTACATGCACAATGCCACTCGAATTATATGCATAATGTCACATGAATTACATGCACAATGTCACTCGAATTACATGCACAAGGCCACCTTACCTATCCTATCTACCATGTGTTACATAGAAAAGGGTGCCATTTGTCATAGGCACTACCTAAGCTAAAACTTAGAACATTACAAAATATTAATCATGGGTACTACCCACGTTCACTAGGAATTATTACATCAAGGAAGTTATTACATTAAGGGTTAGGATGAGATCCTAAAAATGTGTCTATGTAACTTTGATATTGAAGAAGTTCTTAGTTGTTATGATGGACATGATGATAATATAGTGTGATTACTGCCATACGTATCGATTTTAAAACCTATCACACTATTTTTTGTTGACATTATCATTTCCAAGCATCTTTGAGGGAGTTTCTCCATTTGTGTTGTGTCTAATGGAGTAGCACTATAGCAAAATCCAAGCATTTTTTACTAAAGGACATAATATCAAATTCCTAAGGCTCAGTTATTGTAGATGCATTTGCTTAATCCAATTGCATATACATGCCATATCAATGTAGTTTCAACTCTGCTCTAAGCATGGTGGTTTGGTGTAGTGTATTTTTTTCTTTACTCAAAAGAGGTCTCTAGTTTAAAACTCAACAACTTTTTTTATGGTTATTTAGAAAAATGGGGTATGAAAGAAGTTTCAAACCATTAAAATTTGTATCTAATAGTATAGTGTAGTGGTTGGAATGGTGTCTTGCTTAAAGAGGTGCCAAGTTCAAATCTTGATGATAGTGCTTTTAGATAGCTCCAATATAGATTCTCTAATTTAAATGCTAATATACCAAATATTCCATAGGCCATAACATTTGTATACAGAAGCATTGAAGCCCATTATTTTCTAGATTGCATTATTTTTTTATCTCTACATAGTGATGCCATCAATTTATAGACTTTTCTTAGTTCTACTTAGGTTTTTGTGTGCAAAATAAATTCCTTAAGGTATGTTACTTATCTCAACATATAAATATATAAAACTTGGTCATCTCAATTGGAAATATTACTTAGAATCAAGAATATTTGGTTCATCTGTAATAACGAAGCATAATAATGTCATAGTTATTATGAACTCAGTAAGAGAAAGGAAAAATCTCTTAAACTCTTTTTCATGTTGGTGGAACTAGATGTACTTTTCCACATCAGAGAGAAAACTGATTCTATTAAGGTATGGTCTACTTTGAAATATCTCTAAAGAAAAGTAAGTTGTAGTGAAGTTAACATAATAGAGATAGAGATTTCCAATATCTAAATTTTATATTTTAGTAATATTGAAGACTATATGTCTCACTTCAAAACTCTAAAACATGATCTAGTTATGGCAAGAAGTAAGGTAAAGAGTGATGAAGTCGAACCTATTTATTCCAACGTTTCTCCTTCGTCTTATACAATTGGATCAATTTTTTATGTGAATGCTATGACTATCAAAGATCTACAATTCATCTCTCTTTAATGACTTTTAAAGATTCTAATCCATTATTAGGTTACAATAAGAAATTATATGGCTCTTTCTTATACACGAGATCATCCAAAAGACTTCAAATCAATGGAATCTAAGGCTCAATTGCCCAAAGAAAATTCTAAGATTTCAAAGAACTCAAACACTTGTGAGTATTGTAAAAGTGAAGGACACTTCATTAATAATTACATTATAAAGGTGAATAATATTGAGATAAAATTCTTGATGATTGGACACAAGATTTCTAATGATGAAATTGAGGATGGAGGAACAAGAGAGGTCCACTAGAGCATCCATTATGGGAGGAGGTGTTACCTATAATTCCTTCTCTCCTTGGACCTCTTAGCTTATATTATAGGTGTGTAGGCCCAAAAGGCTACATCCTTAGAAAATTTTATAAAATCTTAAAAATTTACTAAGTGTTGAAGGGTATCTCTAGGCCACAATCGTGGCCCATCACCAACTAGATTTAGGCTATAGTTACTACAATAAAACTAGCTATATTTGAAGTTTTTATCATGGTCCAACACCAAAAATATCTAGGCCACAATCACAGCCTAGTGCCAACTGAATATAGGATGCAATCAACATAGTCAAACTGGCTATCTTTAAAATTTGGATTGTGGTCTAGTACTAGCAATCTTCAGGTCATAGTTGTGGCCCAATTCCAATAGGATCTAAGCTACAACAAAAGCATTAAAAATAATTATATTTGATATTTTAATCATGGTCTTGAGCAAGATTATATGCTATGCAACATTCAAGTAGGCTCCAAGTTGTAGTCAACATGGTCAAAGTGCGTTGGAGAGCAAGGTGCATCATGGCCTAGAGCAGGTTGTAGGTCATGATTGAAATAGTGCTAATCAAGTAAGATGAATAGAAATTTGTGGCCCCATAACCAAAGCAAGTTTCAGGCCATGATCTTCATCTAACACATCCCTTGCTCCAGGTTGTAATCAACACAATCAAACCGGCTATCGCTACAATTTGAATCGTGACCCAGAGTAGAGTTCTACTTTGCGTGATACACATCCCTTGCTCCACATTATGGTCAAAGCAATCAAATAGTAAAATTTTGGAGATCAAATCCCATTCCAAAGCAAGTGTTATACAATGAGCAACAAAGACTACTAAAGGAAAATTTCCTAAGTTGGATATCATCTTGGGGCAGAGTCTAGGTCGTAGTTAGAATTGGTCAATCTTGTAACTTGGCAACATCAATCCTAACCTAGATGAGGCTCCAGGCCATAATAAACATGGTCAAAACCTTCTTAAGAAAAAAATAATCATGATTTTGAGACTCCAAAGGAAGAATTATGAGTGTCAGTAGGCCACAATCACTAAAAATATGCCAAGCTTTTTAAAATATTTGATCTCAACGTGCATAAAATATGAATTTCATTGTGGCATAAAGATACAAATCTTTGTATATGTTATTTTTAATATGAATTTGTTGAACCAATAATATGCAATATCCAAATTGAATATTCATAAAAAAAAATTGGTTTTAGATCCACGATGAAGAAGCGACCACAAGAACAAGGGATGACTTGGATGCATTCTTGGTAAGATTGTGCAACTAGAATCCATGAAGGTCGAAACAAGTTGCAGAGTCTAGCTGTAGAAGATCAATGGAATGAGGAAGTGTTTCTTTCCTTGATAAAATAGGATATTTCCACATCGACATCTTTCCAACTTGGCATTCCAACTTCCTTGCAATGCTCTAATTTTCTTGAATATATTATAAAATGTTGGACATTTTGAGTCCTTAAAATTAAAGTTTTCATTGATGTCAAGAAATGAAGTCATCATTAAATGTCAAGGAATTTGTCAAGAAACAAGTTATCAAAGTTGTCATTGATATTCTGGAAGAAGCTTCTAATAAATTCAAGATCAAGAGGAACAATGCAAAGGTTAAAGGCAAAAGGCTCCATAATATTTTTAAATATTATGTGGAAGCATAAGTTAAAAGGTTTTCATAAAAACCCATGAAAGTTTATTTGCAAAGCTAAAGGGAGGTTTAATACTTATTTGATAAATTATTTAAATTAAAAATGAATTTAAATTTTATAAATAAATATTATTATACCAAGGTGCAAAGTGAAAGATGGTTTAAATAAAACCATAGGGTTTAAAGAATTAATTTCTAAAATTTAAATTCAAAAGAATTTAAATATTTTATAAATTAATAAAGTTTCAAAGGAAATTCGAGCACTGACATCTAAAAATGTTGAGGGTAAATCGAGCACCGACATCATGCATGGAGAAAGAGATTTAGTATAAAATCTAATACCCTGGAGGTATTTCATATCATCCTTTTGCTCGATGATAAAAAACATGTAATTGTGTTTAATTTTGTAACGAAGAAAGAGCAGCAAAAATCTTGTTTATGCACTAGTGAATAACATTAAGTTATTTGCACCAAAACAAAGCACCAACTAGGCAAATTGCCTAGTGGCAAAGGGGACAACATTAGGGTGTTGGGTGCAAGGAGGTCTATGTTCGAATCTTAGTGGCAACGGTTTTTGTTTGTGGCAGTTGCATTGTGTTGAGCGCCAACGGAAGTGCACGTTTTGCGCAAGGTGAGTGGGGAAGGTTTTTGAGCAAGTGGTGCTCACTTTTCCCCAAGCAAGCACCTATCTTGCATGACATTAGGAGTCATGGCTAGGGCATCGGTTGAGGCTACACTATGTGTTCGATTCCCCTCCAACGCAAGGTAATAAATTTTGATTTTAATTTTTGGTTGATGCCTAAAGTTGGGAGTTAAAAGGGTGCATGGAAGGATTGTTAGTTAGAATTAATTTTTGATAAGTTGGAGTAATAAGGTTGTAAAGGTTTTTAAAAGTGTTTTGATATATTGATCTATTGAAATATTAAAAGGATAAAGTGAGCTTCTTGTCTTAGATTGTTTTTGAAAAAGAAGAGTGCATTTGAATATTAGTGGGAGAATATAAGGTGTAAGTGGTAATTTAATTTTTGTAAATGTTGATGAATATTTTATTAAATATGGAGTGATAAGGTGTATGTATGTTTTTATGTTTGCATTGTAATTTAAGAAACTTAATCACCTTAAAATTTCTTTGAGCTTGGCAAGAAGTGTTTGAGATTTTTGGCAGAGTTAGAATATTTCTTCATCATCAAGAAAAAGGTATGAGCACATTTTCTAAAGTTTAATTTGATTGGTTGGTTTTCTAGAAAATAAGTTTGGAGTGAAAAGGACTTGATTAGGGTTTCCTTTTGAGTGTGTTTAAGTGATTTATTCAAGGTATTCTGGAATAAATAAGTGTGGTTAAAACAATTTTTTACAAGCATTGTTGTTGAAGCCATTGATTGTGTGAAGAACTTGAACTAGGGTTTGAGTATCATTGCTATGTAAATATTGTTTTATAAGCATTTTTGTTGAAGTGAGTTGTTGAGCAAAGAACTTGAACTAGGGTTTGAAAAGAACATGAGTATCATTGTTATGTGAGAATTGTTGGAAACATTTTGATTTGATGTTTACATGCTTGGACTAGGGTTTGTGAGCAATGATTCTTTCATTGAGTGATTGGTTGAGTAGAGTTGGTTGAGCCTAGTCAAGTGGATGTGTGAAGTGATTGTTCAAGTTCCATAAAAAAAAATATTCTATATTTTGATTTGAGTTGAGAAAGTGATTAGGCATTGAGTATAGAACATATTGGGTCTCTAACAATTCTCTTTATGTTTCTATGAGATTGGTTAAGTTCTGTGTGGACTTATTGAGTAGATTTGAGCAAGTTCTGAGTGGACTTGTTGAGAAAATTTAAGCAAGTTTTGATTGGACTTGTTGAGCATATTTAAGCAAGTTCTAAGTGGAATTGTTGAGAATATTTGAGCAAGTTCTGAGTGGACTTGTTGATCAGATTTAAGCAAGTTCTAGTGGACTCATTGAGAAAATCTGAACAATTTTTGTGTGGACTTGTGGAGCAGAGTTTGGTGTAGATTTGAGGATATATTTGTGCCAGACCAGAGATAGAGATTGAGAAGATTTTTGCTAGACCGAAGGACTATGTTTAGTGCAAATTTGAGATAGATATTTGGAGGTGACAGAGCAGAAAGGACAGTGGTCTCCAATGGATAGAGATCCATTAGCCAGGGTAGTGAGGACAGGTCTTTTGAGTGGGGACAAGATTCTTCACTGGATAGAGATCCATAAGCTAGTGTAGTGGAGGCAGTAGTCTTCTAAAGGATCACCAGCTAGAGCAGAGGAGAAGGAGTTCTCTTATGGATAGAGATCCATGAACTTGATTTAGGGGATCAACATATCTTTTGGATAGAGGTCCATAAACATTGTAGGAAAAGTATTTCCAAGAGAACTTATTTAAAAAAAGTTATAAGAAATATTTTCTTCGTAGAATTAGCCATCTTTGGGTGAACCATGTAAAAATAATGTCTCTTATGTGTGTGATGCTTTATGTGATGTTTACTGCTTTAGTAATATTGATGCTATTATTTGGATTAAAAAGTAAAAAGTTTTATCTTATACTGTTCACCCCCATCGTAATATAAGCACATGTTATTCAATTGGTATTAGAGCGGGTCTCTCCATGAAAAGACTAAAATATTGGAGGAGGATCCATCAGTAACACACATGAATTCAAAAAATGAAGAAGATACTATGTTTGACATAAAATAAGAATTCTTTGCTGCTCTTAGAAAATTGGAAAGACATAGAGAAAATAATTCAAACTTGAAGGAACAAGTTCAAGAAGATGAATAAGCAAGGATGGAACTTATACAAAATCTCATAAAACTCAAGATTATGGTGGAAGAAGGAAATAAGATTGAGCAAGACATGACAGATATATTGAGAGCTAGGGAAATAGAATGTGAAATATTGGAAGCAAAAATTGTTCACCTAAGGAATGAATTTGAAAGGACCAAGGTACTACAAGATGTAGATTATGAGAAAGACAAAGAGGAATCAAGTCTTCAAAAAGAAAAAAAATTAGACAAGGATAAGCAAGCAAAGGATATCATAAAGAAGGAAAGATAAGGAGAACCTTGGATAAGAGTTAATCACAAAAGGAAGATGACTTCTCCACAAATTTCAAGACATCCAAATAGGTTACATAATTTCTTCCATGGTCATTGTTTTTCTTGTAATAAATATAGTCATAGAGCTGTACACTATATTCATCATGCAAGATACAATAGAAATTTCAATTTCTTTGCACCTCTCATGGATTATGATGTTATATGTTACAAATACAATAAGTTTGGAAACAAGGCTAGATGGCGTAAAATGATACTTTATGAGCTTAGAAAAATAATTTCAACAACTAGGAAAAATGAAAGGGAAAATGTTAAGGCTAGATCAATGTTAGTTCAAACAACACTTCATGCTTAGGATAAAGAAGAACAGTGGTATCTTGATAGTGGTTGCTCTAGTCATATGACAAGAGACAAAGACAAATTCATTGTACTAAAAGAAACAAATAGAGGATCAGTGAGCTTCGGTGATAATGGATCAGCAAGGATTGGTGGAAGAGGAAATCTAAGTTTAGATAATGGGAAAACAAAATCAAAGAATGTATTGTATGTTAAAGGGTTAAAATACAATATTTTGAGTATAAGTCAACTTTGTGATCAAGGATACATGGTTACTTTCTATCCATATAGATGTGAGATAAGAAAAAAAAAAAACTAGAAAAATCATTTCCAATGCAATAAGAACTCCAAACAACTTATATATGCTCAATGATATCAAAGGGGAAAAGTACTTTCTATCACAAGAATATGAGAGTTGGTTATGATATAGAAGATTAGGTCACTTTAATTTTGACAACATAGTCAAAATAAGCAATAAACAAGCAGTTAGAGATTTACCCAAAATAAGGAGACCTCAAACATAATTTGTACACCCTATCAACATGGAAAGCAAACTAGGACAACCTTTAAGTCAAAAGGATACATGTCATTTGAGCCATTAAGCTTAATACATAATGATTTGTGTGGTCCTACCAGAACACAAAGCATTCAGGGTGAGAGCTACTTTATGTTGTTTTATAGATGATTATTCCATAATGGTTTGGGTAACTTTACTCAAAGAGAAATAAGAGGCCTTTGAAAAATTTAAAGCATTCAAGAAATTGGTTGAAAATGAAACTGGAAAAAGGATTAAGTATCTGAGATCTAATAGAGGAGGAGAATTTACCTCAAATAAATTTGTAGAGTTTTGTGAACAACATGGAATCAAGAGAGAGTAATCAGCAACAAGAACTCCTCAACAAAATGGGGTAGTTGAAAGGAAAAATAGGACTGTTGAAAACATGGCTAGAGCTATGTTAAATGAATCTAAGTTATCAGATGGTTTTTGGAGAGAAGCTGTAAACATAGTAGTATACATAATTACTAGGGCTCAAATGAGGGTAAATCATCACAAGACTCCATATGAGCTTTGGAAAGGAATATCTGCCACTATAAAACACTTCAGAATTTTTGGAAGCAAATGTTGCATAAGATGGGAAGACCAAAACTTAGGCAAGTTTGATCCAGGATGTGATGAGGGAATTTTTCTTGGTTATTCCACAAGGAGTAAAGCCTACAGATTGTTGGACATTTTGAGTCCCTAAGTCAATGTTGTCATTGATGTCACCAGATGAAGTCATCATTAATAATCAAGGATTTCAACAGGAAACAAAGGGGATAAAAATAGTTATTTGATATCCAAGAAGAAGGCCAAAGATCAAGTGAATCAGTGCAGAAGTTAAGAGTTCAAAAGGAGATATAATATTTATTTTTATAAATTATTAAAATTCAGTGAGAATTTAAATTTTATAAATAAATATTATTTACAACATGGAATACAATGAGAAGGGGATATTTTATCAAAGGTATAATATTATAATAATGGTTATTATAATATTAAAGGTGATATGGTGAAAACCCAAATAAAATATTTGTAATTCTTATTGTAATATTTTATAATGCAAAAGTGGGTTTTATAAAGTCTAAATATATTTTATTAAACCCAAAGGTTAGGTTTAAATTAAAGGCATTCGAAGCAGGGTTTTGCTTAGTGGCAAATTTCGTAATTTCGCGTGAATTTTCGGACTTCCAAAATGTCAATTTTGTGATTTTTGGGACCATAGAGGTTGGCCCGTTCGCCCAAAAAATTCAGGATCTAATTTTTTTAGGGTAAACTTGCCCTATTGTCATAAGGTTTCCCGCCCAATTTTTGCCCTAAATTTATTTAAAATAAGAAATATCTCACCCAAATCGACCCTTGTACCTCATTATATATAGCTAACCTTGACAACGACTCCCATACAATTACAACATTTTTTTTTTAGATAGTGAGCGATACAAAGCAGAGTACTGACAAAACCAGAGTCCATGACTGGCAAAAGGTGACTGGAAAAAGACAACTGACAAAAGGTGACTAGCAGAAGGCGACTGACAGAATGTGACTAGCAGAAGGCGACCAAAGAAGGCGACTGGTAGAAGGTGACTAGCAGAAGGTGACTGACGTAAGGTGACTTGTAGAAGGTGAATGATAGAAGGCGACTAAAAAAATGTGATTGGGAGAAGGCAACTGATTGAAGGCAATTGGTAGAAGGCGACTGAAAGAAGGCGACTGATTGAAGACGACTGATTGAAGGTGAATGATAGGTGACTGACAGAAGGCAACTAACAAAAGGCGACTGACAGAAGGTGATTGACAGAAGGCAACTGGCAAAAGGTGATTGGAAGAAGGTGACTGGCAGAAGGCGACCAACAGAAGGCGATTGGCAAAAGGTGACCGACAGAAGGTGACTGGCAGAAGGCGACCGACAGAAAGTGACTCAATTTATTCGCATGCTTCTTTTACCATTAAATTTCATTTTTCATTTTATTAATGGAAACTCAATAAGAATGTTTATTCCCGCTCGTGAACAATATTCATGGGACAATCACAAATTCTGTTGTCTCTGGCAGTAGTTCTTTTTTATACCTGTTATTTTCATATTTAAAAATGATGTTCTTTGTTCATGTTATTCTTCTGTTCATATAGGTAAAAATTTCAACTACAAGCAGTGGAAAGAATGGAGGAGAGTCTTCCAATAAAAGGAGTATCCTCAAATACTTTCCTAATATTTCAAAACCCAATCTGCCATCAACATCTACACAAATTGAAGGTATGAACACCTTTACTCATCAGTTAATTTTTTTACTTTGTTAAATTTAAATATAATGTCCTCAATTCATAAAGAAGTGTGTTTTTTGGTTGATGGCTTTGTTCACTTTTATCTATAGAAAACACTAGTATGTTTTTAAATGCCATAGTGATAATGAATCTACTATTGACACTACAATTATCTTTACAGAAAACACGGTTAACCCTGGTATTCCTCCACTTCCACATATCCATGATAATCAACAGTCCACACATGAAGATAATCTCAATCAAATCAAAAATACCATAGCTCGAATAGCCAAACGGATGTTAGAATTAACAAAAAAAAAAACTTAGATGCAATTGAGGTGGACTATGTTTTATGGCTAAAACATCTTTTATGCTGGAATCAAAAAGTGAAAGCAATAATTTAGCTACTTTGTCACTACTTAATAATTTAAAAACTACATCCATAAGTGTTGGTGGAGTGGTAAGTGCAACAATTTTTATGGAAAGATCATGTTTGAGAGCGAACATTCTACTCCCACTGCAATTCGTTGAAGAGTATCAGCTTATCCTGCATCTATTTCCTAGAGATTATTTAGTTCATCATATAATGGGCATCTGGAAGATCCTCTTCCAGATGCCTCTGCTTGTGAACTAGAATTTGTTCCTACAAACAGTAATAAAGGTAACTCCCCGCAATATTTAAGAAGCAATGAGGCTTTAACTCCTCAGTCAAAGTTCTTAGTATCCAGATCATTGATAATGAAAGGATTTTTAGTGAGCCCTAATACAAATATTCACGCAAGCGTTGTATCACCAAGTTGTAAAGAGAATGGTTCTATCAATGAAAGAACTCCAAAAACCAAGAGCCCCTCGTCTATCCTAAACCCAACTTCATCCTCGAAGAGAAAAAACCATCATGGATTATTTTGGGACAAATTAAGGATTCTCTTTTTGAAGGCTCTAGGCCACTTAAGGGCTTAAAACACCGAATTGATTCACCGATTAACACTACCATAGTGAAATATGTTACTGCATGAGTTGCTGCAATCATGTAAAGTCTACCATATGTAGCCCTTGTCAAATATTTGAAGGCAATATGATTTGTCATGAGTGTACAGATAAGAAGTCTAAAATTTTTTTGGCTTCCATTTCATATCGTTACAATGGGTCAATGTAAAGCTAGAAAATTTGAAGTGAAATTGCAATTTAAGCTAGCTCTTGGCATATCCCGATTTATGATATTTATTTTCCACTAAAATTTTGTGGATACATAGTCTTCATTGTTAAATAGAGAAGGTTTTTGTATTTTTCATTTTGCGTGTTTAAAGTTATGATTCTTTGAATGCTTTGATTGAGCTTTATTGTAAGGTGAAGATATTATGCGCCATCCATTCACCCCATAATCAACATTAGTTGCACGTAGCTAGATCGGTGTGGTTGATATTAGTTGCACGTAGTTAGAGTGGTGGGGATGTGGCTGAGGACCTTGAAGTTACCCGTAAGGGCATAACATTTCAAAGCCGTGTCTTAATGGATGAAAAAACATATATATTTTTTATTTGAACTTTTGACATATTCATTCGTCTATTTTACCAAGGGTTTGTGTGGTCTTTCATCATAATATTATTCACTAATTTTGTAGAAGTCTGCTCGATGTAGGAATCTACTATAAAATTTAAATAATGTAGTAACATCAATGAATGCGTTATATTTTTTTTTTAAATTTGTTAAGTTTTTAATAAATATTTTTAATTGGTTGAACCAGATATTATTTGTATTGCATTTATTTAATAGTTTGGTTATTATGTATGTATCTTTATCAAGATTCAAACTTAGATCTCTGCTTTAAAAGTTGATGAATCTAATATTTAATAATTAATATGTAAAATTTAATCTATAAATGTTCAATAGATATAGGTAAATTTATAATTTTATTTTATTTTATTTTTAAATTAAAAAAGAATATAAATATAGGTTTGGGTTTATCAATAGATAAACAATGTTATTATTGTTTCATGTTTGACTTTGCTTGTATTATCATCATGATGGCATAAGAATATAACAACTTGATAATCATGTATATATAGTGTTGATAAAATTTGAATTTATATTTTTTAATTTTCATTTTTTAACTTGAGATAATATATATATATATATATTGATTTGGTTATGTGAGAAACCTCTATGATCGAGGCATAAGGTTGAGCAGTCTCCTCCCGACCATGACCCCTCGTAAAGTTGAGAGCTATACTTATCAATAGAGGATTTAACACAAAGCCACCCCACATCCAACTTGAGATAATATTATTTGATAATATATATATATATATTTTTTGGTTATTGTGAGAAACCCTATGATCGATGTATAAGGTTGAGCAGTCTCCTCCCAACCATGACCCCTCCTAAATTTGAGAGCTATACTTATCAATAGGGAATTTAACACAAAGCCACCACACCTACCCCCTCACATTCGCCCATGTCGCAGTTTGAACCTTGGACCTCTCAAAGAAGAGACAAAGCCCGAACTGTTGCATTGCATCCCCAAGTGTTTATTTAACAATAATTTACTCATATTTATTTAACAAAGGGTTGTACTTTAGTCCCTCACCCTTGACAAATTACAACTCTCCTTTAGAGTTTGAGAGTTTACAAATAGATTAATATCTCATGTCAATTGATTAGCTATAGTTAGATACATCATTTTTCATAAAATGTATGAATTCTTTATCTTTATTTTTTAGATCTTTTTCAATTTTCTTTGTGTATACAAATATTTTAAAATTCGACATCCTTGACATTTTTCTATCACAATACCAAAACTCCACCTTTATTGTTTATGCATTATATCTTAGTAGAGTAATACTTCCAAAACATTGCACTATCATAGTTTGCTTAACTAGATCTAGATTGCTAGTTTTGTTTTTGAAGAGTACAAGCACAAGTATTGTAATAAATAGTTTATATGCAAACACATCAATGTTATAAAATAAAGCAAATATTACCGATGAAAATCATTAAAGTAAATCTTAATCATTATTTGATTAAGGCAACATATTGTTGTTAGCTTCTGCTAAACTTACTACTTCAAACCATAGGAAAGAGAATTTGACTTTATGATCCTCAATTAAAACTCTCTATTGGCTAGCCTATCTACACATTTGTTTCCTTATTTTTACTTATGTATAAACTTGTTTTCTTCAAACTTTATAGGAAGGTCTTGTATTTTCACAATTATCTCTTGTATGTTCCTTGGAGCCATTGCTTTCCTCAAAATTGTATTTATTACTATGAGTGAATCACCTTCCATCCATATTTTGTTTCATTTCATTTGTTTGCATATTTTTAACTCTTCCAAAGTTGCCCAAGATTTAGCTTTATTACTTGTCTTAAATTCATTATTGAAAGAATAATGAGAAAAACTCTCTATTATTTCTAATTATTCCTCTTTTTGCTCGTCTTGGATTTCCTTTAGATGCCCCATCAAAATTCAATTTGACGAACTCCACATTTTGTGGTTTCCATTTTACATTCTTTGTCTTCTTTTTGTTTCTCTTGTACCCAATGTCATAATTCCATTTGATGACTTGACTCCATATATCAATACTGTTTGCTTCTAGATTAGGGATTGGGTGAGTTGATAGGGTTGATTTAGACTCCTCTATGGCTAAATAAATATTCCTTTTCATTACCTCTAAACTACTTTCCTTTCCTTTAAATACCTTTATTCCTTTCTAGCTATATAGTCCAAAGTATTGTATGTTTTGATATATCCTAGATTGTCTTTAAAGCTTTGCTTTTAAAAGTGCTTTGTCATTGCTCTAACCATTCTTCAATTTTTCCATTCATCACCATGCATTTACCAAACATATTAAGAATTCATTGCCATAGATTCTAGACTATTGAGTAGTGTCCCAAGAGATGGTCTATACTCCTTTTTACATAGAACACATTCTAAGCGGCCATGAAAACACCTTTTCATAAGGTTATCCAAAGATACTATTCACCCCCCTCCTCTCAGCATAAGATTGTGTTCTTCAATTCGTTAGGACCTGTGCTTCTCCACTTGAGGGTATCTTTCCAAGGGAGACCCCAAGAATACAATGATTCTCAACAAAACTAGACTCCTACTCAATGCTTTTTTCTTAGGTCTTGTGAAAGTTGATGTTATGCTTGTTTGATCAGTGTTTTATGGGTTTATTCAAAGAAAACACCTAAGGTTTTGGATCAATTTTTATCTTGACTCTTTTTTTAGCCTTAACAGTTATTTAAACCTAAATAATCAAGGATCTTCTAAAATACAATGCTAAAGCTTATATCACACAAATGCAATAATACAAGAGCTATCCTATATGCTTTTCGATTTTGTATGGGCTAACTAAGGAGTTTTTAGTAATTGAAGGTAAAACAAGGAAAAATGCAAAAAGACAAGCTAGCCTAAATGCAACTAAATGATTTTAAATTCTTTGTCTAAGTGTCTGAAAATGAAGAAGAAACTAAAATTTGGTCTAAGGTCCCTTAATTGATTGGTTTAGAGATGTTTTGTAAAGGAATCAAAATATTTTGTAAATGATTTAAATTTCTAAGGTTCCTTAATTTTCCAAATGAAATGTAATTTAAAGAGCATAAAATAGCAAAAAATAGAAAGGAAACATAGAGAAATGGGAAATACAAGGCTAGGGAAGTGCCAAGTGGTAGAATTACCTCTTTTTGGAGCCTATTGCTAAAATGCCACTAAAAGTACCAAAAAATCCACTACTACCAAAAATGCTACTAGGGACTTGTGATTTTGGTATCTGCACTAGAAAACCAAAAAAAAAAAGGTTTTCTATTTTAGGAGGCCCGTCTAAGTGTTGGGAAAGATAATTGGCTATCTTATCAACTGATCAGACCCCATGTTTATGCAAAATTTGAGTATGTTTGACTCCTGGAATGGATTATGATCTTTTGAAAAAATCACCACTGGTTTTTGCAAAAATTGCTACTAGCAATTTTGTTTAGTGGCATTTTTTGTACTTAGTATATTTGGTTGCCAAAATCACCACAGATTTGGGTAGGGTGGCAAATTTGGTCTGAGCATAGGATTTGGAATATTTCAAGGTTGTTTTGGATAAAATTTGATGGGTTTTAACTAAGATTGTAGGGGAATGTTTTTAATGATGTTTTCTAAGTTTGCAACTAAGGAAATTAGAGATCTAAGCTACTAATTTTGATAATTTAATGACTAAAGTTTAATGCATATAAAAGGAAATGAAATACCTAGTATAACTAAAATTTCAATTAAATAGGGGTGCAAGAGTGTGGGAAATGTAGTCTATGGTTTTAGAAATAATTTACAACAACTAATTCAACTTCTAACCAAAGTAAATTGGCATTTAAATGGTGAAATCAAATCAAAATTTAGACGTATGTGAATGTTTTTGGAAGCATGTAAAAACTACAATAATAAGCTAAAAGTTAGAATGTCTGAGATTGTAATTAAAATGAAAATTAAATTACATGCAACGATGTTATAAATAATAGAAAATAGCTAATCTAACTCTCAATAAAGCAAATTAGCATTTAGGAATGGAGATTGATGTGAGTGACAAAATATGTAAAATGTTGCCCAAGAATTAGTGAAATCTATAGCACTAAATAAAAGGGACAAGGGATTATAGTGGGAAGTGCTTAGAGCTTGGCCAAGAGAGTGAGATAGCAAGGCAATAATGGCCTTGTATCATCAACACCTTGCCTTGAAAAATGAATCTGAAATTGATATGTATATGCAATATAAAACTACATATAATGCATGGAAATAAATTGTTAAAAGAGGTGCCAAACTAGATTTAATTCTTGTAAATAAAATAAGTGTAAAACTAGGTAAGCATGGAGGAAGTAAAGAAGTTAGTGTGTTTCCTACATAAACAAAAATATAGTAAATAAGAGGACAACAGACATTATAACATGAAATGTATTTTAAAATGCAATAAGACCCTGCAAAAATAGAGGACTATGCCCAAAATGTGATGATAAAATGAATGCAAGTTAAAGTAAACCTGCAAAAGAGATATTAGAAACCAAATAGAGATGATATGCTTGATAAGAATGCTACAAACATAGTGTTATAAGGCTGCAAACGCAGTGTTAATGGCTAAAAAACAAGGATTAGAAGTGTGTAAAAGAGATTGATGCATGAAATGTAGAAATACCCAAAAGAAAAATCACAAGTTAGCAAGGCTGCAACCTTCCAAGATTTGTTTTAAATATAATTAATAAAATGAAATACTCTTGGAAAGAGTATGTAGGATTAGATTTAATTATAAAATATATTATATAGAGAATATTGGAGATTGGATTTATCTTTAATTAATTATGGAGAATAAATAATCCTTTACCTTTTTACCCATTGATGGGATGGTACAAGTTAATAGCATATTGGAATTCATGAGTATAAATAATGAATATAAGAACTAAAGGATTAGATTTTTTTTTTTTTTTTTTTTATTTGTGGAAAACATCCCAAAAGGGATGCCACTTTCGGGTAAGACCCAAGGAGGCAGGGGTATCCATTCCGCCAAAAACGCCCAAGACTCGGACCTGGCCTACCACCTTTGACATACTCAAGGAGCAAACAAACACACAAAACCAAATTAAAAAAATAAAATAACAACAAAAATAATAAAATAAAATAAAAAACAAACTCCTTGAGTGTGTCAAAACCAAAAGCACAACCAAACACGCACAATAAGATAAAAGAAACCACAACACAAACCACATAGAAAAACACAAGAACCACATAACAAAACACAAACAAGACAAAAACAACAGAACACTACAAAGACATAACCCAAAAAAACATGAAAAATAAACACAACCAAAACCTAAAAAATAAAATAAATAAAATAAAAATAAAAACAACCAACAACAGACAATAAACAAAAACAAAAAACATAGAAAACACTCACACATAAAAAAATGAAATAACACAAACAAAGAGAAACCCAAGAACAAGAACGAAAAAAACACAAGAACAATAACAATAAACATAAAAAAAAAAAACAACAAAAACACAAGAACAACACAAAGAACACAAAAACAAAACAAAACAAAAGAACCCACCCACCTTAAAAAACTAAACAAAAAAACAAAGAAGACAAAAGAAAAAAATGAACAAAACAATGACCTATCTAGACCAGAAGACTATTAATGCAAGAATCAACAGAGGAAACAAAATAAAGAATAGAATGAGCTAGGGAACTTAAAAAACTGAATGAACCAAAGAGAAAAAAAAAAACAAGAAGAAACTAGGTACCTTCAGAACTGGAGCCATCCAAAGAAATGATAGAAAGAAGAGCTTCCCTAATTTGAGAAGCCCACCATATAGGAGGGTGGCCATAACAAGTAAGATCACCTTTGTCCAAAGCCCAATTAGCTAAAGCATCAACACTCTTGTTTTGATCTCTCGACCACATGATTGTAATCAACTTTCAAAAATCCCATCCGGATTAACTCGAATCTTCTCAATAATTCTTTTTATTCTCCAATCCACCTTATGATTCTTAGAAGGAGTCTTCAAGAGATTAATCATAAGTTGAGAGTCGACTCAACTAACACCTTTTCCCATCCAACCTTAGTAGCCTCCTGAAGGCCTCTAAGGATACCATACCCCTCAGCAAGGTTATTGGAAAGAATACCCAAATTCTCAGCAAAAGTAAAAACCAGGGAGCCATCTGAAAGTCTACCAATTCCTCCCACACCGGCTTTTCCAGGGTTCCCTCTAGAGGCTCCATCAGTATTGACTTTTCCAAAATCCTTAGGAGGAGGTTGCCAATTTCTAGTCCTATCCATCTTACTAATACTCACATTCCCTTTAAGTTGGTTGCCCTTAGAAGGTTTAATCTTCAATATTTGCATCACTTGATCCCATCTTTGGTGGGAGTTTTGGGGGTGATTAAGGAGATGATGGACTCGATTAAACTAAGTTGGCTATGGTATTTTGCCAAATATAGTGAATATCCTTCCTATCTTGATTAAAAATTTGGTTGTTCCTTTCATTCCAAATATTCCAAAGAAGAATGGTAGAACCCATCTAAACTAACTCGCCTAATAAAATGATCAACACCCTCTTGATTAGGCCAATCCCTCCAAAGTCTGTTCAAAAGTGAAAAAATTGGACCACCTGTAAGCCAAGTAAAGTTGCCATTCTCCTCCATAGCTCGGAGGCTAAAGTACACTCAATAAAAATATGGTTGATATTTTCTACATTCTCTTCACACATTTCACATCTAAAAGGGCCATGAAAACCATGCTTCATAAGTTGCTCACAAGTAAGCACCCTACGATGCAATAAAAGCCAATTAAAGAACCTCACCTTAGGCCAGAGCTTTTGAGCCCACAATTGAGAAAATATGTCAGAAGAATGGTTGGGATTATTATGGCATAAGGTCAAATAACCTTGAGCAACCGAATACTCACCCTTAGTAGTGTCGTTCCATCCAAAACAATCTTTTTCATGGGACCAAGAGAGGGATCTCATATGAAGGATGCCTTGGATATCTTGTCTTTGCCTTTCTGGGATTTGAATAGGCCAGTCCTCAATAGGGATCCAATATCTACCAACCTTTGAATTACCAAGTATGGTACCGACTATAATTAGCCACCTTTATCCAATTAGCTCGGTGAAGCTCCTCCATCCAAGGCCTCCAATCGGGAAACAGAGTTATCAAAGGCTTGTGACCATCCCAAGAATCTGTCCAAAAATTTGCATGTTGACCATTATGAATGATCCAAAATAATTTTTTCTTTATCAAATCCTCACCAGCCTTAAGAACTGCTAAAATGGGAGAACCTTTGGTAGGAAGTTGATAGCGAACAAGGTCTTCAGGACTTTTGTTCTAAGCATATTTAGCACGGAGATTATTGGCCCAAAGAGCATTGGGGTTATGCAACATCCTCCAATATAATTTAGCAGCTAAAGCTTTGTTGTTATTAATTGAAGACCGGAATCCTAACCCCCCTTCACTCTTAGGAAGACATAAAGTATCCCATTTCACCAAGGCCCATTTTCTTTTCTCCTTAGTACCACTCCAAAGGAAACGATGACTGATTTGATCCAATTCTCGAAGAATAGCCTTTGGGATATTCAAAATAGAAGAAACATAAATAGGAATAGCTTGAAGGACTGATTTTACCAAGGTGATTCTACCCCCGTAAGAAAGCCACTTGTTGGTCCACTTTCCAATTTTCTTCTTGACTTTGTCCAACAACCAATTCCAATCTTTATTTTTCTGCCTTTGAATATTAATGGGAATACCTAAATAAGTGATTGGAAGAGAGGTCTTCTTATATCTTAATTTATCCAAGACCATGGCTTCCTGTCTAGCAGAACAGTGAAAGAAAATAACTTTAGATTTGTCTTCATTGATCAACTGCCTAGTAGCCTTAGAAAAACAACTAATGATTTGCTTAAAATTAGAAGCTTCCTTAACTGTAGCTTTACCTAAAAGGGTAGAGTCATCCACAAATTGAAGATGAGAGATAGGTCTAGCTCCATGAGCAATGGTAACTCCCTCAAGGGTTTTGTTTTCCCTCTTTTTGGTTATAGTCCTACCCAAGCATTCAACAAGAATGATGAATAAATAAGGGGATAGCGGGTCACCTTGCCCGATACCTCGGAAGCTGGGAAAGACCGAGAAGGCCTGCCATTGATAAGAACTAAGTAGGAAACTGAAGAGATACATCCCATAATCCAATCCATCCAATCCTTAGAGAAACCAAATTGCCTCAAAACTTTGATAAGGAAGTGCCAATCCACTCTGTCATAAGCTTTGGATAAGTCTAACCGGATGAACATAGAAGGAGAATTTTGCATATCCATGGAATGGATGGCTTCCCGAGCAAGAACTATCTCATCTACTATTTGACGTCCTTCCACATATCCCCCTTGCTCTGGGGAAATAATCTTATGTAAAAGAGGCTTCAACCTTTCTCCCATGATTTTAGTAATAATTTTGAGAAGAACATTACATAAAGCAATAGGTCTAAAAGCTGAGATATGATCAACCTCTTGAGCTTTTGGAACAAG
This sequence comes from Wollemia nobilis, assembly GCA_028583015.1. Lineage (NCBI taxonomy): Eukaryota > Viridiplantae > Streptophyta > Pinopsida > Araucariales > Araucariaceae > Wollemia > Wollemia nobilis. The sequence continues at coordinate 174,084 of JAQPPZ010005578.1, forward strand.
AGTAATATAAGTTTTATTGATAACCTTCAAAATTTCTTTGGATTTCCTGGCTTCTTCCACCACCTCTAATAAATCAACATGAAGGATATCCCAAAACTCTTGGTAGAACTCAATAGGAAAACCATCAAGACCTAGGGTTTTCCATTTTTGCATTTTAAAAACTACTTGTTGAAGCTCATTGATAGTAACAGGAGCAGTCAAAATAGAGTTCTCCTCAGAAGTGATAAGAGAAGGGATTGCTTGAAGAACATTTTGTTGAGAAGTTGAGTCAAGAGGAGTAGCAAAAAAAATATTGGAAAAGTAATCAACAACAATAGAGTTCATGCCATCCCAAGTATAAACAACATCTCCAAAATCTGATTTTAAGGAAGAAATAAAGTTGTGAGATCTTCGAGCTAGAAGAGATTTGTGGAAGAAATTTGTGTTTCGATCTCCTTCTTTGAGCCATTGAATTCTAGATTTTTGCTTCCATAAGATTTCTTCTCTTTTTTCCCATTCCTCTAACCGAGTTGTGAGTTTAATTTCATCTGCACTTCTCTTCTCTGTGAGGCCATCTAAATGGATTTTCTTATTCAAATTTTCAAGATGAGCAATAACTTCATGTTTTTTTTTATGAACATCCCCAAACTCTTTCCAGTTCCAAGTCTTGATTTTGGATTTAATGTATTGCAGTCTTTTGGCAAAACAAAACATCTTAGTCCCATGCCTAGGTTTACCTTCCTTCCACCATTGTTGCACACGAGGTCTGAAGGAAATGTCTCTAAGCCACATTAATTGAAAATAAAAAGGAGAGAAACTCACATTGGTTTTCCACATTTCCACCATGATTGGCCAATGATCCGAACCAAGATTATTAAGAGTCTTCACTTTAGGAATGTGACCATGGATTAAGAAATTTTCAGAGAGCAAAAACCTATCCAATCTCTCCATTATACAAGCTAAGCCTTGCCTTCTGTTAGACCAAGTCATAAGGCCATTATCTGGTTGGATATCCACAAGATGGAGGTTTGCAATATATTCGCTCATGAGGTCAGTACTTTTGTCCAAATTTCTATTTCCCCCTTTTTCTCATCCAGAGAGAGGATGGTATTGAAATCTCCTCCGATCAAGATCCAAGCTTTAGGAAAATGAGAGATAATATGAGTAATATCCTTCCACTGTCTTCTTTTTTCCTCCAAAGAAGTTGGGGCATAAACAATAATGCAGAGCATAATCTGGTTGGAATGTCTACTTTGAATAGCTATAGCCAACAAACCCCAACCGCCAACCATATGGTGAATAACTACCTCTTTTGGGTCCCAAAGACAAGCAATGCCACCCGAAGTCCCTTGGGAACCGAGGGAAACCACTTTTCCAACCTGGCCAAATTTTATCGGCAATTAAGTCCATATCCTCCATTGACATTTTTGTTTCTTGAAGGAAAACAAGATGTGGATGATTTATCTCGAATCATTCTTCTAATTTCATTTTGTTTTGAAAGACTCCCTTTGAGTCCTCTAATATTCCAAGTGATGATCTTCATTAATACCAGTGGCTAAAAATGTTGGGAAGGGCATTAATCTTACCTTCCTCTACAAGCTTTTCACCTTCTTTTACCATATGATATTGATTGGTCTTGCGACCTACTTTTTGATTAGAATCCATCTTCAATTTTTTTTCCCTGTTTCTTGACTTATTCCAATTGAATCCGAGATGGCTTCTAACCTTGAAGAATGCTCATACACAACCAAAATTTTACTAGATGGTTCAATGGAGTCTATATTGGGACCTGCATTATTTGAAGTTTTGACATTTGAAATATTGTTTTTCTTGTGTAAATTTTCTCCTTTTTTTTCCTGTTGAAAACCTTTGATTTGTTGGTTTGTCTCTGAGTTCTTTCCTTCATATTTAAACTGTGTTTCTAAGATTTCAGTTTCCATTATTTCCTCTTCCTCACTTGGGACATCATTTGTGGAAAGGATTTCAAACATATTAGCAAATGAATTTGATTGATCCTTCATTACTGGTTTTTTTTTAGTGTTCTTCTTCTTAGGTATTTGGAAACCTCGCTGAGTTTATATCTTCTTTCTTTTGATCAGGAATTTTATTTGGGCAAGCACCGGCCAAATGACCATATTCATGGCAAATTCTACAACGAAAAGGAATGTTCTCATAGTCCACTACTTGCTCCCAAGTGTCTTCCCCAAATTGTAATGTGATATTTTTAGGTAGGGGTTTGTCAAAATCCATTAAAACACAAATTCGAGCATAAATAATATGTTCAAAATTTTGAGTACAATCAGCAATCATCATAAAAGTTCCTAAAGAGTTTCCAATTGAAGAAAAAATAGTAGGATTCCAAAATTCAATAGGGAGGCCAAAGAGTCTAACCCACACGGGAGCTATAGAAGGCATCTCTTCTTCGGATTTAAATTTAGTATGCCAGGGCTTCATGAAAAGCCCCGCCCTTCCAAAAACCAAGGACCCCCTTGAAAATTTTTCTCTCTATCTTCATTATTAGCAAATAAAACAAGAAAATAACCATTTGGATAAATAGAGATTTGTAACTCACCTTTAGTTTTCCAAATTTTTGTAGCCCAAAATTTGAAAGTAGATAGACTCGGACGAAAACCCATGAACCGACAAATTAGTCCTCTTTTTTCCAAATCTTCAATGCCAGTCTGAATGTTACCCATATCAAGCTTAACAATAGGAGTTCCATCAGCTGCTTTAAGACATCCTGACTCTGTTTTCCTGGGATCAATCTTAGGCATTCTTAGAGGTTTATGAGAAGCCCTAGTATTGATATTAGCATTGGGCTAAGGCTGTCCACCATGAAGGGCATCCCTAAAATTCATTTTTGGGACTGAGTCTTCAAAATTCTTACCCTTGACAGGGGTTTTCACAATAGAATTATTTTGTGGGTGCACCTTAGCACCAGATTCACTTGAGATATGAGCCATTTTTTGATCAACTGCTTGAAACTTATTTCGTGGTCTCTTTAATCCTTGCCCTAGACGTCGTGGAAAGGTATGGTTTTCACTTTTCTTTTGTGCAACAACTTGGAAGCCGTTGTCACTCAAGTTCACAGTATGATCTGTTGAAAGATAAATTTCTAACCCATATTGTATCCCCTGCAACATTTCTTGCTAAAATATTGAGCATAAACCACAAAAATATTGGTCGCTAGGGCCCAAAGGCCCTAAAACCAACCTCTGGAGCTGCTTGCACTCAACCCAGATGAAACCCTCGCATAGTCGCTTGCCAAATATATCATTCACACATAGGGATGTGCTAGGATCTGTGTTTCTCCAAATGATATGAAAATTGGTGGAGATGTTCTAGGGTTTTTCAGGCATCTACCCTTAAAATTTCAGCTCAATCCGAGTTCGGATGAGTGAGATATTGCCAAAACAAGTTCGGTAGTTTGGGGAGTCCTGCGAAAAACAAGGATTAGATTTACATCTTAATAAATGACATTATATGATTTTCAAATAATATTAGAGATTTGTGTTAAATCTCATTAAATGATAGTAGATATTCTTGGTAGGAGTATTGGAAGAAATAAGTTAAGATGGTATAAATATTCTTGAAGAGAATATTTAAAGACTTAGTTCTAATCTAATTAGATAAAGAAGTATTTGGGAATTAAATTAGACCCAATTGAGTGGCATATATGCTCTTGAAAGAGTATTAGTAAATTCTATTAAGAGCTACATATGTGTATTGAAAAGTATTTTAGAGAATCGATTGAGTAAAATCTAGGATGAATCTTAGAAGAGTTATTTGAAGCTTGTTTTAACACTAATTGTAGATGGCTATAAGTAAGAGACACCAAAGAACCTTTATAGTGACTATATCACTTATCTAAATGCTTTTTTTGGGTAGTAGGATCTAGCACATAATAATGTTCTTCTAATCAAGGGGATATTGGAACGGGATTCCATTCCTCAAAGAATTATGGGGTTCTGTCATAGCCTTTGATGAATGTATGGAACAATATAGATTCAAAGGTATATCATTTATACATAATGGTATGGGATGAAATGATGAGAGGGAAGCTCCAAGTTTCATTCTTAGGAAGGTATGGGACTTCCTACCTTTGGGTTGCAAAATTTTTGCAAGTTGCATAACATTTTATGTATTATGCTTGGCTACATTCATTGGAGTATTGTCACATGACATTGCCCGAATAGAAGTAGTTATTATGTAGGATGGAACATAATGTGATTTCCATTCCTAAGAAAAGTAATGATATTTCTCTTATGATCTGCTACATAGGATTCATTAAACTAGAAAATTGTTTACATGTATATAGTGCAAATTAAAGGTAAGGAAAATGAATGTGAGATTCATTGTGAGGACTGTGAAGGTTCCTCTAATATGTACATGTGTGCAAGAAACATATCCTTATATGTTTCAATTTATAACAATGTGGAAGTATTCCACATAGGTGTATTTAGTTATGGCTGGAAAAAATGATCTAGAGGATCCTTGAGATGATTGTAAATCGATACATTAAATTAATAAAGAATAAGACATATTTTACTACTGGATGGTTTCCCTTCAAGGTTTTTCCAAGATAAAAAATTGTGTTCTGGATCTATTTGTGGAATAGTGATTCTTGTTATTAGATTTAGAAATGCATGTCTTAACCATACTTCTATTTTCTACTTGTATAAGGGATGATGTATGAATTTTGTTAACAAGCAATGTTTCTTTGATGAAAATAGTGATGACATGAATACAATTCTATAATGTGCTAAAATGATCATGGTATTTCATAAGTAAATGCAACATGGAAACTTGAAGTATGTTACATTGAGTATTTGATTCATTGTAATATGGATAACGGTTGTTGCATTTCCTTTCTCATGATAATGAATGCATTATGTCATAATATGCATAAAGGATTAACATGGTTATGTTCTTTGTAAACAATTGAAGTAATGGAACAATGTGCTATGAAACAATGAAAGTGATTCATAAACATATAAATCACTATCTAAATGTGACTTTTGCTGAGCTAATTAAAGGTTATGATTGCAATAATGACCAACTAATAAATTAGGAATAGTTGATGGATCAATTAATATCTAGAAGAAAGCAAGGTGATGAATATTAGGAACTCTACACTTGGAATAGAAGTAAATTTAAAAAAAAACATAGTAGAGTTTTGTGGTGGAATGGGTGGTTGTTACGGTTGGTATCAGCACAAGTTAGCTAATAGATTCTAAATGTTAGATCTAGGCTAGCAAAGGATTTTGGCACTGTTAAAACTTCCAAATTGTAAGTTTATAAAACTTATAGATGAACTCTTAGCCAATAAATGATTGGTAAAAAAATAGAGTTTAATGTTAGCTTTAAATAGCTAATTGATTGGAACTAATGTTGATTTAGCCCTTGGAAAGAAGTTGGTAGCTCTATATTAGCAAATAAGCAATGTGCTATTAGTAAATCATGTGTTGGATTTTATGGTTACATCTAGATACAAGAACCATTGTGTGGGAAAAATTCTATGAGCTCTAGCTTCTCCCATGAGTCGATCTTGCAATAATATAGGTATGCTAATGTTATCTACACTAGATCTATGGAGAAATTTGAACTAGTGATCAAGCCAAGAATTAAAAGTTTTATCCCTGCATAAAAAATGGGGTTTCAGATTTTAGTTTGGTGATTCGAACCCTTGGAGATAAATGTTTTGTGGATAGAACAAACTAAAAATGACATCATCCTTAGCATTGATTTGGAGATGATAGTTAAATGCACCACATATCTTATTTAAGTTTGATGTTAAGGACTACAAATATCGTTAAAGGTGTATATGATCAACCCTTGAGTGAACTCCTAAATGTTGCCAATTGTTTTCTAGGTCAAAGTTCAAATATGACCCTCTTGCATTCTATGTCCAATAAAGATGCACGGTCATATTTCCCCAAAATTCAAGTATGTGAAGGTGCTTAGGGATATGTGTAGGGTTGATCCTCTTACTTTCTAATTTGGTTTGACTGATGAGTATCCTGATGAAATTAGGCACATAAATCCTCAAACAAACTAAAACCAACAAAGCACCATCGAATGAACTCTCACTTGCATTGGGACATTTGGCATATCAAGGTTGACTAAGATAATCAGGTAATTTTTGCTAATGTTTTATATTTATGAGATAGTTTAATATAAGGTAACCATGGTACGCCGTAGGGAGTTGGGACCTTATAAGTTAAGTCAAATCCAATTTAATGTGATAAAGTCTAGGGGCACATTTTACGATTGGAATTTTGGGTCCCACGAAATATTTGTCTATCTCCATGAATATTATTATAATTTCCTTGTGAAACGGTGGACGTCAAAAGCATGGCAATGTCATTGTATCTTATATACAAGAAGACACCCTTATGAATGTGTCCATCGTGTAAGATATTGATTGACTAGTCTGAATGGTCGATAGTGGACATAGAACCCCTGGCTAACATTTGTAACTCACGCTGTGGAGGGTTATGTGGCCTTGAGAAAGAGGATATGCACATATCATTGAATGTTGAGCCTTTTTCACGCCCAATTATATTTAGTAATTAGTGTTGATGGACTAAAAGTTTAATATAGTCATATTATTTAGTCAATGGTCAAATATCAAATATAATATTGAAATACTTTGATTTTCGATGATCATTTGACCATTGGGTTATTATATTAATTCCTATCAAAGGACAATTGGCTCATGAGTTAATGATCGTTGATATAAAACACCCAAATTGGAATTTGCTCCACTTAATACCCTTACTTATTGGTTAATGGAAAATAAGTTAAATATGGTATTAAATTATTGATTTAAGGTATTGCTTAGTGGGAGACCAAATTAAAGAGGGTGTTGAATTAATGAAGATGTTAATTGAATCATTTGAAATATCCAATTAAATAGGGTATCAATTGGATCAGTTATATTTAAGAGGATGAATTATTGACCTTCAATTAAAGAAGGTTTAATTATAATTGAATGTTAGTTTTAATGATGGAAGACTATAATATAGCCTTTGGAAAGATACAAATGATGAATATAGTTTGTATCAACTTTGGAAATAGAATAAACATTAAATGTGTTTATTAAGGGAGGTTGACTCTATTACTTTCCAATCGGTTAATGTGACGATGTAAGTCTAAAAGGTGTATCTCATATTTAGATTTTGTCCCACATTAAATATATAGAAAAAATATATTATATATGCCTATACCCTTGGAAATAGTATTAGAAGAGACTCAATCTATTCCAACAAATTAATGAGGTCAGATCTCTCCAATGGTAGAGTTAGGTACAATTTGATCTCATTATAAGATAGAGGGACTAACACAATTTATGGAGTCTTTGATCTGTTAGTCACTATGTGGATTGAGACTTGATCTCTTAAAGTGTTTTCTTGGCTAATGTGTTTATTGGTGGATTATGTTTATACATGGACCAAATCTAGTCATCCTAAGAATTGGTAAGTAGGAGTCTTGCATAAGTTGATGTTTGATTCCTAGAAATTGTTGAAAATATTATGATGATTTAGTCTCTAGGAACAGTTTTATAATAAGCATCATGCTATTGTAAATGCACATATGACTAATGGATTTTATGTGGTTTAACTAGGATATTGATAAGAAATCACACTTAGTACATATAAATTTAAACCAAACCCTTTTATGAGTTGATAACTCAAGTATTGAATTGATCAAATGTGGGTAAAGTGAATTCACTCTCACATCATGAAGGATAATGATAAAGTGAGAGCAAGTAAGAATGGTAGACACTTTAGTGTCTATGAGGGTTTGTGTGATAACCCCTTAACCACATTGTGTGGTATGGGACAATGGTTAAGCATTGCAGTTAGATTAATGCTTTATCTATGAGATAGGACATTTAATCTTCAAGGCATATGCCTAATATTTGGGTTGAAAGAAACCTAACATAATGTATAGATTAAAAAAAATACCTAACATGAGTCTAGTTTAATGGTGGGTTAAACTAGAAGGGAAAAAGGCATTCCTATTGAAATAGATGGGAGAATTCCCAAAAGTGTGGTATGTTTGATTACCCACTTGCCTTAATAGAATAAGTGGTACCACTCCTATCCACAAGATAAACACTGGCCATGTTGACTCTTGTGAGTTGCAGCCTTGAACTTACTTAGAAATTCATCTTTATAAGAACTAACCCTTGATCATAAATATTAGCTATACAAGATAATAGACGAAGTACTTGTTGCTTGAAAGGTATGATAAATGATAAAAATAAGATTCCTTTTTGAAACCATCATTGAGATGTTATCTTGTGTTAAGACAAGAGTAGGAATAAGATCTTGGGAAATTGTATAATTTGTACCTTGTAGAAAATACGAGTGCAAATTGATCATCTTTGGTTAGTTCACAAAGATAAAATTAGTTACTGAAACTATAATTAGTGTGAACTATAGGTAGTGTATTGGAAGTACACCTAAAAATATGATAAGACTATCCAAATATTAGATCATACAATTCTATAGGAATTGAAAATTTGTGTTGGGAAAGAATAGATCAGGGATTTATTATTGAGAGAAGTATGGGATCCTCTCATTAAGTTGATAAAATCATGTCCAAATGCTGTAAATGACACCTTATTTGGAATAAATGTGGTCACCAATATCATCAGTGGATGATAATGCACTTGGAATGATGTCTTACTTGGAGTAAGTATCAACATAAAAATCATCAAAAAATGATAAAATACTAGAAAAAGACACCTTATGTAGAGTAAAGCATGGTTATGCATAAGGGGTAGTACCGAAAAAGTAATTATCAAATCGGGGTGAATCAATGTGAATGGTGTATAAACTTTGGGGTGAATTTTTCAAATTTTTGAAGAAATTTTTTCAAAACATGGCGATTTTTTCTTTTTTTCCACAAAAATTATCAATAAAATTTTATAGCTACTGGCAGAAGGTGACTTGTAGAGGGTGAGTGGCATAAGGCGAGTGGCATAAGGTGAGTGGCATAAGGTGAGTGGCACAAGGTGAGTGGCACAAGGCGAGTGGCATAAGGCAAGTGGCACAAGGTGAGTGGCATAAGGCGAGTGGCATAAGGCGAGTGGCACAAGGCGAGTGGCATAAGGCGAGTGGCACAAGGCGAGTGGCATAAGGTGAGTGGCATAAGGTGAGTGGCACAAGGCGAGTGGCATAAGGCGAGTGGCACAAGGCGAGTGGCATAAGGCGAGTGGCATAAGGTGAGTGGCATAAGGCGAGTGGCATAAGGTGAGTGGCATAATGTGACTGCAATAGGGTGACTGGCATAGGGTGACTAGCAGATGGCGAGTGGTATAAGGCGACTGGCAGATGGCGAGTGGCATAAGGCGACTGGAAGATGGCGAGTGGCATAAGGCGACCACCATAATTCATCAATTAGATGATGCCATGTGTCCTCTCCTCTGCCATGTGTCATGCATCTATTAACTTTCGCCATGCAAAATTCTATAAATTCATTTGCAGGGTCATTTTTTGCCTCTCCCACAATGTTTTCCAGAGCAATTTTAAACCTTTTTCCAGCATTTTTAGGGCATTTTCCACAGTGGTTTCCAAGCATTTTTAGAGCATTTTGGTAGCATTTTTAGAGCATTTTGGCAGCATTTTGAGAAGGTTTTGGCAACGTTTCCAGAAGGTTTTGGTAGTGTTTTCCAAGGCATTTCTGAGTGTTTTCTTGGTTTTTCAAAACATTTTCCTGCATCTTTTCAGAGATGGCTAGCTCTTCCTCTCCTCTTCCCTCTAAAGTGTATTTCAAGAACATCTTCTGCCCCAACCTCAAGAGCATTTTCAACACTCCTAGAAGAGATTCCCAATGGGTTTACACCGCTGGACTTGTTGGTGTGTTGAAGATGCCATAGTTGAACATTAATGTTCAGTTGATGCAACAGATCGTTTCTTGTTACAACCATGACGTGTCCACTATTTTGATCCGAGTGGATAACAAGGACATTGTTTTTTTTGTTAAACCCTCCGATGTGCAACGACTAACAGGGCTGCCATTTTCAGATGGTGTACTGGTGAACAACTAGTACGCCTTAACCGAAGATGATAAATCCACCCTAGCAACCGTTTACTCTATTCATTCTGACAATTTGAAAGGTATAATTTGAAAATTTATTTTTTATTTAACATTAAATATTGTTGTGTTGTAGTTTCATTTCTCTAATAATGTTCTCCTTGTTGTACTTTTTGTTTTCTAATAATGTTGTCTCTTTTTTTCAGTTAATTCTTCTAAGTCCAAAAGGGGCTTAAACATTTCCAATGTTGGAGACAAATTTCTATATGCTTGCATTGAATTTTTTTAGGCAAGGCTTATTTTGCAGGGTCGACCTACAAAAATGCCTTTTTGGGCACTTTATTTATTGATTTGTTGTATTGGTGGTGGTATATTTGACTGGTCCATGCACATTTCCAACCGCCTGAAACATGACCTTTTGAGTGCCCAAAAAATTCAATCTACTTATACAGTGACTACCAATAATTTTATTCTTTGTTTATTTCAGGAAGCTTATTTCAACCTTCAACAAAGCAGTCCTCCCACTGCATTGCACCCTAGTTTGTTGTCTATTGGCATGTCTGATGATGAGATACAAGTAAACATATTTGTTGGAATATCTTTGTTTTCTTTTTTTCATTCTATCTTGTTATTCTCTAATTTTGTTTTGAAAATAGAGAAGAGCATCTCAGTCTTCAAGTAAAAGGGATGCCGCATTTAGGGTTCAGGAAGTATCTATTGATTCTGACACGCAATCGCAGTCATCACCAATAACTCCCACCAAACGTGCGAGGTCTCATGGTGATCGGATTCAACATACACCTGCGGCACCTTTTACTTCTAAAATTGTTACTGTCGACGTGGAAGAGGTTACCTCCAGCCCACAAGGTAACCTTACTCTTCAAAAATACTATTTTAAATGATTTATTTTAATGACTTAAAATTATGTTTTTTAATGTGTTTTAAATATTTTTTTAGAGAAAGGGCAAATGGTTGAATCATCAATGGTTGCAGAGTCTGAGTCTGGTATGTATGGTTTAAATAAATATTTTTTTAATGCTATTGTTATTTACACAAGATTAAATTTATGTTTTTGTGTGAAATTTAACAGAGGGACCTGCTAGATTCAAAAGGCTAAAAAAAATATGGCTCCACCTGTCTGTCCAGCCACAACAACAACCACAACAATAACAACAGCCACAACAAGTTCCACCATCTGTCCATTCAAAGCAAGTTCCTGTCCATCCACAACAGGTTCCACCAATGAGGAACCAATCACGCATGCGTGGTAAAATGTTCCTCACACCGCCACCTCATCATGCAAGAAGTGCTACAGAGACACAAAATGTGTCATCATCTAATGTTTTTGTTTTACCGATATTAACCTTAGAGAATTTTTCAAATGTTGAGAGTGCATCTCAAATGCCCTCGGGAACTCTAGAATGTGACTTTCTTTATCAGGGTATGAATCCTAAAAATTACCCTTTAAAGGCAAGTGATATTCTTGAGGATGAAGAGGGCATTGATGGAGAAGAGGATGTCAATGTAGATGCCACCGAAGTTTCCCCCTCTGCCCCACAGCAAGTCGCCTCCCGTCATGTAACAGATGATGATATCCTAAACTTTTCTAAAAATGTGTTATTAGCTGATAGATGTAAAGTTGTAGTTCATAATACTCTTCTTTCGGATATTGATAAATTGAAAGAATGGGAATATCGGGCCAAGGTTTTGATTAAAGCAATCAATGGTCGATATAAGAATTTTTCAAAGAGAAAAGAGTTGTTTTTAAAGGTTGAGAATGAGCCCCAAAAGCTCGATGCTTTGCTACATAAAGCTGAATCTGGCACTATGGAGGCCGAGTCTACATACATAGATGAAATTTTGGCCATTGTTTTGAATCATTTGGAAAACCTCAATGCAGAAGCCCAAGCATATTTCAATGAATGGGCACTAGATCAGAACAAAGTAGCAGTTGCAGAAACAACACGACTTACAACTGATGTAAGTTTTACATCTAACTAAAAAATCATTTTTTGTTAAATATGTTTTGTTTATAAATATTAACCTTTTTTCATTTCTGTTTTGTAGTCTAATTTCCAGCACCTAAAGCAACAAGTCGGTGCCATGAAAATTTTGATCAAGACTGCCAAAATTAGCATTAATAATGCTATTGAAGTGAAGAAGAGGTTACAACAGACGGTTAGAGAAAATAATTGGCTGAAGAAGATTATCAGAGATAGGGGCCTGGATGTCGAGGCTAAACTGAAAGAAAATGAGAAGGAGCTGAATGCACCTTTCAAAGAAGATCCAACGAAGGAAGAGAGTGCCTTGTTATCGGGGATCAACACTACAACAGAAAGTTTGGTTAGGGTTGGGGCATTAGAAGAAAAGGATATTGAGATAGATGTGGGTGGACCTTCAGGAAACATTGAAAAAGAATAGAAGTTTGTTGTGTTGCATTTGAAGTGAAACAAAAACTCTTTGATATTTTTATAAATTATTTAAGATTGGTATTTTTTTTGAAAATTGAAATCAATGATAGAGGCAATTTCTAAAAAATTCGTATTATCATTTTGAAATTTTGTTTTTAATTATTGTTATGTTTTAATTTGAAGTGGAAGAAATAATGTTTGATATGTTTTGTAAATTGCGAATGAATGGTATCCTTTTTGAAAATTGAAATCAATGAATGAGACTATTTCCGAAAAATGTGTTATCTATTGGAAATTTTGTTTTGAATGTTGTTATGTTATGATTATATGTGTTGATGTATTAAGTAATTTGAAGTGGAAGAAATAATGTTTGATATGTTTTGTAAATTGCGAATGAATGGTATCTTCTTTAAAAATTGAATTCAATGAAAGAGACTATTTGCAAAAAATATGTATTATCTCTTGGAAATTTTGTTTTAATTATTACTATGTTTTGATTATTTATGATGATGTAGAAGTTTGTTGTTTTTAATTTGAAGTGGAAGAAATAATGTTTGATATGTTTTGTAAATTGTGAATGAATGGTAAATTTTTTGAAAATTGAAATCAATGAAAGAGACTATTTCCAAAAAATGTGTTATCTCTTGGAAACTTTGTTTTGAATGTTGTTATGTTTTGATTGTTTGTGTTGATGTATTAAGTAATTTTGAAGTATGTGGATCTAGTTAGATGTTCTTTTATGTTATATGAATTAATTTGAAATGACAAAAAATGCAACATAGACAATTACTTTCACAAATTGCCTATAATGATTTATACATTACAAATCTACAAGAAAAATAGAAACTTTAGACTAATACTTCAATAACAAGGCTAATGTAAAATGATATACAAAATATCCAGTAACACATTTCTGATAATCCAATAATCAAATCATGTGTAATCAAAGAATATGTGTAACACATGTGTAATCAAATAATACATAATCAAATCAGAGGGCTATGCTATACAGAGTATCCAATGGCATCCTTTCATTTTGATATGTGAAATCAAATCAAATGATAATATGTGAAATCAAATCAAATGAAAGCATCATTTCATTATGATTTGTGAAATCAAATCAAATGATAATATGTGAAATCAAATCAAATGATAATATGTGAAATCAAATCAAATGAATGCATCCTTGCATCATAATGTTGGAAGCTAGAACAAACTTTTTTAGATTGTACAAAATATTCTGCACTCATTCCCAAAAATTTTGTCGTCACAATATGACCAGTGTTACCATCATCCTCATCATCATCAATATTCGTTACACCTCTTCTCTCTACCATAGAATTCCAATGTGACAATGCTCTTTCATAAGGAAACTCCTCCACCTCATAGGTCGACACATATACTCTCAAACAATTCTCCAAATTTTTGTCCAACCTATTTCAAACTTTAGATTTTACATATGATAGTGCACTGAACACCCTTTCATCTTCCATGGATCCCAAAATCATCGTTTGACATAATTCATATAAATGAAAATATTCACTCATAGTATGTTGTAAGATAGTACTTGGTTGTAATATTCTCCACAAACATGAAATAGAACCTACTTCATGACGGTTAGAGAGCTGTGAAACTTGAGCAGACATTGTTGTTCCAAAATAGTTTGATTGTTTTGTCAAAAGATCTCTGTTGAGAATGCCATTGATTTCAATACCATTGACTACAACACTTTTACTAAAATGGCCAGCAAGACTGCCCATGTATTTGAGAAACAAACAATTTATAGTCCGGTATTCATTACAAGGATCCCAAAACATCGGATTAACCACACCCATAGCCTCTAGCAATTCATCTCTTTGAAAATGGTCTCTTATTTCTTTTGTCAATGATTCTGCTATTTGTTTTAGTTTAAGTTTTGTATCATCTACAACTACATGAAATCTATTGTAGGTTATGGGCATTTTCTCAACTTCATTTGTAGCTATATCCATTTGCACACCATAACAATATAAAGGTATTTCCTTTCCACGGACATTAATACATAGATGATCGTTTATATTGAACTTCAAAAAGCTCTGAGGATCATTCACGTTTGTTAATGCTCTCCAACTCTCAAACATGGGATCCATAAAATTTTGACCAAATGCGTACATCATATCAATATGCATGCAAATTTGTATTCTCGCCCTGATGAAATCCACAATATAAATCGATCTTTCTTGTGCAATTTTGATCAAAGTATTCATTTTTTCCAACATTGGAAGAATTCCACACAATGTGAGAAGAGTTTCAAAGTCACTCATTCAAAAAAGTAAATATTTAGCCTTATCAACTGCCCTACGATTTGCATACATAAACCCTATCAAGGATTGATATTCTTTGAAAACTCTTAATGTCGGTTGATACATCGAAATCCACCTAGTATCCACATCTTTCAACAGTTTTTTACCTTCGGTAACTCCTAGTGCAAACTGTTGAAACTCTAAAAATATTTTTGGACTACGTGAAAAATAATCATGAATTTCATGGACAAGCTCTTCCACTCTCGCAACATTTGTAAATGTATCCACAATTTTGTATGCAAGATTCATTCTATGAGCCATGCAATGAATAGGGATCAAATATGGGGCAACCAATGTTTGTAGTCTAACACAAAGACCATTCCTGTGTCCTTGCATTGTAGCAGCACCATCAGCTCCTACACATATTAACTTAGTGGCTATTTCAATTTCATTCATTCCTGCTTCTTCTTTTAAACTAGTTACAACAACATTGTAAATGTTTTATGCATTACAATTTTCCACCATTTTGCGTATTCCAAGTAAATGAGGTTGCCTTAAATGATTTTCCAATGTGTAAACATGCATGCAAATCCAAGATGTATTGTCAACAACAGTCACCTCATCAATTGAAAGTGAAATGAATTTTACCTTTTTTACTTTCTCTCTGAGGTCATCCTGCTCAACCAATGAGAGACATTTTGCCATTTCCCAACCACTTCGATCTGACCAATGGGCGCTGGGTAAGTTCCGCACATCAACTAGTCAAAATAGAGATTTATAATCCATGAAATCAGACATAGGTCTACCCTTCTTAAGAATAGAGAATACAACAACAAACTGCAAACTTTTTGAAGCTAAAGTTAACTTATTCATTTTTTGAAATTGGGCTTGAATCGTTGCACCTTTCTCAACCAATGTTTGCTTTTGTTTCATTTCTTTATCATATTCTTGTGCATATCTTATATGTGCACACTCTGATGCATCCTTCCACCTATAAGTTTTTGGTGTTGGTTGATCACCTTCTTTTGTTTTGATATAAACCTTTCCACAATGTTTTTCTACTGTATCTTTCTTAAGTTGCAATCTATGATCCTTTTCGTGTTTCCAACTGCAAATTACGCATCTCAATTTTGTTATATCATCACTACTATTCTCTGGTAGCACTGGCTCAATAAATGGAAATTCTGATATCCAATCAGGCTGAAATGATCTGTTAATTGTCCACCTAGATAACCTTGCACGTTTATTTTTTTAGATGAAGATTCTCCGAAAGTAGGGACTGCATAAGAACTATTAGTTTCTTTTCCACTTGGCATGTTAGATTCAGGAATCTCTTCATGTTGTTGTTCAATTTGATTGAGAATATTTTCATCTATGGACTGTTCATTAACGTGGATATGTGGAAGTGGAGGTATACCAGGGTTAACAGTGTTTTTTGTAGAGATAATACTAGTGTCAATAGTAGGTTCATTATCACTATGGCATTTAAAAGCATACCTTCTACAGATAAAAATGGACAAAGCCATCAACCAAAAAGCACACTTCTTTATGAATGAAGACATTATATTTAAAATTAACAAAGTAAAAAAATTAACTGGTGAGTAAAGGTGTTCATACCTTCAGTTTGTGCATATGTTGATGGCTGACCGGGTTTTGAAATATTATGAAAGTATTTGAGGATACTCCTTTTATTGGAAGACTGGCCTCCCTTCTTTCCACTACCTGTAGTTGACATTTTACCTGTATGAACAGAAGAATAACATGAACAAAGAACATCATTTTTAAAAATGAAAATAACTGGTATAAAAGAGAACTACTGCTAGAGACAATAGAATATCTATCCCAAGAATATCGTTCGCAAGTAGAATAAACCTCCTTATTGAGTGTCCATGAATAAAATGTTAAATGAAATTTAATGGTAAAAGAAACTTATCGGTAAATTGAGTCACCTTATGCCACTCACCTTCTGCCACTCGCCTTATGCCACTCGCCTTATGCCACTCGCCTTATGCTAGTCGCCTTATGCCACTCGCCTTTAGCAAGTCACCTTATGCCACTTGCCTTATGCCACTCACCTTATGCCACTCGCATTATGCTACTCACCTTATGCCACTCACCTTATGCCACTCACCTTATGCCACTCACCTTATGCCACTCACCTTATGCAGGTCACCATATGTTGATCGCCTTATACCGATCGCCTTATGCCACTCGCTTATGCCACTCACCTTATGCCACTCACCTTATGTCGATCACCTTCTGTTAGTCACCTTATGCTAGTCACCTTTCGCTAGTTGCCTTCCACCACTTGCCTTATGCCAGTCACCTTCTACCACTCGCCTTATGCTAGTCACCTTATGCCACTCACCTTATGCCACTCGCCTTATGTCGATCACCTTCTATCGATCGCCTCCCACTAGTCACCTTCTATCAGTCGTGGACTCGAGTTTTTTCAATCGTCTACTTTGTATCGCTCGCTATCCAAAAAAAATATTGTAATTGTATGGGAGTCGTTGTCAGGGTTAGCTATATATAATGGGGTACAAGGGGTGATTTGGGTGGGATATTTCTTATTTTTAATAAATTTAGGGCAAAAATTAGGCGGGAAACCTTATGAAAATGGGGTGAATTTACCCTTAAAAAAATTGGATCCTAAAATTTTTGGGCGAACGGGCCGACCTCTATGGTCCCAAAATTCATAAAATTAACATTGTGAAAATCCGAATATTCATGCTAAATTGTGAAATTTGCCACTATGCAAAACCCTAGAGTAAATTTGGACTAAGATAGTTGCAACAAATGTTAACATGGTATAACTACACTCAAGATTTCACATATTCAAGTCATTTATCCTTCCACTATTACGCTGCTAGTGAATTAGAGTAGTGCAGTGGAAGCATAATGAGTCTTAAGCGATGTACCTAAGGCTCTTTTGAGGATTGTACTTGACATTTGAATCTCTTGAGGTACAAAAATAGTATAATAGTCGATAAATTGACTAAAAATGAATACCATATGATATCTAGAGAGATGTACTAGTGGTAGCAACTGGGATTGCTACAAATATGAATTCAAGATATAGGGGTATCTTGAAGTAGGATTTGTGAAATTAAGATTTTGTCCTTGATGACATCTAATTTCCATAACCTTAACACATGTTAAGAATCATAAAATGGTTTAGATACTCTCATGGATGGAAGCGTATGCTTACCATCATGGATGAAATGCTAGCAGAAAGAAGATAAATATGAATAAATTTTTTAAATATTCAAAAGTTTGACATACATTATGTTCTTAAGCATAAATTATGACAAGAAATTTCTAGCAACACAGAGGAGTGTGTTGAATCCAAGAGATGGAGTATGTAACAGCCTACCCTGTCGGACCTCTCCCATAGGAAAACTAATTGATTGAGGAAAATTAATTAGCTTGTCTAAGGGTCAAATATCCTATTCACACCCACAACTCCTAGTTAGTGGATTTTGTGTGAAAACTAATTAGAAAGATTAGTGTTTATTCAAGATAATTCATTGGGTTAATTGAGGTTAATTAACTTAATTTAGTATAAATGAGTGCTCATAAAAATGTGTCCAAATTTAATTGGACCACAATAAGCACTAGTAATATTTAGAATATTATAATGGATAGTGAAGGATGAATAGGATCCTCACTTCCTATCCACAATATCAGATTGTCCAATTCTAATAGGACCAACCTAATTTAATGACTAATGCTCATAGTTGTGTTCAAATCTAATTGGACCACAAGGAGCATTATTCTAAGTAATTAATAAATGGAAGAGTATCCTAACCTATATTGACCAATTTTATTATCAAAATAATAGGCATTAGGTGGGGGAAATTGTCTATAAATAGAAATCTCTTGTGAGGATAAAGCAAGCATTCTAGGAAGTATTCTTGCAAGTGATTTCTATGAGAAATCCTAATGCTTGGGGAGTATTCTCTCAACCCTTAGGTGGATCATAAACCAAATAACATTAGGATATTACCAAACATTAGTAATAGTCGCTTGATCAAGACATTTCTTGGAGTAGAAAGGAAGGCATGATAAACATTGGAAGAAATATAGAGAAGGAAATCACCATTTAGGAGGCTGACATGGAGGAGAAAGAGATCAGGTGATATCCCTCCTTGATTAAGCCTTATTTGCTACTAATTTTTAGCAAATATCATATGATAGTATGTTAATATTAGTTGGGGTTTCAACATGTGTTAAAAAAATATCTTGTTCTTCTCATCAAGGTTTATGAAGAGAT
The DNA here is from genome assembly GCA_028583015.1 of Wollemia nobilis. NCBI lineage: Eukaryota > Viridiplantae > Streptophyta > Pinopsida > Araucariales > Araucariaceae > Wollemia > Wollemia nobilis. The sequence continues at coordinate 193,079 of JAQPPZ010005578.1, forward strand.
TTTAGAGACATATTGTTACTAAATATGGTTGTGTGAAAATCTGTGAGTGCATGGTAGACATGATAGATTATTTAATCTATAAATTTAAAGTTATGATCTATGATCTGTGATCTATGAACTATGATCTGTGATCTGTGATTTATGATTTGTAATCTATTTGGTTAAATGGTTGGGTTATGTAGATATTAAAGCCCTCTAGTAATATGGCTAGGTAGCCCTGACAATTTAGGGAATGTTTTATTTTTAGTGGCTTGAGCAATCTATGATTTAAATATTGTAGGCAAAAGAAATTATGATCGTAAGGGAATGCGTAAGTATAGAGTTAAATATACTTTAGCATGAAGACTAAAAGATATTATGTTAAGGGAAATACACCTTTTACCAAAGGTGATATTATGGAATATTGTGACAAAGTAATAAATAAAAGGTGGTATTGTATGGAATATTGTGTGGAATAAATATAATTATGGGTCCAAAGAAATTAGTTTTAAATATCGGGCTAGGATAAATGTGCCCAAAGAAACTAATACAGTGAAATAAAATCAAATATGGGGAAAACACCCCTATTTAAATGTCCACTTGGTAGACATAATAATTAAAAGGGTCAAAAGCTAATTCATTGAAAATGAATATCTTGGATTTAATGAAATTAAATTGGGTCAATATATGTGAGCATAAAAACATTTGATTTAAAATACTCTTGGAAGGAGTATAAGCCATTAGATTTAAATACCATAAATATTATTGAAAAAGAGTATTAGGTGATTTGAAGCAAATCTAATTAAATGAAATATATATTCTTGAAAAAATGTATATGAGATATGGTTTAAATCTAAATATATTATATATACTTGGGAAAAGAATATTAGAAATTGGATCTAATTCTGATTAAATGATATTTGTACTTTTGGAAAAAGGAATGTTAGAGATTTGATTTAATCTCATTAAATGGTATTTGAAATAGTTGGACCTCGAGAATTGATTGAGAGAAATCTAGGAAGAATCCTCGAAGAGTGATTTGGTCAACCATAGGGGAAAATCAAATAACTAAGAAATTGAGCTATTTAATGCTATTGAATTATTTGAGGTGGTCTATTAAAGAAGACTTTAATGAAATTGAGTTGTATGAGAAAGCTTTAAATATTTAAAGACCATGTTATGGCCAATTGTAGAATATTAAAATGTAAATCATAAGAAGAGACATAACTATAATTCAAGAAAATTATAAGGATTCCCTTAACACTTTGACCCTCATTAAATGTGAAGTGGTATATATAAATGGAATTGTGCTCCACGTTAATGATTAACGAAACAAGGTGTTAAATTATTGTTGAAGATATGGTATTATTGGTTAATGGGTATAAAGGGTATTGAAACATTCTATTAGAAAGGATGTTAATTGGATTAATTGTTATTTATATTTAAGAGATAGATGAATTTGACCTTCAATGGTAGAAGGTTTAAATATAAATGATAGTGTTAAAGATAAAGACTCTAATAAAGTTGTATGAAAAGACACAAATAGTGGGAAAAGATTGTATAACTTTATTGGAAATTTGAATTAAATTTAATGATATTTTATAATCATGAAGGAAATATTGGAATTAAATCCAATTAAAATCTGAATATTGGAGATTTGTATTAGAAGATTTTCTTCTAAATAATATAAATATTCTCTTGGGAGATTAAAACAAGATTTGTTTTAAATATAATTAATGAAATCGAATACTCTTGCAAAGAGTATGTAGTATTATATTTAATTATAAAAGATATTATATAGAGAATATTGGAGATTGGATTTATCTTTAATTAATTATGGAGAATAAATAATCCTTTACCTTTTTACCCATTGATGGGATGGTACAAGTTAATAGCATATTGGAATTCATGAGTATAAATAATGAATATAAGAACTAAAGGATTAGATTTACGTCTTAATAAATGGCATTATGTGATTTTTGAAGAATATTAGAGATTTGTGTTAAATATCATTAAATGATAGTAGATATTCTTGGTAGGAGTATTGGAAGAAATAAGTTAAGATGGTATAAATATTCTTGAAGAGAATATTTAAAGACTTAGTTCTAATCTAATTAGATAAAGAAGTATTTGGGAATTAAATTAGACCCAATTGAGTGACATATATGCTCTTAAAATAATATTAGTGAATTCTATTAAGAGCTACATATGTGTATTGAAAAGTGTTTTAGAGAATCGGTTGAGTAAAATCTAGGATGAATCTTAGAAGAGTTATTTGAAGCCTAGTTTAAGACTAATTGTAGATGGCTATAAGTAAGAGATACCAAAGAACCTTTATAGTGAGTATATCACTTGTCTAAATGCTTTTTTTGAGTAGTAGGATCTGGCACATAATAATGTTCTTCTAATCGAGGGGATATTGGAACGGGGTTCCATTCCTCAAAGAATTATGGGGTTCTCTCGTAGCCTTTGGCGAATGTATGGAACAATATAGATTTAAAGGCATATCATTTATGCGGAATGATATGGGATGAAATGATGAGAGGGAAGCTCCAAGTTTCATTCTTAGGAAGGTATGGGACTTCCTACCTTTGGGTTGCAGAATGTTTGCAAGTTGCATAACAATTTATGTATTATGCTTGGCTACATTCGTGGAGTATTGTCTCATGACATTGCCTGAATAGAAGTAGTTATTATGTAGGATGGAACACAATGTGATTTCCATTCCTGAGAAAAGTAATGATCTTTCTCTTATGATCTACTACATATGATTCATTAAACTAGAAGATTGTTTACATGTATATAGTGCAAATTAAAGGCAAGGAAAATGAATGTGAGATTCATTGTGATGACTATGAGGGTTTCTCTAATATGTACATGTGTGCAAGAAACTTATCCTTATATGTTTTAATTTATTATTATGTGGAAGTCTTCCACATAGGTGTATTTAGTTATGGTTGGAAAAAGGATCTAGAGGATCCTTGAGATGATTGTAAATTGATACATTCAATTAATAAAGATTAAGATGCATATTTTACTGCTGGGTGGTTTCCCTTTGGGGTTTTTCCCAGGATAAACAATTGTGTTATGGATCTATTTGTGGAATGGTGATTCTTGTTATTAGATTTAGAAATGCATGTCTTAACTATACTTCTATATTTTACTTGTATAAGGAATGAGTGATGTATAAATTTTGTTAACAAGCAATGTTTCTTTGATGAAAATATTGATGACATGAATACAATTCTATAATGTGTTAAAATGATCATTGTCTTTCATAAGTAAATATAACATGAAAATGTGAAGTATTGTACATTGAGTATTTGATTCATTGTAATACATATAATGGTTGTTGCATTTAATTTCTCATGATAATGAATGTATTATGCCATAAGATGCATAAAGGATTAACATGGTTAATTTCCATTGTAAACAATTGAAGTAATGGAACAATGTGCTATGAAACAATGCAAGTGATTCATAAACATATAAACCACTATCTAAATGTGACTTCCATTGAGATAATTAAAGGTTATGATTGCAATATATGACCAACCAGACAATTAGGAATAGTTTATGGATCAATTTATATCTGGATAAAAGTAAGGTGATGAAAATTAGGAACTCTACATCTGCAATAGAAGTAAATTTTAAAAAAATCATAATAGAGTTTTGTGGTGGAATGGGTGGTTGTTACATCTAGACTCCAATCATATTTTGATCGATTTGAGGAAGAGAAGAATATGGATAATATGATCATTGTTAGTCTTAGGTCAAAGCTAGAGTAGATGAGGAGGGAGATGGATGAGGCCCAATTGTAGGTTGGATAGGGATTGGATTTTATAGTGGTGGTCATAATTATGAGGTTGATAGAGTGATAGCTAGAGGATTCTAGAGAAGCATTGGAGACTACGAGGGTAGAGCTTACAATGAGGCTACAACATGTAGGGGTTTGGATTAAGAGAGAGTGGGGAAAGACCATGGACTATCATAATTTATGGCATGTAGAGGTCCTTTTAGAGTGGCAGGTGTCATCACCTTCTAGGTCACAATCGAGAGCTCCATTAGAGAGTGATAATTCTCATAGGTTTTTAAATTTTTAGTTGCATCCTCCTCCTCCTCCACTAGGAGGTGATGGAGAGGTTGGCTCTACTTATTAGGCAGTATTAGGGGTATTTGAGAGTGAGTGTACCAATTTTTGGGGTTGTGGTACATCCTCATTTCATGAGTTGAGTGTATCATTTTATTTTTCTTTTGTGATACACCTTATCCTGTGATATGTATGATATGAGACACACACACATACATATATATACATATATATATATATATATATATATATATATGTGTATATATATGTGTGTATATATATGTATGTGTGTATGTGTTTATTTATTTATCGATTTATTATACTTATATTTTGATATTGATGTGATTTTTTTATTATTTATGGTTTTATTAGATGTTGTGATGTTTTGATGCATGATGTATTTGACTAAACAATTATAGTCTTGATTGGTTGCTTTGTGATTATTTCATGATGATGATCATATGTTGAGGGAGGGCAGATGCCTTGCTTGAGATATGTACTATGAGATATGGTATCAAGACATAATATAGGAGAACATTCATGTGTTAGGGAAGCAAAACAAAAAGGTGATCCCTAATCTCATATGCTTAAATGGTGGCTTGTAGTGTTGTATTCATGAACACATTTAAGACATAATGAGGTACCTATAATATGTACATGATATACATAAATCCTTTTATTCTCATCAATATTCAAGTGTTGCTTTCTACAAGCACTTGACTACTTAGATGAGGTACCTGTAGTATTTACATGATATATATTGGTTATCTTCTCATCAGTGTTCAAGTTCCATTCTCTATGAAATACTTGACTGTGTAGATGAGATACCTATGACATGTATATGATGTATATATATGTTTGTTTACTCCTTATCAATTTTCAAATGCCATTCTCTATGAAACACTTGGTTGCATAGATAAGGTTGTTTGATATCAATGTTTAAGTGCCATTCTTTATGAAATATTTAACTATGTAGATGATTTTTTTGTCTCTTATCAATGTTCAAGTGTAATTATCTATGAAACACTTGACTATGTAGATAAGAAAGTTGAGAAATTTGATTCTTCATCAATGTTTAAGTGCCATTCTCTATGAAACACTTAATTGCGTAGATGAAATTTTTACTTCTTATCAATATTCAAGTGTCATTCTCTATGAAACACTTGACTGCGTAGATAACAAATTTGAGATATTTGATTCTTCATCAATGATTAAGTACCATTCTCTATGAAATACTTAACTGCATAGATGAATTTTTTGCTTCTTATCATTGTTCAAGTGGCATTCTCTATGAAATATTTAACTGTGTAGATAAGATTGTTGAGATATTTGACTCCTCATCAATGTTTAAGTGTCATTCTCTATGAAACACAACTGCGTAGATTAATTTTTTACTTCTTATTAATGTTCAAGTACCATTCTCTATGAAACACTTTATTGTGTAGATAATATTGTTGAGATATTTGATTCTTCATCAATGTTTAAGTGTCATTCTCTATGAAACACTTAACTATGTAGATGAAGTTTTTGCTTCTTATCAATGTTCAAGTTCCATTCTATATAAAACACTTGACTGCGTAGATAATATTATTTAGATATTTGATTCTTCATCAATGTTTAATTACCATTCTCTATGAAAGAATTAATTATGTAGATGAAGTTTTTGCTTCTTATCAATGTTCAAGTGCCATTCTCTATGAAATACTTGATTGCATAGATAAGGTTTTTTTATATTCATAAATGTTTAAGTGTTATTATTTATGAAATACTTAACTGTGTAGATGAAATTTTTGCTTCTTATCAATGTTCAAGTGCCATTATCTATGAAACACTTGACTGCATAGATAAGATTGTTTGATCTTCATCAATGTTTAAGTACCATTCTCTATAAAACACTTAACTGTGTAGATGAAGTTTTTGCTTCTTATCAATTTTCAAGTGTCATTCTCTATGAAAAACTTGACTGCATAGATAATATTGTTGAGATATTTGATTCTTCATCAATGTTTAAGTATCGTTCTCTATGAAACACTTAACTATGTAGATGAAGTAATTTTGAACTCTACAAATCTTTTGAAAATCTTTTATAATGATGTTTGATAATGCTTTTGATGCCTTTGATGTTGATCACAAAACATTTTGTAATGTTTGGTGATCTTGGTAAGGTTTTGTAGTGATTTTGTGATTGCTTTCATGGTATTTGTGAATGTTTTTCAAAGCAATGAAATGCTTTTATAATTGATTTTATGACGTGTAGTTTGTAATTACAAAATATTTTGCAATGTAATGTAGTGTTGTCGATGCTTGCAATGTTTTTGCAAGGTAACAATAATTTGTTATTGCAAAATATTTTGCAATACAATGAAGTGATATTGATATTGGCAAAAGGATTTTGCAAGTCCATGAAATAATAGATTTTTATTGTAAGATATTTTTCAATACAACGTGATGATGATGATGTTCGTAAAAGTATTTTTGCAATATAATGAAATAATGATTCATAAATGCTTTGTTTTATTGTTGCAAAATATCTTGCAATGTAATTATGTCGAGGTGGTTATGAGTTTTTGTTAAAAGTCTTCCAAAATGATTTTGTGTCATCACTTTTTCTTTCACTATTTGAAAGCAAAAATGCTTTAACAAAGATAATAACTTGACATTTCTAAATTTTACTAACACATGAGAGAGGGTAACAAGGGTGTATAATTTTGTTACCTAACACATGCAAATATTTACATGTGCATGAAGAATTGGACTTAATACCTATTGCCACCTTTGATGTGTTGAAAGATTCAAGAAATTGTAAACAAAATATTCTAGACTGAGGGTAATACTTCATATGGACAATCCAAGGAAAGAAGAAGCTCTTCTCCCTTGCTCGGTGTGTGCACAAATAATTGCATATGTACAAGACATGGGAAAAGGAAATCCTCTTTCCTAGGGGGTCCATGTGATCACATTGTCCTTAGTATCAAGGATCCTACTGTATGAGAAAGGGATAACATTCATGGTGGTTCATGGGCCATTAGGAGGCACAAGGATCTAATAATTGATTACTTAATGTAGTCATAATTGATTACGGATACATGAAGTGTTGATTACCAAACTCTAATGTTCCTGAAGGGCCCATTAGTCATTCCAAAATTTTTCATCTTGATGAAAAGAAGGAATGTTAGTTTGCAGTATATCAAGATGGAAGAAGTTCTTTATCTATTGATTTATATTTTGTACAAATAGATAGAGGAGACCTAGTTGTCTTGATGAAATATTCTTATATGATTTTAAGATTTGCAGGCTCTCATAATAGATTGATTGAATAACAGAGATCTATTGATCCAACATCTTATTAGATGAGCAACTGGTGAAGAGATCGTGATTTGTAGATGTTTTGTTATCGTAGAAGATCAAGCGACTACAAAGACAACATAGACCTAGTATCTAGTGAAGCGTGTAAATAATTGTATGCTCACAAGGCATTAGGTCTATGGAGCCTCAAATTTTGATAGACCCATTTGAAAATTAGTTCATGAGAGATCTTGATTTCTATTTGATAGAGTGCCAACAAAAAGAATCAGGAGGCTATAAGGACAATATCGATGTAGTGCCTAGTAATATATACAAATGATTATAGAAATACAAGATATTAGATTGATAGATTCTTTAACCTCATGGGTTATCGAAGGAAATTAGTGAGATTTATAAAATGTGATGGCATGCTGATACAATAAATTGAGGAGAAATTAAATATACCATTGATACCATTGCCTAATGAGATTCACAAGGAATTACTAAAATGGTACATCAAATGGGAAATACTACCCTTAATAATCTATTCTCATATAAATCTAACAAGTAATCATGAATCCACATGAGAATGGATGATTAGGGGCTTCTTAGCCTATGCAACTAACTGAGTGAACAAGCGAATGATGATTTTGTATTAGGTATGATTTTTGTAAACTCAAATGATAGTCCAATCAAGGAAGAGAACCCCATTCAACCAATAACTACTAAATTTCACAAATGACTATGAATTCATGAGATATTGGTTGAATGTGGTTTTCCATCCTTGGATGGCATATCAAATAAGTTGTATATGAAGAATGTGATGAGTAGATGTCACAACACATTCAATAGATTGCTCTTTAAAATTATCTTATACAATACATCATTTTACAAGTGAGGTTGCAAAAAGCCATAAACATATTACAGGAGAGAAAAGGTGTCTTTGAGGAGTCTATTGAATAATCATGAGTGTTGATCAAAAAAGGGCTTTTTTTTTAAATAATATTGTTGATAATATTTTTTTTGCTTGATAAAAAGGGGTTGTACTTGGGTCCCCCACCCTTAAAAAATTACATCTCTCTTATTTAGAGCTTGAGATATTACAAATAGATACACTTCTCATCTCAATTGAGATGCTATAGTTAGAAACCTACATCATTTTACATAAAATGTTTGAATTCTTTATTTTCATTTTTTGGATCTTTTTAAATTTTTGTACAAATACAATTACTCCAGAATTTAGCATCTTTCTTGACATTTTTCTATAGCATCCTTCACAATGCCAAAACTTCACCTCTACTATCTATGCCTTGCATCTTAGTAGAGTAATATTTCTAGAACATCGCACTAACATAGTCCACTTTACCAAATCTAGATTGCTAGTTTCCTTCCTGAAACACAAGTACAACCACAAAAATTATAATAAATAGTCTAAATGAACACACATTATTTTTACAAAATAAAATAGATATTACCAATGGAAAACATTAAAGTAAATCTTAATCATTAAATGATTTAGGTAATCAACAATTTTTGTTAGCTTCAACTAAACTTTCTACTTCCTCTAACCATGGAAAGGAGATGTTAACTTCACGATACTCAACCAAAACCCCTCTATTGGCTAGCTTATCTACACATTTGTTTCCTTCTCTTAATATATGTGTAAACTTGATTTCTTCAAACTCTTTAGCAAGATCTTGAATTTCCACAATTATCTCTTGTATGTTCCATGGAGCCTTTGCTTTCCTCAAAATTGTATTTATTACTATGAGAGAATCACCTTCCATCCAAACTCTATTCCATTTCATTTGTTTATATATTTTTAACCCTTCTAAAGTTTCCCAAGCTTCAGCTTCATTATTTGTCTTAAATCCACAATTGAAAGCATAATGAGACAAAATATCTCCTATATTATTTCTAATTATTCCTCCTCCTCTTGTTGGTCCTGGGTTTCCTTTAGATGATCCATCAAAATTCAACTTAACCCACTCCACATCTGGTGGTTTCCACTTTATATTCTTTACCTTATTTTTGCTTCTCTTGTACCCAATATCATAATTCCATTTAATGACTTTACTCCATCTATCAAGACTCTCTGCTTCCAAATTAGAGATTGGGTGAGTTGGTAGGGTTGGTTTAGACTCCTCTATGGCTAAACATATCTTCTTTTTAATTACCTCAAAACTACTTTCCTTTCCTTTAAAAATTATTCTATTCCTTTCTAGCCATATAGTCCAAAGTATTATATCTTTTGATATATCCTATATTATCTGTAAAGCCTCACTTTTATAAGTGCTTTGCCATTTCTTTAACCAATCTTCAATTTTTCTATTCATCACCATGCATTTACCAAACATATTAAGAATCCATTACCATAGATTCCAAACAATTGAGCAATTTCCTAAGAGATGGTCAATACTCTCCTCCTCCTTATTACAAAAAACACATTTAGAGGGGCCATGAAAACCCCTTTTCATAAGGTTAGCCCAGGATAAAATTCTTCTATGACTTACTAGCCAAACAAACATTTTGACTTTAGGAATGCTTGGGCTATCACAAATATCTCTCCAAATTCTAGTGATATTATTATTATGTTGGTGTTGAATATTATATCCACTTCTTGTTGTGTATTCTCCTAAGCTATTCAACTCCCAAATCAATTTATCTTTGGCACCCCTCAAAATAATTATAGTTGTTATATTTCTACTCAATTGCCTCCTAACATCAATGTCTTGTATACTTGTAAAAAAATCTTCTTTCCATTTGTATCTTCCTTTTTGATCCTTGTACAAAATATTTGAAACCCTATCACCGTATTTATCTTGAAGTAATCTCATCCAAGGTTTCAAAACTGGATCTAGATTGAGTGGTTTTTTATCACACCAAGTATCCATCCAAATAGAAAAATTTCTCCAGTTCCCACCACCCATCTTAAACCTTTAATCATAAGATCAATAGATTTTTTTAAAACATTCCAAAGAGTAGAACCATTTGGAAGAGAGAAAACAATAAATATTAAACTTGGGTCATTGGGATAAACATACTTACTTAGAAGAATTCTTCCCATTGTCTTTGACTCTCTTTGTACAATCTCTAGATAACTTTTTCCCTAAGAGCTAAGTTTGAATCTGTAAGAGCTCTTAAACCAAGACCTCCCCTAGTTTTGTCATCACACAACTTGCTCCATTTCACCAAAGAAAATTTCCTTTTATCATGTAAATCAAACCATAAAAATGATCGCATAGTAAATGTTAATTTTTTTTCAACTGATTTTGACATAGAATACATAGACATATAATATGTTGGAATGGCTTGTAATATTGACTTAATTAAATGCACTCTTCCTGCTAATGATAACCATCTACCTTTCCAAGCTGGAAGTTTATTTTGAACTTTACTAATAACTGGATTCCATAAATCTATCCTCATTCTCCCCTCAAATAAAGGCATCCCTAGATAAATTGGTAAATTTGCCTCCTCCATTTGAAGGAACCTACAAATTCTTTCTTTGATATTAGCAGGAGTGTTAAGAAAGTAAATTTTGGATTTATTCCTATTAATTTTTTTCCCTGAAGCTCTTTCGTACTCTTTTAAAAAGTTAATTCAAAGCTCTGGCCTAATTTATCCTTGCCCTTCCAAAAAGGGTTGTATCATCTACAAATTTTTGATGGGTGATTTTATCGATGTTATTACTAACCTTAAGTCCACTTATAAACCCATTTTTGTAAGTCTTCTTTAAGTTCCTACTCAAAAATTCTACCATAATAATGAACAAATAAGGAGATAGAGGATCTCCTTGTCTAAGTCCTCTCTTCCCTTTAAAAGAATTTATCACTAACCCATTGACCAACACTAAATAAGAAGTTGTAGAGACACAATATTTAATCCATCTAACCCATTTCTTCCCAAAACCAAACTTATCTAAAACTGCAAAAAGAAAATTATATTTAACCCTATCATAGGATTTACTCATATCAAGTTTTAAGATCATAGCTTTCTCTTTTCTTGAAGTTGTTGAATGTATAACTTCATGAGCTACTATTATCCCATCCAAAATTTGTCTCCCTTTCATAAAACCTCCTTGCTCTTCTAAAATAATTTTGTCTAAAAATGGTCTTAATCTATTTGCCATTACTTTGGAAATAATCTTATAAGCCATATTACATAGGCTTATGGGTCTAAAAGAATCAAACAATTCAACATCCTTATTTTTTGGAATTAGGGTAAGATAAGTTGCATTTATTTTATAAGGAATGTATTGTTTTACCCTAGACTATTCCACTACCACCAATAAAGAATCCTTCATTATATCCCAATTATGTTGGTAAAAATTTATAGAAAGCCCATCTGGACCAGGGGATTTATCCTTATTAAAAGATAGAAGATCTAAATGAACTTCTTCTAGAGTAATAGGCCCCATCAATTTCCTATTATTTTTATTTGTTATAACTAAAGGAACATCTTGAAGAAGTTTATCATTAAGAACTTTGGTATATTGTTGATAATATTGTTGTGAAGTGTTATTTATATTAATGATGTGACTATGTTTAAAGCAAAATAAAGTGGTTTATGTGCATTACTTATTTTAAAAGGATGGAAGAAGTAATTATGGATGAGAGAGAAGGAAGTAGGTGTAATTGATTGTTGTTTAAAATTAGATATTTTAATGTTGGTACATAAGAAAGAGAAAAGGCTAGGTTATCAAGGTCGTGGATGATCGCATCATACATCTCTTAATCCAAGAGAGGGAGAAGAAGAGAAGAGTTATGGCATTAGCAAAGCGAGATGTAGAAGACAAATTTTGTGGATGATATTTTTGGATTGAGAGAGTTTACTCAACATATGGTTAGCCTAGGTGGATACAATGCATATGTAATAGGGGTTAGCTATTGCATCATAGTAAACCCTTATTACTCTATGGTATGATCAAGAAAGTGAGGTAAACATGCATGGAGCATAATGACTATGATGATCAGATGGTATTTGTCATGTATTTAATCAAATTAGCAAGCAAATTAACTCTATGTTTTATGCATAATATCATTTAAAATGAATTATGTTGATTGGTTATTTATGTTCTTGGCCATCCAATGTGGCTAGGTAGTAGGTTCTTGGCCATACTTGGACTCCTGTTACGTTGGATAGAGGCATTCCCTTGACCCAATTAGTAAAATATTCTATAGTGATGATAATGAACTTGTGTCCATCCAATGATTATGAATTGATCTTACCTATGATATCCAGTCCCCAAGAGGAGAAAGTCTAAGGGGATGTGATTGGTTGTTGATGCAGGAGCATCCAATGGTGTAAGAGAGATATTGCATCATACAAAATTTGTAATATTTTTATTTTTATGTTCTAAGAATGTTTAGTTGTTATGGTATGGAAAAACAGAACTAACGGTGAAAGAATCGTCCTAATACCCTGAGCAGTTTAGGAGATATGCCAAAACTAGTGAAAATCTTAATGAAAACCCCACCAAAACTAGTGGAAATTTTGCTAGTAAAACTTGGAGGCCAATTTTGAAGGCCTTAGAAGCATTTTTTAGGGCTGAAATATGGCTATACTATGTTAAAACATAGTATTGTGCTTCCTAAACCTTCGAGAGCTTTCCAAAAAGGTACTATAATAGTCATTTCAAGCAACAAGCAAGGAGTTATGACCTCGGTAATTTTGCCCCCGAAATTTAAATTTCAAATACATATTTTTAGGCAGGAAAGGATAAAATAGGGTCAAAAGGGGGGAATTTAAAATTTGTAAGTAGTTAGTCTCTGAAATCTCTGTCTTTTGAAATAGTAAGGCAAGGAAGATTTGGCTCATTTTGGCATTTCCTCTCTCTTTTGTGAATTGTATGTGATTTTTTAATGCAACTCTACTTCAAGTGGTATCAGAGTAGGAGTTCGTGAGTGTGTAAATAGATCATTGGATGTGAGGTAGTTTACACTAGGATTTGTGGTTAGGGTTTGTGAGAGACAAGAGCAAAATTCCTCCACGAAGAAACCATGGTGGTGGAAGAAATGCTATGGTGCCAGAAGGAGATTTTAGGGCTTTGCAGAGGAAATTTCAGGCTTTGCAAGAGGAGTTACGTAGAGGGTTTGAGCTAAGGAGAGAATATGAGAGTGAAGATGAAGCTGAAGAAGAAGAAGATCAGTTCAAGAATGAAGAAGAAGCAATAGATCCTACAAAATCCAGGTTATATAGAGTCATATCCCATATTGAGAAGAGATCGAAGATGGAGGTTTCTATGTATTCTAAAAATCTTAATCCAAAAGAGTTGATCAACTGGATCAATGAAATGGAAGAATACTTTGAGTATGAGGAGGTTGAAGATCCTGAGAGGGTCAAGTTTGCTAAGACCAAGATGAAGGGTCATGCTAGTATTTGGTGGAAAGGAGTGCAATTGTACAAAAACAAAAGAGGGAAAGAAAGGATAACCAGGTGGGAGCAAATGGTGGAGAAGTTGAAGAGGTAGTTCATTCTAGCTAATTATGAGTTAGATCTGCTCAAATAAATACAGGGTTTGAGGTAGTTAAGCAAGTATGTCAAGGAATACACATAGGAGTTCTATAAAATTGTAATTAGAACAAGCTATTCTAAGGTCAAAAGGGAGAAGGTAGCCCATTATATAAATGGGTTGAGAGTAAACATTCAAGAGGAGTTGAGTCTGGTTAGGATGACAACCATCAAAGATGCTTACCAATTTGCCTTGAAGGTAGAAGAGAATCTGAACAGGAGGTTTGGAAGCAAACAAAGAAGAAGAGGTCATGGTGGAAGAATTGGTGGGAGAACAAATGGAGGACAGAATGAGGACCAAAAGAAAACTGGGGAAATAATAAATATTCAAGACTAGAAGGGAGAGAATGCTTACCACCCCCATGAGTAGAATAATAGCTACCAGATAGGAAGAGGGAGGTCTGGACAAGGGCCTAGAAGACAAGGATTTCATGGAACTTGCTTCCAATGTAGAGAATAAGGGCATTGGGCATACAAGTGCCCATAGCACCAAGGGGGAACAAATAAGAGACCTAAATGTAATACTCGAGCTACTGTTGTAGATGAAGGTTCTAAATCTGAGCACTCTAAAGAAGAAAAAAGAGGAGAATTTCTAGTCATAAGGAGAGCCTTATTGAATGAGGATAAGGATCCAAATCAGAGGAAGATCCTATTTCTAACAAGGTGTAAATGTGTAGGTAAAGTGTGTAATGTTATCATTGATAATGGTAGCATTGATAACCTAGTTTCAGAAGGAATGGTTACCAAGTTATAGTTAGAGAGAAGGAGACACTTGCATCCATATCAGATTGCTTGGTTGCAGAAGGACCATAGTGCTTTGGTCAGTGAGCAATGTTTGGTAAAGTTCCATATTAAGAATTACCATGATGAGGTCCTGTGTGACATCTTGCCTATGGATGCTTGTCATTTGCTATTGGGAAGGCCATGGCAGTTTGATTGACATGCAATACATGATGGGCATGCCAAAACTTACTCCCTAACAAAGGATGGAGTGCACCACAAGCTGAAGCCCCTAAAGGAAATGGACGAAAAGGTATGTAGCAGTTCCAAAAAAAAATTAGTAGATGGTAGAAAATTTTTGGATGGCCCAAAGTATGAGCATATGTGCTATGCATTAATTACTAGAGTTAATGATGAGCAATGCAAATATATCCAAGTAGAGGTCTCAGGTCTGTTAGAAGAATTTCTAGATATTATATCAGATAATTACCTGAGGGTTTACCACCAATGAGGAAGATCAGTCACCACATAGATTTGGTACCAAGAGCTAGTTTACCCAATAAAGCAGCCCACATAATGACTCCTATAGAAAGTGAGGAGCTAAACAGACAAGTCCAAGAGTTACTAAAAAAGGTATTGATTTGAGAGAGCTTAAGTCCATGTGCATTACTTGTAGTACTAGAACCAAAGAAATATGGGGAGTGGATAATGTGTACAGGATCCTGAGCTCTAAACAAGATCACCATCAAATATAGATTTCCATTTACAAGGATGGATGACATTATGGACTGTTTGAGTGGAGCCAAGTACTTCATCAATATTGACCTGAAGAGTGGGTATTATCATATTCATATCAAAGAAGGAGATGAGTGGAATACAACCTTCAAGATCAAAGAGGGTTTATATGAATGGTTGGTCATGCCGTTTGGGCTAACCAATGCATCAAGTACATTCATGCGACTGATGAATGAGTTATTGAAGGAGTTTTTAGGAAAATTTATCATTGTATATTTAGATGACATTTTAATTTTTAGTAAGACTTTGGAGGAGCACCTGCTGCATATTCAACAAGTTTTTGAGAAGTTGAGGGAGGAGCAGTTGTTGATTAATTTGAAGAAGTGTAGTTTTGTGAAGGAGTTGGTGTATCTAGGATTTGTCATCTCAGCTAAAGGTCTTAAAATGGACCCAAAAAAAGTGAGGGCTATCATTGAATGGCCTACTCCAAGGAGCATTACAGAGGTAAGATCATTCCATGGTCTAGCCAATTTTTATAGAAAATTTATTAGGAATTTTAGCAGTATTTGTGCACCCCTAATAGAGACAATGAAATGGGATAATAAGGAGTTTAAGTGGACTTGAGGAGAAAATAGGAGGTTTGATATGTTGAAGAAGAAAGTCACAGAGCAACCTGTTTTAGCACTTCTAGATTTTAACAAGGTATTTTAGGTAGATTGTGATGTTAGTGGTAGTGCCATAGGAGTTATATTGATTAAATAAGGTAAGCATGTTACCTACTTTAGTGAGAAGCTTAATGAGGCTAGGAAAAAGTATTTTATCTATGATCAAGAGTTTTATGCTATAGTTCAAGCTCTAAAGAAGTGGAGACACTATTTGTTGCCAAAAGAGTTTGTTCTATATATTGATCATCAGGCCTTATAGTATATTAATAGCCAAGGAAAACTAAATTAGAGGTACTTGAAATGGGTTGATTTTTTGAAAAGTTATATCTTTGTGTTAAAACACAGGAGTGGGAAGTCAAACAGGGTTGCAGATGCCTTAAGTAGAAGGTAAAACTTGTTGACAAAAATGAAGGTGGAGGTCATAGGTTCTAATAAACTTAAGAGTTTGTACCCTAAAGATTCAGATTTTGTAGAGGCTTGGAGATCTTGCATGGCACCTATTACTTTGGACAAGACAAAATGGTTGGATTTTCTAATCCAATATGGAATATTATTCAAAGGAAACCAATTGTGCATTCCAAGGAGTTCAATGAGAGAGAATATGGTCAAGGAGAAGCATAGTGGAGGGTTGGTTGGACACTTTGGTCGAGATAAGACCATTTCCCTCATTAATAAGAAATACTATTAGCCACAGTTATAGTAAGATGTAAATATATTTGTACAAAGTTGTATAGTATGCCAGAGGGCCAAGGGTGTGAGGCAGAACATTGGATTATACCAGCCATTACCTATACCAGAGA
Source organism: Wollemia nobilis (assembly GCA_028583015.1). NCBI lineage: Eukaryota > Viridiplantae > Streptophyta > Pinopsida > Araucariales > Araucariaceae > Wollemia > Wollemia nobilis. The sequence goes on from JAQPPZ010005578.1 coordinate 209,866, forward strand.
AACCATGGGAAGACATCAACATGGATTTTGTTATTGGTCTACCAAGGACACAGAGGGGGAATGACTCCATATTTGTGGTGGTTGATAGGTTTTCAAAGATGGCACATTTTATTCCCTACCAAAAAACTAATTATGAGGTTCATATTGCAACGTTATTTTCAAAGAGGTGGTACGACTACATGGTCTACCAAAGAGTATTATTTTAGACAAGGATACCAAGTTTGTTGGGTATTTCTAGAGGACTTTATGGAAGAAATTGAAGACATATTTGAAGTTCAGTTTTGCATACCACTCACAAATTTATGGGCAAACCGAATTGGTGAATAGAAGTTTGGGTAATCTACTGATATGCTTAGTAGGATATAAGTCCAAGGGGTGGGATTTGGTTTTACCATAGGTATAATTTTCTTATAACAATTATGTCAATAGGAGTACTAATAAATTCCCATTCTAGATTGTGTATGGTAGCATCCCAAGGAATGCTTCTGAGTTGATAAATATGGATAGAAGGGAAAAGAGCAGTGCTGAGGCTGAGGACTTTGCAAAGCACCTGAAGAATTTGCATGAGGAGGTAAAGAAACATATTAACAAGATGAAAATTTAGTACAAGACAAGGGTAGACCAGAAGTGAAAATATAAGGAATTCAAAGTGGGATATGAAGTTATGGTCCACCTGAGAAAAGAAAATTTTCCTTCTAAAATCTATAACAATCTAAAAATGAAGAAGTTTAGACCATGTAAAATCATAGAGAAACGAGATTCAGGCAATGCATATGAAGTGGAATTGTCAAGTGGGCTTAACATATCATCTATTTTCAATATTTTAGACTTGGAAAAATACCATGAAGGAGACAATGGTGATGGACCAATAGTAGAATTGTGAAATATCTAGCATCTACCCCAAAGAAGGAAGAGATAGAAGAAATCCTGGACACCCACATTGGCAAAAGTACAAGAAACAAGTAGTATGAAGAATATCTGGTTAAGTGGAAGGGTAGGCCTATTGAATATTCATATTGGTTATCAAATATAGAGGTTGACCACCTTGGTTTTCCTACAACAACAAATAACTGAAGGTCACTTCTAAATTTACGTTGGGTGTTTGATGCAGGAGCATCCAGTGGTGTAAGAGTGATCTTGCATCATCCAAAATTTATAATATTTTACTTTTTATGTTCTAAGTGTTTTTAGTTGTTGAGGTATGGAAAAACAAAACTAATGGAGAAAGAATCATCCTAATACCCTGAGCGATTTAGGATATATGCAAAAACTAGTGAAAATCTTAGTGAAAACCCTGCCAAAACTAGTGGAAATTTTGCTAGTAAAACTTGGAGGCCAATTTTGAAGGCCTTAGAAGCCTTTTTTAGGGCTGAAATATGGCAATACTATGTTTGCTTCCTAAACCTTTGAGAGATTTCCAAAAAGGTACTATAATAGTCATTTCGAGCAATGAACAAGGAGTTATGACCTCGGTAAGTTTACCCTCGAAATTCAAATTTCAAATACATAGTTTTAGGTGAGAAAGGGGAAAACAAGGTTAAAAGGGGTTAAAATTTGTAAGCAGTTAGTCTCTATAAGCTCTATATTTTGGAGTAGTAAGGCAAGAAAGCTTTGGATCATTTTGGCATTTCCTCTGTATTTTGTGAATTGTATGTGCTTGTTTCAATGCAACTCTGTTTCAGTTGTAGTTCTTGAGAAGGGGCATGGAAAAGATTGGCATGTCATTGACACTTGTCATATTTCTTGACATAATTGTGAGCATCCTTTTCCATAGAGGACCAATAGTAACCCATACTTAGGATCTTCTTGGCTATAGCTAGACTACTAAAATGTCCACTACATGACCCATCATGGGCTTCTCTTATAATGGTTTGGGATTCATTTGCATTTACGCATCTAAGGATTATACATTCAAAGGAGAATCGATATAAGATGTCTCCAATGATGACATATTTGCAATCCTTTAGCTTGAACTACCTTTATATTTGAGAGTTGAATCCTTTAGGGAATGTTCCCTCTTTGATGAAATTAAATATGTATTGATACTAAGGTTCTTGATGTATAGATATTTCAATATTCCATATGTTGAGGGGTTGTAGACATGATTCAAGTGTGGAAGACTCGTTAATGGATCTTATGACAATAGAAGCTTATTTATATTCCAACTCTAAGGGTATGAGAGATGCAACTATAGCCATAACATTAGTGTGATAGTTTCTAGAATGTGGTATGGCTTCTATGGTTATTTGGTTGAAGTGAGTTTTCAACATGTTACAATGTCTTTGTATAGATTTATATTTTCATCTTTGGTTTTATAGGTATCATTCATTTGGTTGAGTACTAGTTGTGAATCATCATATACTATTATGTTCTTGATATTTAGTTTTTTTGTAGCCCTAAGACCAATAATGAGTGCTTCGTATTCTATTGTATTGTTAGTACATGATAAATAAAGCTTGCAATACAATGGAATGAGTTGTTGTTGTGGGGTGACTAGGATAATTCCTACCCCTATGCCTTTTGCGCATCTCGCTCCATAAAAGTATAGGATCCAAGTTTTAGATTCTTAGAATTCTATGGAGAAGATGGTTTCATCTGGTAAATAAATTCTTATGGAATACTTTGAATCTAAAGGGGATGCAACAAGTTGGTCAACTATAACTTACCCGTTTAATAATTTTTGGTTCACAAATTCTATGTCAAATTCACTGAGGGTTATGACCCATTTTGCAATTCTACCATATAGGGAAGGTTTTGATATGAGGTAGGATAATGAATCTATTCTTTCTAAAACATAAGTCTTTTGACTAAGCATGTAGTATCTTAGTTTGAAATATGAGAAGACAACTACTAAGCAAATCTTCTCTAGTGGTGTGTAACGAGTTTCATAGTTTACCAAAGTTCTACTAATGTAGTAGATCATTCTTTATCAGTGTTGTTCATCATATTGGCCTAGTAAAGCCTCAAGGGCATGCTCAATAGCTACTATGTATAGTAATAATGGTTTATTTAGGTTTGGAAGCACCAAGATAGGTGGTTTCAAGAGATAAGTTTTTTAGGGCTCCAAAATATTCTTGACATCCTTCATCCCATTCAAACTTAGCTTCTTTCTTCAACAATTTGGAGAAAGGTTGACGTTTATCTACAAGTTGTGATATGAACCTATGGATAGCTTGTAATTTACCTTGCAAGCTTCATAATTTAGTGATATTTTTGGGTGGTGGCATGTTCTTATGGCTACAATTTTGGAGGGATCAATTTCAATCCCACAACGAGATATGATGAATCCCAATATTTTTCTTGATGTGACCCCAAAGATGCACTTTTGAGTTTTAAGTTTGACTATGTAGTCTCACAATATTATAAACATACATCTAATATCTTGAGGATGGTTTCATATTTCCTGATATCATCCTACGATATCATCTATGTAGTCTTCTACTATCTTATGTATGATGTCACGAAATATGTATGTCATAGCCCTTTGATATATTGCCCCTACATTTTTAAGGCCAAAGGGCATGAATTTATAACAAAAGGTTCCCAAAGGGGTAGTAAAAGCTATCTTAGATTAGTATTCTATAGTAATATTAATTTGATTGTAGCTGGAGAAATTATCCATTAATTATAGCATCTTGGATCCTGCGGTGAAGTCCATTATCATGTCTATGTTTGGAAAAGGAAAATCATCTTTTGTACAATATTTTGTTTATATTTTTGAAATCTATGCAAATATGAATGGACCCTTCCTTCTTAGTGATAAAAATGATGTTGGATATTCGATACAAATAATATTTGGCTTATATGAAGCCAACGTCTAACAACTTTTGTAGTTCATATTTTACCAAAATAGCGGCTCTTGGATGCATTTTACTTATTTTTTGTTTAACGGGTTAGGTGTCACGATGCACTACAAAATGATGGACTAATAGTGAAGGGTCAAGTCTTGGCATGTCATAATATCCCAAAGTGAATATGTCAAAGAAATCCTTTAGTAGATTTGTGTATTTTGTTCATTCTCCTTCAGTTAGGAATTTTCAAAGTTTAATAAACTGAGGATATTAGTTTATTTTGATGTTGACATCTATGGTTTCTTTGATTAAAGCCTATGATTCATCCTCAAAATGAAGAGGGGTATTTATTATCCCTAACTCTTTAAGTTCTTGTGGATCTATAGATGTTTGTTCTAACTTAGGAGGTTCGGCTAAATTTAATTCAAAGTTTTGTTTAAGTGATTCTTCTATATGACAATTATCCAAATATTATTTAAGATTTTATTTGGCTACCATAGCTTCCATATGAACCAAATCTGGCATGTTGATGCTTCCATATTGTATGGTTTTTCAGGGTGTTTGATTAAGGAGTGATCATATTTTTTACTTCATCCTCATCACCCTATTGAGAGCCATGTATTGAGTTGAAATAATCATCTTTATTATTTTATTTTGATAGAGGATAAGGTTCATTTTTGTTGGGGATGAATCTAATACCACATTATGCTGGCCAAGGTTCAACCTCTAGGGGTTATTTAATACCCTATTCATAATTACCTAGATCTTTCCCTTGATAACCCATATTGAGAAGTATTTGTTTAGCTATGGAGAATGAAGGTGACATGTAGCATACATTCATTCACTCGACATGAGTTGGATCCTTGGATATTTTCATTGAGGGAAGTTCCTCCATGGATGAAAGTACAAGATCCTATTTGGATTTTTAGTCCCTTTCTATTGGGCATGCATATGTCGCAAGGAAATAGGAACATGCTTACTAGTTTTGTGAAAGGATTTGGATTTTGATAAATGAGATTGACTTGATCATTGGAAAAGGATGACTGGGTAGTATCCTCCAAGTTTATGATAGGTTCCTCTAATATTTCCTTTCCCTTTTCTACCTTTGGTTGATCACTTGACTTAGATGGTTGTATGAAAGGGTAGATATTAATGTCTTGTAAGTCGATAGAATTGCATATGGCAAAAGGTTTTGGATGTTCGAGAATGTGGATAATCCTTCCTTGATATTCGTATTTGAGACATTGATGTAAGGTATAAGGTATAGGCCTTATAGCATATATCTAAGGTCTCCCTAGGAGCATGTTGTATGTTATGTCACATAATATGGTGTAGAAGAGGGTGTTTAGGATGTGAGGACCTACTTTGATAGGTAAAGTTATCATGTCTATCACCTCTCGTTCTTCATTTTCAAAGGCTATAATTATTAGGTTTGATTATTGAAAATCATTATTTATTAAGTCAAATTTTTGTAAAACGTTGATGTTGCACACGTTCAAGGTTGAACCATTGTCTACTGTAGAGAGACAAGTACGAAATCTCTCTGTGAATATATTACCCAGAAATTGCAATCAGAACAATTCACAATGAAACCCAATACTTCATGGAACGAAACGAAATATCAAATCAATTATTTATAAAAATGAAATTGCCACTTCAGGTGGGCACACCCTCGCCGTAAAGGCAATGATTGCGAAAACGTAGATGATAAATTGATAAGATAAATAAGATGATAAAATGTACCAAACTAGCTAATCTATATATATGAATTTAATACACATGGAATACCTAGCCGACGGCTAGGTTTGGTATGTAACATGACTCCCCTCCTCGGAAAGCTTTGTCCTCAAAGCTGGAAATGTCTGGAAAATACTTTCAGGTTCCCATGTGGCATCCTCCGCTGGTAAGTCTTGCCATTTGATGAGAAATTCTTGAATCTGGCGTGACCGTAGTCTTCGTACTCTTTGTTGTAAGATTTCTTTCGGTTGGAGATATATGCGTCCTTCCTCATCGAGCACTGGTAATTCTGATTGACCTTGCACTTTTTGACCAATTAATTTTTTGAGACACGAAACATGAAATACCGGGTGTATTCATGATGATAAGGGTAGCTCTAACTGATAAGCTACTTCTCCAATGCGACGGACAATTTGGTAAGGACCATAGAATCGTGGAGCCAACTTTTGGCTGGACTTTATCCTTAACGATGCTTGTTTGTAGGGTTGCAATCTTAGAAAAACCCAGTCACCTATATTAAAAGTTCTCTCTGATCGGTGCAAGTCCTGTTGTTGTTTCATACGATTTTGTGCTTGGAGTAAATTCTCTTTGAGGATGGTGAGTGTAGCCTGCCTTTGTTGGAACCAATCATCCACTTTGGCTACTTTGGATGATCCTTGTACGTAATCTGCGACGATTGGAGGCTTGGTGCCATACAATGCTTCAAAGGGAGACATCTTAATTGAGTAATGGTAAGAAGTGTTGTACCACCATTCTGCCAATGCTAGCCATCGGCTCCATTGGTATTGTTTATCTTGAGCGAAAAATCTTAAGTATGTACCCAAACATTTGTTAACGACTTCTGTTTGACCATCTGTTTGTGGGTGGTAGGCCGAAGACATATTCAATTTGGTACCACTAAGTCGAAATAATTCCCGCCAAAAGTTACTAGTGAAGATGGGATCTCTATCACTTACAATATTTTTGGGCATACCATGTAATTTGAAGATTGAATCCATAAATACCTTTGCCACCTTGCTTGCGGAAAAAGGATGTTGTAAAGCCTAAAAATGAGCGTATTTGGATAACCGATCTACGACTACGAAGATTACTGTCTTGCCTTCTGATTTAGGAAGACCTTCAATAAAATCCATGGATATATGTTCCCACTGACGCTCCGGGATGGTTAATGGTTGTAACAACCCTGGTGATTTAACTGTCTCTCCTTTATTGCGCTGGCAAACTTCACATTCGGCTACCCATTGTTTGACTTCGGCTTTTAATCCTTTCCAACAAAATGATTGTTTGACCCTTAAATATGTCTTCAAAAATCCTGAATGTCCTGTTGATGGAGAAGCATGTGATTCGTCGAGGATCTTTGATTTGAGTTCTGAATTGTGTGGAATGTAAATGCGGTTCTTCTTCCGGAGGATTTTATCTTCATAAGAGAACAAAGGGTGTTTAGAGGACCCGATAGACAATTCTTGAATTATCTGAGCAGTTTCGCTATTGGATAACCATTCATCTTGTAATTGAGTCACCCATTGGGAGCAAGGACCTGAAATAGCGTTAATGATTACTTCGTCTTCATATTTCCTGGATAGCGCATCGACGGCTACATTTTCCTTCCCTTTCTTGTATTCGATAACAAAATCATAACCCAATAGTTTGGTTAACCACTTATTTTGTTTCGGATAGGAAAACCTCTGCTCAAGAAAATGTTTGAGACTACTATGATCTGTTTTTATAATGAAGCGGCTACTGATTAGGTAGTGTCTCCATTTTTCCACTGCATGAAGAATAGCCAACATTTCTTTTTCGTATGTTGATCTTCCCAAATTTTTCCCCGAGAGTTGTTTACTTTCAAATGCCAACGGATGACCTTCTTGCATTAATATAGCCCCAATTCCTGTTCCTGACGCATCACATTCGATAATAAATGGTTTGTGAAAATTGGGAGTTGCTAATACTGGAGTTGTACACATGGCCTCCTTAAGAGCTTCGAAGGCTTGAGTAGCCTCTTCCGACCAACGAAAAGCATCCTTCTTTGTGAGTGTTGTGAGAGGTGCTGCAATCTTACCATAATTTTGTACAAACTTGCGATAGTAGCCCGTGAGACCCAAAAAACCACGAAGTTTCTTGATGGTTTTAGGTAAAGGCCACTCTTGAATTGCCTTAATCTTATTGGGATCAACTTTGACGCCCTCGTGTGAAACTATATGACCAAGATACTCGACTTCTTGGACACCAAATGAACATTTGGAACGTTTGACAAATAACTTTTCTTTGTGTAAAATGTGAAGGGCTTTATCCACATGATGTAAATGATCCTTCCATGTTTGGCTATATATGAGAATGTCATCAAAAAAAACTAACACAAACTTATGGAGGAATGGACGAAACACTTGGTTCATGAGACTTTGGAATGTGGATGGTGCATTGGTGAGACCAAAAGGCATGACCAAAAATTCGTAATGACCTTCATGAGTACGAAAAGTAGTTTTGGGAATATCTTCTTCTCGGACACGGATTTGGTGAAATCCTGAGCGAAGGTCTAATTTTGTAAAAAATTTTGCACCATGCAGCTCATCTAGTAGGTCATCTATGACAGGGATAGGAAATTTGTCCTTGATAGTGAGTTTATTGAGAGAACGAAAATCAGGACACATACGCCAAGAGTTATCTTTTCGTCGAGCCAGAACTACAGGTGAGGAATAAGGGCTAGTGTTGTGACGAATGACTCCATGATCTAGCAGATCCTGAACGATCTGTTCGATTTCTGTCTTTTGTGGTTGAGGATAGCGGTAAGGACGGCTGTTAGGTGGGACACTCCCTGGAACCAAATGGATGGCATGGTCATGAGATCGTTTAGGTGGTAATCCTTTAGGTTCTTGGAAAACCTCTTCGTAATTTGTTACGATGTCTCGTAAATCTGGAGCAATAATATCCGAAGTTGCTCGAGATTGTTTTTCCAAACAATTAATTTGAGCTATAAATCCATATCCACCCTTTTTTAACATCTTCTCCATACTATGAGAGCTCACCATTTGTGATGGAGGAGTAGTAATGCCTTGTAAGCGAATGACTCGTCCGTTTTCCTTCCATTCCACAAATAATTTTTTGAAATTGAAGCTAACCGTGTCTAATGTTTCCAACCATTCAACTCCCAAAATGACATCAGAGTTCCCTAAATTCATGACGAAAAGGGATCCAAACCAGGTATAAGTACCCATTTTTATGGAAACTTGAGATGTTCGACCAACACATTGCGCGTTCACCCCGTTGGCCACTAGAACCTGGAATTTGTCTTTGTTGGAAGAGTTAATGAATAAATTCAAAGCTTTTGCTGTTTTGATGTCGATAAAATTGTGGGTACTACCGGAATCAATTAGCACATTCACCTTTTTCTGGCGGAGAAATCCTGGTACCTTGATGGTATGGTGGGCGGTTAACCCCATGAGGGCATGTACGGAGATCGCCATTGTATCCTCTTCCTTCTCTTCTAGAGTAATTGGTAGTTCTTCTTGCATAGGTTCTTCTTGTTGGTAAGTTTCGTCCTCTTCTCCTTCATATTGATCGCATTCAATATGAAAGTTTTGTTTTTGGGCACATGCTTGTTCCCTGGGATGATGAGTGCGACATTTATAGCAAAAGTATCTTGATGGTTGATCATTTCTACGAAAGGAATTGTTGCGATATGAAGGACGACTATAAGTTTCACGCCGTGCATACAACTGAATTCTCTTCTCAGCCAGCTTGGCTATTCTTATACAATCGTTCAGCGCGGTTGGATTTTGAATGTCCACCTCCACCCTAATATTTTCTTTCAATCCATTGCGAAAAGCTCCCACCACTGTGTCGAGGCTGAGGTCTAATGTATATGGTAGTAAACTGGTGAATTCCGAAACAAACTCGCTAACCGAACCTTCTTGTTTAAGAGATAACAGTCTTACTGTGTATGACGATGTAGCTCCTTCATCAAATCTTTCTAAAAAATAAGTAGTGAATTTTTTCCAGTTAATAGTAGCTCCTTTCTCTCGCTTAAGCCATACGAACCATTGGTAGGCCTCAGTGCCTAATTTTGATGCAACGAAAGGGACTTTATCAAATTCCTTAATTTGGTATAAGTCGAGAATGCCTTCCATTTTGGCTATCCAACCACGAGGATCATGACCCTCAAAAGTGGGCATATCAATGCGTGGAAAATTATTAGGGCCTCTCGGTTGGTGATAACCCATATCCCTTTCCTGATCTTGGTTATACCGCTGTCTATGATAGCGATCCCTGTAATTATCCGAATTGCCTCTTTGTTGTTCCCAATCGTCATCCTGAGCGTCATTTTCTTCATTCCTTTGGGCATGGGAGTGATTTTGGGGATTAGTATTGGGATTAAGCTGGTTTTGTGCGCTCACTAGGGTTTTTAGGTTGATACTAATTTCGCGCATACCATCTATTAAGAGTCGAAGAGTTTCATCCGTGGAAATGGCCGAGTTACTTGAGTCTCCTTGTGTGATGTTGTCGTGAGTTGGGGGAGGGTTAGTAGCCATAGGGTCTACCAGTGGATGATGTGGATTATAACTGCCAATTTTGAAAGGAGAAGGAGAATTTTTTGTACCTTGGCTTCGATGAGGTCTTCTTGCATTTTTATTGGGGGTCTCCGAGCTTGATAGTCGACCGTCAGGTCCTTTGGTCCAACTTCTACTCATGCACTGTTCAAAATTTCCTGCTTAGTAATCCTTGAGCGTCAAATTCTGAAAAGTTTGGTTGAATTCGGAAAAAAATTTGGATTTCGCTTTAAGTATCTCTCCAACTGCGACGCGAAGTTTAATGTGGCGCTAACCAACACAGGTGACAGCTAGGTGACTGACAACGATGACAACGACAGCTAGGACTGACCACGGTGACAGTGAGGACTGACAACGACATGGACAGCTAGCGACAATGACAACGAGAATCGAATGCACAGACCACAACAACAGCAACAGTGAGGATTGACAACGACACAGACAGCTAGCGACAAAGACAGCGAGAATCAGATGAACCAACCATGATGACAACGATAGCAAGGACTGCGAGGACTGACAACAAGGATTGCGAGGACTGATAGCGAGGACCGGACGTGGAGTAAAAAACGATGCGACAGCGAGGACCGGATGCGGAGTAAACAATGACGCGACAGCTAGACGAAAGACACAACAATGAGGATAGGACGTGAAACGTAAGAAGCAGCACGGAAGACGAAAGACCACGATCGGCTTGGTGCGCACGGAGGAGACCAACGAGTATGTGACCTAAGTCACAGCTCAATAGGTGCGACCACCGTGTTTTAAAAGCCTTAACCGCTACCACACAATAGGTGTGGGATAATTTTTCTCGACAAAACAAAAAAATAAAAATTAATGCTATGTACCTTAGTTTCGACGATTAATAATTTTAATCGTGCCTTCTGATTGGCTAACGGTTCCTGCTGTAATTTCTCGGCTCGGACTGTAAAAAAAAAAATTGTTTTTTTTTTCGACGATTCCAGGGTGTGTAAAACCAAATCTGCCCCAAACCAGGTGACGCTCTTTACCTTGTGTGATTGTTGTACCGTCTAGGGGTGGCTTCGTGCAATCTGTCTACCGGAAAAGCGCAATCCTGCAACTCAGATTTTGAAAACTCCCGAAACGACAGTATGTCAACTCGAAATATGATTTGATTATTTCACTTTAGGTGTTCGGATGATTAGCAGAGACGACGTATAACGCTTGGCTTAGTTTGCTCTATCACGGCTGACGAGCACAGTGCCCTACGAATTTGACGATCCGAACACACCTTTATGGCGGAATCACGCGTGCTTTCAACCCGATCGTTGAATCTGATACCACATGCAGAGAGACAAGTACGAAATCTCTCTGTAAATATATTACCCAAAAATTGCAATCAGAACAATTCACAATGAAACCCAATACTTCACGAAACGAAATGAAATATCAAATCAATTATTTATAAAAATGAAATTGCCACTTTAGGTGGGCACACCCTCGCCGTAAAGGCAATGATTGTGAAAACGCAGATGATAAATTGATAAGATAAAATAAGATGATAAAATGTACCAACTAGCTAATCTATATATATGAATTTAATACACATGGAATACCTAGCCGACGGCTAGGTTTGGTATGTAACATCTACTAAGACCCATTTGATGTATTTATCACCTATTTGACTTATGATGTAAATAGAGGAATCCGAATCCCCTGATATGGTTTCAAGAGGAGCATCTTCCTCATGGAAGGCTAAGATAGTATTGTTTACTCTAGTTAACCCAACCATGTTGGTGATGTCATTTGGAGATATGTGTTGAGGGACTTCTTTTTCACTTAGGAGTTTCAACAATATTTCCCTATGAGCTAGGTAACATTTTTAGCAGTTATAGGAGAGAGATATTTTTGGGTACCTCCTCTAATTATTTATGGAGATCGAAGGTATGCAAGATGTTTTAAGGTGGGATCACTAAAGGTGAATTATTGGGGATATTGACTTTTGCCTTTGGGATAACCAATGAAGGTTGATCTGAAGACCGATTCTTTTCTTATTTCTTAGTCACGATGTGGGAGGATCTTGATAAATGGATGGTGCCTACAAAGTTAGCTAATTTTTTATCATGTGTTGGTAAGGGGTCTTAAAATATCCCCATGCCTTTTTTGGGATTCTCTATGTTATTGAACATAACTTTTCCTTCCTCAATAAGGTCTTGGATAATGTTCTTGAGGGTTCTATATTTGTGTGTAGTGTGTCCTTCCATTCGATGAAAGTCACAACATTTATCTTGTCTATACAAAAAGGGTGTTCCTTTGGATAGATCCCAAGGCTTGATAGGTAGAATTTCTATCAATTTGGAATCAAAGAGCATTTTTAACATGGTCATTTGACTTTGTCTAGTATTGGTATATTGTCTTTGGGGTTTGTCCTCTTTTAGAATAACCATCTTTTGAGGAGCATTCTAAGTGGTTTTAACATTTTTGTTTTGTTGAGAGTCGGTTATACCATCTCCTACAACATGTTTTTTTTTGTATTACCTCTTTTTAAGGGGTTTTCATATTTTATCTTGTTATATTTGAGTTGCCCTCATCTTATGAGGATGAATTCTACTCTTTTATCCATATCAAAAACTTCTTTAAAAGAGGTTAGGTTTTTTATTTCCAAATGATATGACAATTGCTCATGAAGGTTTCATATGAAAATGTGTAATATTTCCTTAGGAGGTGGAATGTATTGAAGCCTTCCTACTATACCTCTTCATTTGGCTAGAAAATTCAAGAATTTTTTAGTCTTATATTGTTTAAGTTGGTAGAGATCATCTATGGTAACCTTATCTTCCATATAGATCAAAAATTGTTTAACAAAGGCTTCCATAAGTTCCTTTAACCTCTTGATGGAATGGTGAATTATCTGAAAGTACCATTCTAAGGCCAATCCACTATGACTTTTTGGGAATAACCTAAGGAGAATTTTTCATCATGATTGATGTCACTACAAGTTATTTGAAATTACCTTGGATGATTTATGGGGTCTTGTTTTCCATTGTACATTTGAAACATGGTAGTTTCAAAGTTCTTTGGAAAAGTATGGCTAATGATCATTATATCTAATGGTTAATTATAGAACTCTTCAAAATAGTACCTTAGCTTAGATGTTCCTTTACGAGAGGCAATTTTATGGTCAGGTTATTTGAAATTGGCATCTCTCTTTTCTATGTCCAAGATTTTGGTGTTGATATCTTGAATATCATTTGATGGAGGGTTATTGATAATGTTATTACTAGTTGTGTATGTGGTTGAGCAAATGTTTGTGAAATTAAAGGTATTGAAGTGTTTTAACTTTGTGTTATGGTGGAAGGGGCTTTGCTAGGTCTCATGTTATGAGCATAATCTGGGTTTGTATTATTAGTTGCATCATTAGGAGGTGTAGAAAATAGTTTTTCCATAGTGGGAATTCCAATAGATAATTTTGGAGGTGTTGTAGATTGCTAGGTTGATCCATAGCTAAGACTTGAGGTTGTGGTTCATTGATTTGAAATGATTATTCAAGGAAATAAAATTTAAATAAAAGGGAAATGCAAGAAGAAGTAAAAAAACAAACCCCATAAGAAATGTAAAAGATGATAAAAAATAACGCAAAAGAATATAAAACCAAATAGATATAAAAATTTGCAAACCAATGAGAAGTGCATCTACAAAACAAGGATTAGAAGTGTGTAAAAGAGATTGATGCATGAAATGTAGAAATATCCAAAATAAAAATCACAAGTTAGCAAGGCTACAACCTAGAGGACAAAATGCAATGAAGTAAAGATAAATGGAGAGAAGAAGGTAGCTAGAAGAGCTATCCTTTTTTCCTCCAATGGTGACCTCAGTGCTCCATGTCCTCCTTGCCTTGCTTGACTTGCCTCCAAATGCTTGTAAATGCCTCAAAAAGCTTGGTAAATGCTTGAAAGTGAAAAATGCTATGTAAACAAGAGCTAGAAGGGGAGTGTTAGAAATCTTGGCAGAGTAAAGTTACAGTGAAAAACCATGCAAAATGCCTACCTAAGGAGGTCTTTAAATAGGATTTGGAAGAGGATTTGGGGGAAGAATTGGATAAGATCAATTTGGAATTTGTAAATCTGGAGCATAGCTAGGGTGTGTGGGATCAATGGCAAAGGATGGAGGACTGTAATCTACGTCATCCTAGCTTATGCTAAAATATTTTGTGTCATTTGACAAAAATCACCACTTTCAACCAAAATCACCACTGATAATCTTGGTGACTTGGGTGACAATTTTGTTCAGGGAGCCAAAATGACTTTTTAAACTTTGAAATTTACATTTTAGTCAAAAATACTACTAGCCAAAATCACCACTGGCATTTTTGGTAGGATTGGTAGTTTTTGTTCTGAGTTGATTTTGAATGTTAGAATTTGATTTCTATAGTTTTGCCAAAAATGTCATTGATGATTTTGGTTAGAGTGATAATTTTGATAAAGGTAAAAAATGAAGCTCAAAATGTTAGGAAATGGTTATATTGAAGTTTTGTGAAGTTTGTAACTGATTTTGGAAAGTTTTTTGATGTTCGTGACCAGTCCTAGAAATTTTTCTTGGCGTATAAAAATTGGGTGTCTACACTTTGCCCCTAAGTTACATTTTCTATCCCCAATATTTTCTAGCTTGTGAGCACCACTATGTTTGCTAGAGGGGGAATATTTATTTATAGTATACCCTTCACCAAAAATGCTAGGGTCTACAATGACTAAAACATACATGAAAGTAGTTTTAAAACTTAATCTTATTATGTATTATGTTAAAATTTAGTGCTAAAACTTTAATTATGAAATTAAAACATCTTGATATTTTTAAAAAATAAATAATAAAAAAATAACATTATTTGTGACATAAAGTTTATATTTTTCACTAAATTCTTTATTATTATTATTTGATTTGGTTAGTGTGAGAAAATCCTATGATCGATGCTTAGAGATGGAAATCCCCATACCACCATGACATCTTATAAGAGGGAGAGATGAGATTATCAATAGGGGGTTTAACACACAACCACACACATTGTAGTTTGAAACTTGGACCTTCCAAAGAAGAGCCAAATCTTGAACCGTTGTGCTATCCCTAGGATATTCTTTATTATTAATACTAATTGGTTATATGGGATTTGAAAATTGTGACTCTAATTTCATCATTAGCATGTTACCACAATATTTCAATCAACCACATATCAATATTATAACATATTACATGAAAATATATAATACAAATATCTCCATTGAAATCCTATATTTTTAACCACTATAGATCATGAAATTTGATCATTTCTTTATTTCATTGATATTTTGTTCTTATTCTACTTTTTATTTAATGTAATTACTTTATTTATAATTTTTCCTTTCACTTTAAATTTTTTATGTTTAAATTTAATTGATAGCTATTAATTATTATCAAATATACATGTACAATGACCAAAGACATACATATATACAATTTATATTAAAAATTAAAAATGCCAAATGTGTCAAAAAAATGTTATTATTCTTTGTTTTAAAAGATTCCAAGACATATAAAATGTTATGAGATCAAGTGTTTAAAAACTTGGATTCTCAAAATGAATATTAGACCCAAATATTGCAAAATTATATATGAACAATTGCTAATATGATTATATGTGTGTATTTATTCAATTATTGCAATAACTTTGTAATGATGAAATATAAGTGGGGCCTATTTCAAACCCATGAATCCAATGATATGAGTAAAACTCATTTTTAAAATTTTGCATTTTTATGGAGAGCCCAATGATAATATGACCAATGGTATTACTATTTATTAGAATATTGCTTGTGTAATATGAGTTATATAGGTCTCATAAGAAATTAAAAAAAGAACTTGAATTTATTTCTTGTGTGAATTAAGTTGTAAAATGTACACAAAAACCTCTTGACATACATAGATATTTTTATTATTTTATATTGCATATGAATATCACTTTATCTATATTTTCATAATAATTATTTTAGATTAAGTTATAAGTCACATAAAATATCTCTTTGATTGTGTTATTAAAACATATATTATTATTTGTTAAGATCTAATTAGTGCTTTTAATGTTGAGGGTTATTAATAAGGCCACTTGAGCAACTAGTGGGTGGGCCTTTTGACTTCATACCCAATGGATAAAGGCTACTCACTTAAAACTTCATACATATATACCAAATGTGAGATCAATTTTATGAGATAATAGAAGTCCCAACCATTTGTAGAATTTCAAAAATGTGGTTTGACTATTGAAAATTTTTACTTTTAAGAAAAATTATTCTTGACTACGTGCCCAATAGACTAAAGCATTGGTTTTCTAGGTTCTTTATCTTTAGTAGGCTAAATATCCCTTGAGATCCACCATAACTATAGTGATGAATCACTACACCCCCTTTGGCAAGGAAAAAAAAAATTGAGTCATAGACAGGCACAAAAGAAACCCTCAATCAAAAACATTTTATGATCAAAGCGAATGTCTTGAGAGTAAAGGTTATCTAAAAAGTAAAAAGTTTACCCAGGTGTTGTAGGTGAGTTGGAGAGGAGAGGTAAATCCTCCAAGAGAGGTCCCAGGTTCAAATCTCCACCCTACCAAAAAGCTGAATTGGATATCCAAAATCCAATTTATAATGTTGGTGTGGGCAGGGTCGGGTGCAACTCCCGGGTGAATTTGACGGTGTAGAACCCCTTTTTCATGGTATCTCAGACCAAGGCAGCCCCACAATGGGTTTTTTGCTTAAAAAAAAAATTAAAAATTTTGTGAGTCTCAATAAAAATGCAAGAAGCAAAAGATACAACATGAAGGTACTTGAGACAAAAAGTCTTGAAGCTCTAATGTCAAGTGGTCTCAATCTCAAGTGATGAGAAAAATATCAAATACAAGCACCGGGACCCTAAATTTAAAAGTAATGAGGTGACCATTATTCAAGTAGTATTGCCCTTGTTGCAAAAAAGTATCTCATCTCCCTATGAAAATATAGTAGCAGTTTGGGACCCATGATAGAAGTAACTCAAAGATACAAAATATTAAATGAAGAGATCTTCTACACCCATATGATGGAAATTTCTAGAAAATTGGTAGCTGGCAATAAATATGTTACCTACTCATCCAAGATCTTAAGGACATCTAACATATATGACTTCAAATCCAAAGAACCTTAGAGGCACTAACAATTCAAACAAGACATTATTTGGCATCAAAATCAACAACCACCTTGAAATATTTACATGAAATTTGGAGGGAAACCTTCCTCTTGTAATCTATAAATAGGATTAGCATTAGCTTTGTAAAGTATCAACAAGTTTGTAATTTTTTTCTCTTGTAGGATTTCCTTTCATTTATTTTTGTAAAAACAATCGGCTCTTAAGTGGCTTATGGGCAATCTCAAACCCCTACATCTAGCACATTATTTGTAAATATTTGCTTACATATATATTCATACACATACACACACATAAAAAATCCTACATAAATGTTTGCTTTATCCATTTGTGACTCCCTATGGACCCATTTCTATGTGTATGTATGTGTTTGTAAATATTTTACCTATTTTAGATTTTATCAAGTGTATGTTTGTATGAGGGACCTATGCCTATTTTTGGAATAGTCATTTATCATTGGCTCTCTTATGGGACCCACCTACTTATGCATGCCTATGGTTGGTAACTCTCATTTGTGCTTCATTGTGTCGAGGAGAGGAAGTGTTCATCACTAACACAGTGTTCAAGCCTATTTTTGCAAGAATATCTTAGCAAATATTTTGGTGCATCACAACCCCTTTTCTTTTATTGATTTATTTTTCTACTTTTCTCTCAAACCCCTTTCCATTTAATTGAGTCTAAGTGTAACTAAAAATCACATCTTAACAAGGATTTAGCCTTGTAAAAACTCTTGAAGGCTCCAAACTGAGTCACTGTCTATGCTCTTAGTTGTAGCCTTGTTGTGTCGCTCCCTATGAGGTGTGATTACCATGCTAGGGATAATCAGAGATGAAAACAAGAACTACTTGTTTGATTTCAATATAGAAATTTAAGCTCATGTGTCTATGGGTTTGGTGGTTCCTTTAGGTTTTAATTATTTCTATATTTTAGGGTTTGCATCTGATATCAAAGGTTCAAGATTTTTATGAGCATGTGTTATTTAAAAAATTATAAAAACAACTTAAATTTAGATGTATTTGAGTATGAGTTCCTTAAGGTATAATTCAAGACCTTTAATATTAGTCTATAATTAGTTTATGGTAAGGACATAGTCTATACTATAGTTATGTTAGGCAATGTATCCTAGTTGTGGTTAGTAGAAACTAGAGTTAGACAAAGTCATAATTAGGTTATGGTTAAAGAAAACTCTATCATTTGGTTATGTTAGGTAATATATATAGTTTGGTTCATGCACAAGGTTTAAGATTTTTGTATGAGCTTATAATTTAAGGAGTACTACATAGATTTATGGTTTAGATTACAAGGGTTTTGTTTACAATTCTAATATGTAGTGTTAATATTTTATGATCAAAGATACAAGTCCTTAAACTTAGGATTATGGATGATCATTAAATCTAATGATTTAGACTCATGTCCTAAGGTTCTAATGACATAAATATCTAGAGTTTTAGAATCTAAGAATTAGTGTCTAGTTTCTAAGATTTAAGTTTAATCTATCAATTTCTAAATTTCTAAGGTGCAAGGATATTCCTTATCTCATTGATATTTCCTCTCAATTGTTAGCCATAAATTTCCTCCCAATTGTTAGCCACAAATGAAACACATTCCAAAATGTAAAATAACATGAGTTTCCTATTCAAATTTAATTTAACATGTAATATTTCCTTTATCTAAACCATGAATTTGTTCAATAATCCAACCATGTGCTTCAGGTTAACCTTATTCCACTTGCACAATTCATGCTCAACTGACAATTCATTCAATAAATAGAATAATAACTTTATTTTGGTAATCAATTATCCCAAATGTAATCTCACTTGATAATAGATACTTTAGAATTTTATCTAAGTTTTAAGTCTCTCAAACTAAATTTCCAATGGCAAGTGACCCTAAATTCTAAAATTTGATATAGTTTCCTTGCTATCATTTTATGCATCTTTTGCCCTTAAGTTACTCTTTTTATCCCCAAGAGTAGCTAGCTTGTGAGCACCGCTATGTTTTCTAGAGGGGGAATTTCTATTTATAGTAGACCATTCATGAAAAGGGCTAGGGTCTATAATGGCCAAAACATACATGGAAGTAGTTATAAAACTTAATATTATTATTTATTTTGTTAAAATTTAGTGCTAAACCCTTAACTACTAAATTAAAACATCACGATATTTTCAAAAAATAAACAAGAAAAAAATAACATTATTTTTGACAAATAAAATTTATATTTTTCATGGGTATGAGGGCTTGGTTCAATAGTCAAAATGCTTTTGTATGAGTGTGGATACTAGGGTTCCAATCCCTCGGGCCTTGTAGTACTTGTGGGCATGTCACATCAGCATAGCCATCTACGTAAAAGGTTTACCCAATGCAATTGGAGGTTATAGTGGTGACAAGGAGTGATATTCAAACCCATGAAGAGGCATAGAAAATTGTAACAAGTTACCGATTCCTCTAGTATAATAAAAAAATTATATTTTTCACTATATCCTTTATTATTAGTAATTGGTTATATGGGATTTGAATATTGTGATCCTTATTTTTTTGGTAAATTAGGTTTATATACAAACTAGATTTTTTAAGAGAATCCCAAAACCTTATAACAATAAGGGACAAAGCACCAAGTCCTTAGGCAGTGCCTTAGTACATGGAAATAAACATAAGAAAAAAAAAAACAAAAAAAAACCCTTAGACCAATAGAGAAACCAGATTCCAGAACCAACTAGTGAGACCCACTTAGCCAAAAAACACCATCCTCCCATTGTTGTCAATCTGGGATCCACCTAGAGCTGGATGTAGTGCACCTTAGGTCTTTGTGGTATCCTCCTAATTAGACACCTCACTCTGGTTGCAAACCAATTGTTTAAGGATTTTAATGGTAGCAGTCACAAAATTTGCAGTGTTGATCATCGTGTTTATGGCCATCTTCAAGAGCAGCTAGGTCAAGGATACCTCATTGTCACTCTCAAAGTCTATAATGAGTTCAATATAGGGCTTCTTTTCCTTCTTAGGCATCTTCAGCCAAGCCAAAGACCTAGGATCGAAGGAGGAGTCATCTGTCAATTTTTGCTTCCTCGTGGGGTTGCGCATTGCACTCTTGGAGTGGGAGGGTTTGATTCACTCCTCTAGAATACCATTCCCATCCTTAGGATTATGAATTTTGGATATAGCTGGGGAATCTAGGTGGGGTTGGATGCCAGAGGGGGAACATATTGGATGGGAGGATGGTTGGAAACAACATGGCAAAAGATAACTGCCAAAAGGCCTTGGTGCATGGGTTTGGCTTGAGATTTTAGGAATTTCTTAATAGAAATTGAGATGGAGTACAACAGGTAGTCAAGGATGCTAACCCATTTGGAGTCATGGATATGGTTGAAAAAACTAAGGTGGAAGCTATGAAGGGCCTTCTCAGGATCATCACAGGTGATGAATTGTAGGATAGGGACAATAGCTTCATTCTAGGGATAAGGTAGGGCAGAGCGGTACAACATAGATTTGTCCCATCTATAGCTTTTGGATTTTTTCAAGAATTATTCAAGCTCCTCCTTCCAATTATGCTTGTCCTATTGTATGAATCATCCTTTAGGGGATATCCTGATCACCTCATAGAGCAGCTTCTATGAGAGCCTAAAATGGATGCCACAAACCTTTAATTCACCATTCTACCAAGTCTCTATGAAATCCTTGGTTATTTCATCATCAGGGCCTTTAAATTTGTGCAAAAATAGGGTAAGTCCTTTTGCATCCATAAAAACTTGCACAGTGTTGTTGATATTAAGGGTATTCAGCTCCACGTACATATAATACATTGAAGTGGATGGAGAAGGCCAGAGCCACAGGGGAAGATTGGGTATAGGGGCCCAAAGGGTGGAACAACAGAGATGGAGACTCAAAGAAAGGGTTGGACTCAGAGAGATGAAGGGGACTAGGGTAAGAAAAATACAGTAGGGGAAAGCCGACCACAAATAGGTGATTAAATAGGACACAAAGGATGAAGGGGTAGGGGAATCATAAATTTGAAGCCACCATTTGCATGGGGATGCAGCATCGATAATTAAGGCTTACACACTCTGAGGGTGGTGGAGAAGGAAACTAGGGTGCATGGATAGATGAAATTGAAGAGGGCTACAACACCACGCATGCCACTTGGAGTTCACACGGTGAGCTGGCAGGGAATGACTGGGTGATCGGATAACAGTGAGGGCCCAAGGGGAAAAAGCCACATGATAATCATTGAAGGATATTGCTTGATCATCGAGGTGATTGAAAAGCTTACTTGCTCGATAGCTCCTAAAAATTTTGGTGGGTCCAACACTATAGCTGAAGATGACGTTGTTGGGGCCCAATTGCCATTTGTTGGTTAAATCAAATGTGGATAGTATTGCCAGAGAGATCTATCATTTTCCTATGGGGGGAGTCCCCATGAGAGACAATTACGACACATAAGCTTAGGTTTGAAAAAATGTGGACCACTTTGCTATTTTTTGACATGGGTCTCGATCCCCTGTCACTCGATATAATCTTCTCGAGACTTAGCATCATGAATTTTGTTTCTCTCCCAAATTTTCGCATCGGATAGGTCCTTGAGGAAGTTTTCTCTCTAGATTTTAAGACCTCTTGATGTGGCTACTATGTTAGCCATGGAATCAACAAGTTGGATGCCTTCCCTAAATATGTGACAGATGAACACCTAAGGGAGCCTATGAAATAGTTTTTTGGACTCCTAAATGGCATTGAAAACTTTCCATGATGGAGACTTGTGGCTAGTCATGTAGTTGGTGATATTCAGGAAGTCTCCCTCAATGATGGCCCTTTTGGGATCCTCCTAAAGCAGGACCATACCTCACCATAGCACCATAGCTTCTACAAAGTTGTTGGTTCGAGTCCCAAGGAATTTAACATAGGTTAGGAATATATTTCCTTTGTGATCTCGGATAACCCCTCCTACTCCTGCAAGACCAGGGTTTCCTTTGAAGGCCCCATCAAAGTTCAACTTGACCCATCCTTTTAGAGGCAACACCCATCTAAGGTTGGATCTAGGGTTGGGCCTTGGGTGGGGTTTCAGGTCATCTTCAAGGATGCCTAGGTATTTGAACATGGCTTGCTTACTCACCTACAGGCAGACTAGAGAGGATGGGAAAAGTTGGATGTTATCGATGGCATAGGTAATGGCTTTGCTCACTACAGTTATGGGGTCCCTAGGGAGGACAAAAAATCTTTGTTGTTGCATGCTGACCAAATTTTCCAAATCAAGTGGTGGAGACATAGGGTCCACAGGGTGTATAACTTGGGGTGCCATAATAGATTTAGCCATTGGGAGAACAAATCTATAATGGAATTTGGTTGGACCCACTAGATGTGGAAATATTGAAGCAAGTGACCAAGAGCCCCAAATGAGAAAACATACCTGGTGAATAAGTGTTTTTTTATTTCTAGCTTGATAGGCATAGGAAGCATTGATTTGGGATCATGAACCCTCTTCTTGCCAAGTTCTCAATCATGAGGATATTATTCTGAATGGCAGTCCAGGAGAAGAAACTAATTTTTGGGATGAGTTTCTTTCTCTAGAATAGGTAGAAAGGGATGTTGGTTGCATGTGTTGTCTCTTGGAGGGAGTAGCCAAACTTCACCAAGAAATATCCATCATCGTTTCCTCACTAGATGGGCCTTTCCTCCACCTATCTCATGGGAATTGTAACTACATTGAGTAGAATGAAGAGGTTGGCAGCTTGGTGGGGGAACCTGGTCTCATTAATGGGGCTCCACATAGACATCTCATTGTTCCTGGTGATGAATTTTGTAATCTTTATTCCCTTGGTGGAATCTAGGGAGGGCTTAAGGATCCGTAACTCCCTATACTCACTTAATGGATCATCTTGAAGCCACCTATCATGCCAAAATTCAATGGTGCTCCCATCACCCAAAATCCATTTGGTGGCTTTCTGGATGAGACTTCTAGTCTAGGATATGGACTTCCAAAATGCAGAGCCATTTTTGGGTCCTTGGTCACTTAAGAAGTGATGGTTTTGTAGGTATTTCCTCTTTATTATTTGAACCCACTCGATGTCACTGCTGGTGTAAACCTTCCATGCATGCTTGGCCAGAAGGGCAATGTTCATCTAGGAGACTCTCTTGAGGCCAATGCCTCCCTCAATTTTATTTTGACATACCAAGTTCCAGGCCACCAAAGGGATCCTCTTATTTTCCTCACTCCCAAACTAGAGGAATCTCTTCTGAATTTGCTCTATCCTGGTGCTCATCGAGGTGGGGATCCTGAATACATACATGAAGTAAACTAGGATGCTCTTTAAGTAGGCCAAATTGAGGGTTTCTTTGGATGCTTATTAAAGGAGGTGGCCTTTCTAGGAGGTCAACTTCTTTTGGATCCTTTCGATGATATTGTTCCACATGGATCTAGTGGGGCTACCCGAGAATAGAGGAAGGTTGAGGTAGGAAGTGGGAAGCACCTTCGAATAGCACTCAAGGATCCATTATATCTTCACCTACCTAGGATGGGGGGTTTTAATGAAGTAGATCTTGCTTTTAAGGAGGTTTATATTTTTCCCTACAACACTCTCATAGAGTTGGAGGATGTGTTTGATGGTATTTGCCTCAGCTATAGAAGCTGAAGTGGCCAAGATGGTATCATCAACAATGTTTGTGGGTGACTGGGTTGACACTAGAGGTAGTTTTGATCCCAGATATGAGCCCACTCTTGTCAACATTTGAGATGGTCCTCCTTAGGTCCTTGGATAGGATAATGAACAAAATAGGGGATAGGGGATCATCCTACCTCAGCTCCATGGAGATTGGAAAGAACCCAGTAGGGGACCCATTGACTAGGATGGATAACCATGGGGAGGATATGCATCTTTTGATTAGACCCACCTAGGATGGGTAAAATTCAAACTTAAGGAGGAACTTGATCAAGAAGTCCCAACTTACCCTATCGAAAGCTTTGTTTATGTATAGCTTGAGGAGGAAAGTTGGTTTCTTAGCCAAAGTGGCGGAATGCAGTGCCTAATGAATTCTAATGACCCCATCGATGATGAGTCTCCCTTTGACAAAGCTTCCCTGGAAAGTATCGATGATGAGGGGGAGGAACCCCTTGAGCCTATTAGCTAGGGATTTGGTTAAGATTTTGTAGATGATATTGTAGAGGCTGATAGGTCGAAAGTCAGACAAGGATTTGGAGGCTTGGATTTTAGGGACCAAGGCTATAAAGGTTGAGTTGATACCTTGAGGGATGACTTTAGTAGACTAGATATCTCTGACATCTACACACCCCTTGGTCTCGATCAGATCCTAGAATGCCTGGAAGAAGCACAAGAGGAAACTGTCTGGTCTAAGGGAAATGTTAGGCTTCATGGAGAACATGGCCTCTTTTATCTCTTCAGGTGTTAGAGTACTTATGAGCAGTTCATTAGTATCAGGGGAAATAGAGCGAGGAATATGCTCTAGGAGATCCTTAGCCTCCTAGAGGGAGGACTGGGATGGGTTGCCTAGAAGGGATTGGAAGAAGTTGGCTACCTCATCCTAAATTTCAAATATTTCCTTTGTGGTCCTGCCATAACTGCAAGTAAGTTCTGATATTTTGTTGGAGCTCTTATTTCTCATAGTAGAAGCATGGAAAAACTTGGTGTTCGAATCACCATCCCTAAGCCACAAAGTCCTTAAATTTTGCCTCCAATATGTTTCTTCTCTAGCTAGGATGTTATGAAACTCATATAGGAGCTTGCTCTCTTCCACCCTGGAGTTGTTGTCCTGAGTGCCTTCTTAGAATTTTCATTCTATGAGCTCTAATTTATCTTTGACCAACCTTTTATTTTCAAAAATATCACCAAAGGTTTCCCTATTCCACACCTTGAGGTTATCATTGAGGGACCTGAGCTTTTGAAATAATTGACAAGAAGGGGATCCTTTGGAGGGCTACCTCCACCACTGGGCAACTTGCCCCCTGATGTCTATTTGATGGAACCACATCATCTTGAAGTGGAAAGGGCGCTTGAAAAGGGAAGTTTTATCAGCTTCAAAGAGAAGGGGATTATGGTCAGAGTTGATTTTAGGGAGGGATTGTAGGGTGGCATAGACAAACACTTAGATGACTTCTATTGAGAGTAGGACCCTGCCTAGTTTGACTTGGATGAGGTTTGTTCCAACCCTCTTTTTGCTCCAAGTGTATTTGTCCCCTTTTAGGTGGACATCCATCAGTTTGTTTGCATCTATGAATGCCCCAAATTCTTGCATGCTTCTAGTGATTAGGGAGGAACCTCCTTGCTTGTCTAATGGGAAAAAGGGGCTGTTGAGATCTCCTGTAAGGATCCAAGGGAGGGATTTGAATGAGTATCTCATATGGCTTATTGCTTCCCAAAGCATGGCCATTTCCAATGGGTTGTTAGGGGCGTAGACATTATAGAGGATCCAGGTGAGGTTAGTAATGTTGGAGTGAAAAAATATGTTGATGATTTTATTAGATGAGTAAATTAGTCTTCCTTCAACTATGGTAGGATCCCACATGCATAACAGCCCTCCAGAAGTTCCTTGGGTCAGGGTGAAGGTGAATTCAACATTGCTCCAAACTAATTTGGCAACTCTGAGGGAGGAAATCTCATCTAGTTTGATTTCTTGCAAAATGAGGATTGAGGGATTGTGTTCTTTTTGAAGATGTGTCACAATGTGTTTCATGGGGGCTTCATTGAGCCCTCTCACATTCCAAGTGAGAATCTTAATTTAACACATTTGTGGGGTTTTTTGCCTCCCTTCCCCTGGTGGGAGGGAGGTTTGGATTTTGTTGTTCCTCTTTCAGCAAGTTGAGAGCATCAGAAAACAAAGTGGTCTGGAGGCCATTTACTATATCATATTTGACCTCTTTTTGATTTGGTCTTCCTCTTTTCTTATCACTACCAAAGTCGATGGTGAATATTTTTTTCGGGTCCTCTTAGGGCTAAAGCCTTTCGGTGCTGACTGGGATAGGGTGGGGTTGCCTTCATCGTCTCCATCCGACTACTCGAATGTAGGGGTAGACATTGTAAGAGGGGTAAGGGAGGGACCTAATTTGGGAAAATATTCAAAGAAGACAATTTCTTATTGGGAGGGATCAAGGGGAGGAGGGGGGTTGATTCACTGAGGAGGTCACCTTCTCAATGCCAACATTAGGAACAAGTTTGGGATGGTATCGATCATAGGGAGGAGTGGGGGGTTGGTTAACCAGGAAGGCTACCTTCTCATTGCAAATATCAAGAACAGGTTCGATATGGGGATATACTTGATCAAAATCTAGAGTCGAAGGAGGATCAACTTGTTTTTCCCTTTATCCTCTGAAGGTTGACTTCTATTTTTCCTAGGGGTCATCTGCACCAGGTTGCCATTCTTCTAGGGAGCAGACCATCCATTTTTTGGATAGAAGGATCTATATGGGAATCGATTCTAGGGCCTGGTGGGATCCCTTAGGAAGGAGTTTCCACCCTTAGTTTCCTCTTAAGGCTTGAGGATAGGGCAATGGTTTAGTATGTGCCCTTGCATGCAACACTGGGTGTAGAAAGCTAGTTTATTTTTGTATTCTAGTGGTTGGTGCCATTTGAAGGATCTTGAGATCAGGTTGACAAAGGAAGGGAGCTCAGACTCAAGGTTGGAATTCACACAAATGCAAGCATGGATCATTTTGTATTCTACTTTGGTTGCATACTCAATGGTCACCAACTCATTGACTACTCCTACGATGGCTTTAAAGACCTCCTCTTGCCAGAGATGGAAGGGCAGGTCTGGGATTCAGACCTAAATTTGGGTAAAGTTTATGCTCTACATCTTAAGGTTGAAATATGTTGTCCATAATCTAAGGAGCAGGCTCCTACCTAAGAACCAGGGCCCATCTATTATGATCTAGCTCATGTCATCATGGTTGCTAAGTTTGATGATGAAGAAACCCCTTGAAAGGGCTACAATTTTTATATTCCCTAAAGTTTTCCATTTGGAGAAGGCCTAGTGTCTTATGGTCTCCATGTCTTGCCATCGTCCGATGAACTTCTCGACCAGGGAGTAGGAGGCCCCTGAGACATAGTTGGATAAAGCCTCTGTTGGGATGAAAATATCAGATCCCACCAAGGATAGATTGGCGCCTAACTTTTTTGAGTGGATCACCTTGCCTGAGGTAATCTACGCGTATGAGGATCTACTAGGGCTTCTAGGGATGGGGCACTCAGCTAAATGTTTGTCGGGGGCTCCTTGTCCCAAGGTATTGCATGGTCCTGGGATCCTACATCCCTATATCCTTCCTTACCTGGATCTGGTCTACCTGCTCCCTACGTCAGTCCTATCTTCTGGATCTTGTTGTCGCCTTTGTTGCCCTTCATATCCACCATAGCTCCTCCTCCAGTACTTTCGAGAGAACTAATAATATTTTTGCTAAAACTAGCATCTGAAGTAGATTTTCATTGTGATCCTTATTTCATCATTAGCATGTTATCACAATATTTTCATCAACCACATGCCAATATTATAACATATTACATGAAAATATTTAATATGAATTTCTCCTTTGAAATCCTATATTTTTAACCACTATAGATCATGAAATTTTATTATTTCTTTATTTCATTGATATTTTATTCCTATTTTTCTTTTTATTTAATGCATTTACTTTATTTATAATTTTTCCATTCACTTTAAAAATTTTATGTTTAAAGTTAATTGATAGCTATTAATTATTATCAAATTAATAGATATTATGATCCTTGGTAAAGCTTAATTTTTTTAATATGTGATATTTTTATTGTAAAATGTACATTCTAGGACCTTGTACAATTAAATTAAAAAATTTAAACCATAGACCTTAAGTTGCTAAGTCATCAATCTATAACATGAACCTAGATTTATAAACCCTAACATGTCCTAAACTCTAATAATATCCAATCTTTAAAATCTTATTTCCTATACTAGGTGCTAAAATCCTTAGTCTTTAAAGTATTAAAATTTGAAAAAAGATATTCTAGACTTTAGAACCTTATAATCTAGTGCTTGGATCATAGGCATTTGCCCCTTAATTAAACCCATACATTGAAATCCTAATATAATACCCTTAAACCTAAAATTTGGGCATGGAAACCTATTTCAAACCTAGAATATTCAACCTCATATCCTGTATCATAGGCCCTAAAACTTTTGAATATTATTATGGATTAATCCATATACTATGTGCTAAAATGCTTAGATTGTAAGGCATTAAAAATGAACAAAGAACACCAAACTATCTTCAATACCTTATAAACTAGTTCTTGGATAATGGACCTTTGCCCCTTAAAGTGCACTTAAATCTATGACTTGAAATCTTAGTCTTATACATACACATTAGACTTAAATCCTAGGATATAAACAATTACCCCTATCCCTCTTGGGTCATATCCAAGAATCTAAACCAATATTTATTAAACTCCTAAAATATTATACTTTCAACCTCATTTACTCATAAACCATCATATATAATGATATAATATCCCTTGGCTACAGATAATAATATCATAAGGTCTAAAAATTTGAACATTATTATGGCTTAATCCTTATACTATGCACTAGCATCCTTAGACTCTATAACATCAAAACTAAAAAAATAATTATAGACTTCAAAACCTTATAAACTAGCTCTTGTATAATGGACCCTTATACCTTAAATGCACTTAAAAATTTACATACACATTAGAATTAAGAAAAAAAGCCCTAGGATATAAATAACTATCCCTATCCCCCGTGGTTCATATCCTAGAATCTAGACCAAATATTTTGAACTCCTAAAATATTATGTGTAATACCTTATGTATTTATAAATCATGATATCTTATTATATAATTTTCCTTGTCTATAAATAATATCTTATGACACTTTGATACATAGATCTTAGACCTAAATCTTAAACTGAGAGCACATAGTTCTAAGATCCTTTGAATGCTTATAGATATATTCGTATCCCTTGATTCATAAATATAAATATTTTTTTAAATATATGGTTGTATTTGTTGAACTTTAGACCAAAAAAACCTAGAGAGAATCATTTTGACTAAGTCTATCTTAGCCAGTGGTGCAAATGTATAATTATTATATGCTCCCTTCTATTAAAATAATTACTTATAGCAACAAGGTGTACCTTGTGATTCTCCACCTTACCATCTAAAGTATAGTTGGTCTTGTACACCCATTTACAACCAACTTTATTCTTTTCTTGTAGAAGAGGAACCAACTCCAAAGTCATATTCTTCATTGAATCCTTATTCTACTAGTGTAGCATCTTCCCACACCAACTAACCCTTAGCCTGAGAATATATAATATTATTCTAATAATGAGAAACCTTTGAGAGTAAAGCTCAATATAGGTAATAAAGGTAATGAGGGTCATAAAGGTGATATATATTTGAGGTATCTAATTGCCCCATAAACATTCATTTGTGACTCTTTGATGTCTTATTTTGAAGATCATTGTGTATGTGAGCCCATGTTGAAGACCTAAATATATAGAATTAAAATATGTTAGGTTTATTTGTTGTCAACCTCTCAAAAGGTGTCATGTCTTGTAAATTTGTGCTCTCTAGACATGACCAACATTAGAAGTCTAGAGGAAAGAAAAGTCTTCTATGCCAATCTCCAGATAGGGTTGGCTCCCTTGCTAAATTCTACACTGTTTTAGATGAGAGTTGTGGGAAAAAAATTGAAAAGAAAAAGAAATAGGAAATATGGCCATAGGCCGAAGGTGTGGGATTGGGGATAGACTAACAATAGGAATTCCACTCAAGCTTTGAAGCGAAAAAAAAAAAAAGGGGGAGAAAAAAATTCAACCTTGCAGAGACGACCTCCAATAGTGCACTCCAAAACTCACTCTCCCATCAGCAATGTTCAAATTCAAATGCAAAATTTAAACTCAATAGCATACAATGAATAACCCAGGTGTTTTAGGTGAGTTGGAGAGGAGAGGGCAATCCTCCAAGGGAGGTCCGGTGTGAATCTCCACCCTACCAAAAGCTGAATTGGGTACCCAAAACTAATTGATAATGTTGGTGGGGAGGGGGGGATCCCGTGACTTTGACGATGTAGAACCCCCTGTGGCTCTAGACCAAGGCGGCCCACAGGGGTTTCCTTAAAAAAAACAGCAGACAATGAATATGAGCATAAGATAGAAAAACATAAAATAGAAGGAAATCACACACAAATTTGCTTGCGAATTTAGAAGCCAAGTATCTTCAATTAATGCTGATAAATTGAATAGATTTTTTGCAGAATGTCTAACCTCCTTTTACAATAAGAATGGATTAGTATTTATAGATGTTCTCACCTCTTTCATTAAATTTATAAAAAAGACAAAATGTTCATAGATCAGAGACATTGGCAAGACAATTCCTCCTTGGAAATCTTCCTTCGATGATAGCGATCCAGTTTTAATGAAATTAAATTTGGATGGTCAATCAGCCCATGTACATGTGCATTGGAACATATTGAGAATCGAAGGAAAATAGGGGAATAAATGCTAAATTATGGCCACCTTCGTGTTTCATAAATTTGTGCTCGCCCCAGCAATTTACTCAACATTGAATTCATCTTGAAAAGAGGTGAAACTGATATGGGGCACCTTTGGAAATCATAAAACTCAGGGAACATATATTCTATTTACCACAATTATTAAATTTCCATATTCATCCAAACCAGGTGCCTTTGACCAACTTCCATCGATGTTCACACTCTAAAATTGCTCGAAATAGAGCTATGAACAAAATTGTTCCTTTTAACTCTGATTATTTTCCTTTATTCATACTTTTTCCTACAACACACATGCCATCGCACTCTGCCAATGGCCTCTATCTTGATATCTTCTCGACTTTTAATTTTGCATTCAAAGCTTTGAATCATTGCTCTTCATTTTAGCCTCCCAAAAAGGCAATCGAGACCTTCACATAATTCCCAGGGAAGAAGTGCTTTGCAAAATTTTTATTTTTATTTTTTTGAAATATAAATTCACCCCAAAGAAGGTTGAAATGCACCGTCACCCCTTACTTTGGGCAAATACAATTTTGACTTTTCAATGCTGCCTGTTGGGAACTTATCGCTCAAAACAAACCTTGGTGCACTGGTGATGCACTTCCATGTAGGTTCGCCCCAGAGAGGGGTGAATGGGACTTTCGCCCCTCACCTGGGGAGAAAGCAGGTTTGACTTTTCAAACCACTTTCTTTCCTAAATTTTTTTGGAATTCTCCTTTTGGTGAGCTTTCATCCCAAATAGGGGTGAATGAGACTTTTGCCCCTCTTATGGGGTGAATGAGACTTTTACCCCTCTTATGGGGTGAAAGCGCCTTTGACTAGTCCATGTTTTAGTCGAGCGCACCTCTTTAAAATTTTAAAGTTGTTTGCCCTAAAGTGGGGTGAATGATGCTTTCACCCAGCGTTGGGGTGAACACATTTTTGATAGCATCATCATTTTAGCTTCAATCCTACCCAAAATTAGAATGCTTTTTGAGTGAAAGTCATTCACTCCTTACCACTCGACCTTCTTTACCTACGTTAATACTAAAGTGAGGTGAATGAGATGTTTACCCCAAAATTTGGATGAACGCACTTATCAACCATATTTTCAAACTTTATTTGGGTGAAAGAGCCATTACATTTCTTCCTCCATTTTTTTTTTTTTTTTTAAAAAAAAAAAAAAAAAAAAAAAAAAAAAAAGAGACAGCCCAAGAACCACACAAACAGCGGAGAGCACAACCACCCCCCCCCCCCCGTCCGGCCTCCAATCCCAAAGCCCTCAACCGACCACCAAAGGTCACGTTCTTCCTCCATTTTTCAAGCATACTTTATTTATGAATAACAAAAACAAACATTAAATTCAAAATGTTGTAAATATAGGCCAAGAATAATGTATCATGGATTAATACATGTCATTATTACATCAATAAAATTTAACAAAAAATTCAATGTGGTATATTATAAAACTACCAACATTTCTAGTGGTTCACGGGGTATCCATCTCGCATGGATGCAAGCGATCCCAGGCCTTTATCCATTGGGCTCCTCATGGGGTCTTCTTACTGGTTCCTTCGACTGGCACTCCTGATCTAAGATCCTTCTTTTGTGCTTGCTTCTTTGTGGCCTTCTCAGCTACCTCTACCTCTGTAGCTACTTGTAAAACTCTAGTCCACTCTTGTTCAATATTTTCTTTCTCTATTGTTGCTTTTTTTTTTGCATCCCGCTCTTTCTACTCTCTCAAGCTTTCGTTGGTGATCTCATAGACTTCAACCACCTGCTCCAAAGCATGTATAGTAAATAGGCAAGGGACACTAAAGGATTCATACACATATCGTAGGTTCTGAAGGTCTTCCAAGTTGATGCACTTAGCTCATTGAGCTAATTCAAACAATGAAAGCTCCATGCAGGTGTACTTCTATGATAGGCTTCTCCTAGCCATCAATCTATGAAGTGTCCTCCATGAATTTTCTCTAAGTTGCTTCCAATTATTCCTTTGGTAGAGGTTCAGCCCACCCATCAGTAAACCCAGAAAAATCCATATTAGCAAGAGCCTCGAAGCAAGTCATGGAAATAGTGTGCTCTCATTCTATGGTGTTGAGGATCTTCTTGCCTTCTCTCACTAGGTCCATCCTCTAAAAATAACTACACAGTGTGACCTTGGCAATAGACCAAGCATGGTCCATTTCACTCAAAGGGTGAATGTACATACTGGAATTAGCCAAAGCTTGAAATTTTATAGTTGTCTCTATATAAGGCTCCAGCATCTCCCCAGTACCATCGATCACCTGCTGACTCAACTGAATCTTTATTCTAG
The DNA here is from genome assembly GCA_028583015.1 of Wollemia nobilis. Classification (NCBI taxonomy): domain Eukaryota; kingdom Viridiplantae; phylum Streptophyta; class Pinopsida; order Araucariales; family Araucariaceae; genus Wollemia; species Wollemia nobilis. Next base: position 242,892 of record JAQPPZ010005578.1, read on the forward strand.
CCTCCCAGAGATAATGCAATACTTGAACTGCTTGCACTGCAAAATTATTGTAATTTTGGGTTGAGTGAAGACATGCCTCCTTGATGTTTTTCAAAGAAAATCCTATAACCTAGGTGGCCTTCTTAGCTAGTTGATTCTTTATGGCCTCCAGTTGCATTCTAAGTGTGTACATTTCCAACCTTGCTACATCCCTTTCCTTCAGATGCATTACAATCTATTTTTGCAAGTACTCACTCTACGTGTTTGTTTTCTCCTCTTGCACTCTACTTGCTGCCAAAGCAACCTCAAGTTTAGTGATGTTATTTTTGGTGTCATAAAATATCTACTTGTAATACTCATCATGAAAATATATTGAGATCATATCAACCTGCATGTGCTCCATTTTTTTAGTTGTATTAATCTTCGTTAGGTCTTTTGTCATAGTCTCAAAAGCATAATCAGTGGGCAAAATTTCTCCTTGTACGACTTCTGGACTAGAGGAGTGATCCTAGTTGTGTGAGACTCCATGGCAACTGGATCAAAAGTGACCTTCTTGAGCAATCGAGCTGGAGCCAATGCTTCTTTTTATCTATGAATTTTCAACCACTATGATGAACTGATGTGCACTCAATTGATTTTCTCTACATCAAGCTATTTCAAAGCCATAACATATCTGGGTAATACTTACAACTCCAAAAATGGTGTGAAGGGTATCAAAACTTGTGAGTGGTCAAGCTCAAAGGAAGCAAAAGAAACAACTAGAAGGGGAGGGACCGAAATAGCAGAGTGGGTGGAGGAACTAGGTTTGGCTATAGTTATACTTACTCTAGGAGGAGCTTGTGTACTTACAACTTCAATAAATGTGGTGGCAGCAATGGAAAGGGTAGGGTGCAAAAATAGGTTTGGCACCAATGCAAACAAACTGAAAGAAATGGAGGTTAAAGAAAGGGGAATAGAAGGAGCAGTAGTGACGTGTGAAAGGGGAAAAAAGGAGAAAATAGACATAGAGGGCATACCGAAGGGAGGAGAGACTGATACAAAAACTAATGGAAGTGAACTAACAGCCACTACATGCTCCAAAAAAGAAGAGGGAAAATAAGATGTACCTTTGGGCGCAGGCATCATGTGTTTTGATGGTGGAAGTAGTTGTGAGATGATTTCTTCCTGTTGCTTCTTCGCTTCCTCCTTAAGGTTAATGATCTCTACATGTACGTTATCTGTCTATTGGTCCTCTGAATGCTCATGACTCATCAGAAACATTTGTGCAACCATCATCAGAGTCTCTATCACTAGCATAGGGGAAATAATAGTCATTGAAACAACTATAACTATTGGAACTATGACAGCCAAAACTATAATAGTAGATGCGGAAGTAGCATTGGTCCTTGGCCATTTTGTAGATTTTGGGAATGGGGTCACATATTGAACAATCTACTTTTCTTGCAAAGGTGTCTCATCCTATCTATGCTTCACCCGCTGAGATCTTCGCTGAAACACATACTGCTTCTCTTCCTCTTCAGGCATCTCTTCTTCAATTATCGAGCACTCTTCCTTCATCCCACTTTCACCACTATCAAAATGTTGGAAAATTTGGGGAAAGATATTTGGGAAATTGATGGGTTGATAGGTGCTAACAAATTCATCGTAGGTTTTCAAAAATGCCTCATCCATCTTCAACCCATAGGAAGAGGTAATTTTTCCTCTATGGACCCGCATTATCCACTAGTTCATGATTTTCTCCTTAGTCCACTAGGGCTCACTTTCTTTCACTTGAATAAACAATCTAGGCAAAGGGATCTAAGTTTTATATCTTGCTAAATTGCATGTTGCCTCTTGTTTATAACAATCATGCCAGGGTGATAGTGACATCATATTTTTAATGTGCCACTCTAATTCAGGTCCATTAAAATTACTACGCCTCTTCTTGATGTTGGGCTACGGATATTAGTGGAAGGTCTTGGCCTTGATTATTTCCAAAAAATTTCCCAATGGGTGATACCTCCATTGTTGTGGCAATTCTATCAACCCCATGTCCTGTAGTGTCACCATGAGTAATCTATTTTTCCTGACCTAGTTAACCTCTATGCTACCAAACTTGAAAGGTATATTTCAAGTCATCTTCTTGTCGCATCCTATTCCATACACATCATTAGCATATTTTGTTTGGTGTACCACCTCCATGGTGAAAATGTGTTTGGTGGTAAAGTATGGACTCAAGAATGGCTTACCCATGAAGCCAAAAATTCTTACCACCATGCCTTGAGTAAGTAGGAAGATGTCCTCCTTTTCTACTGTAACCACTACCTCTATCATCTCTCGTGGCACCCTTTCGCTTACGCCATAAAATAACTCTATTATAGGCCCCAAAAATAAGTGATTAAAACTATAGAACAACTCCTTGCTCAATAGGGCAGAAGTCCACATGTATACTGGTAGAAGCTCATCCCTTTCATCCATTTGCCTCATTGTAATAAATGAGAAATATTGGTGTAGATGGAAAAATAAATACCATAATAAAAAGGAGGTATGTATAAATGATGTCTCCTCTCCAGTCTGCAATCTTTCCAACTAAAAATATAGTTTCTAAGATATCCAATCAGCCCAATCAAAATAAATTGGATTGGTGCCCTATCTCATGGCTAGTGGAGAGTAAAATTTCACCTGGTATATGCATTGTGCTAAGACCATCTGCCACTTATGAATAGTGGAATCTATAGGTAAATCGCTAACCCATGCTAACATTGAATAGATATCCAGGTTCTTGAACTCTGTAAATGGCTTCAATAGGTTCAAAATTTGCCCTAGTTGTGGCTCTTTAATCAACTGTGTCTCCATGAACCGATGCATTGTAACGGTAGATACATACCTATATTCCTACTCATTAACATACATCTTCTTACTAATTGCATATAAATGAGGCTTCAACCTGCAAGCAAACACCTCTCGCACATCATTCGGGGTAATATTAAAAAGTGCTTCTTTGTTTACCTTCTACATTGTTCTCGTAGTCAGATTATAAAATTGAGTAATTAATTTCACCAACTTTGAACAACGATGTACGGGTGTACACAAATACCAAAACAAATATGCATGGTACGACACAGTCAATGGGATTTCTGTTGTCAATCCTTGTCTTACTACAAACTCCACATCTTACCATAGCTTTTCCATGCCTTTGTGGGTAATTACACAATCTCCTATTTCTACCATAGTATTGGAGTATGGGTCCAAATCCATGTTCTCATTCCTTTGAGCCCTCTTGGATTTCGATCCACCTTCTATTTTCTTTCTGGAATTCTTGGGCTCTACAACTTCATGCACTTCTTTGCTTTTTCTTCCCATTATATCTCTCTGATGGCTAACTTGAATTTCCTTTGCTATCCCTACAACCAAATATTTTTTAAAAACACAACATTCCATTTATATAAAGTGCCCCTCCAACCATCAGAGTAAATGTAGCAAATTTTCCTATTATATTCGGGAGGGTGCACATGCCTTGTTTCTCCCAATGGGCACTAATCCCAAGTGCCAATTGCAGTTGAATCTAATTCATCAAAAATTTATTCTTGGAAACTGCATTCCTTCTTTGACATATCACATCTTAGAGAAATGTGCCCTAGCTGTTAAAATTATTTCAATTACAACAAACTCACCACCTGAAGATTAATGGGCCCATTTACTTCTAACATGGTGAAATCTCAGCTCCCAAGAAAGTAAGGAACGCTTCTCAATGCAACTTGGGTGCACGTTTTGCATTAACTATCCCGAGAATACGTCATTTAATGCAGCCACTCATTTTCCTTCACATTTCGAGCGAAATCATCTTGAGGGTATTTTTATCTTCTGAAAAATTGTTACGCTGTGAAGGGTAGTGAGGGTGAAAATGCTAATGAAACCATTTTGATTTTCTTCTCTTTTGTTTCGAAAGTGCTTTCCACCTGATTGATAAAATTCATGGTGAATGTCTTCTTTTAAATCCATTTTAGCTTTTCCTTTTCGCACAATCTTAGAAAAAGCATGCTTTCCTTTTTAAAAAAACTCAATTTTTTTTTAGGGATTTTTCTCTTGTTTTTTAGCTTTTCCTTGGATTTTTCTTTATTTTAAATTCTCCCTCATGCCAAAAATAAAACTAGACAATTCATGCCTTTTGCGTTTTCCTTTTTCTTCACTCTCACCCCACATTAAAATCGTGATGTGTTTGTCCGAAATGACCGGCGTGCACTTTTCCCATTGTAAAGCACCTCTTATTTCAAACTTAAAATGAAAGCACTTTTTAGCGTTAGTTAAAAAAATACCATCTACATCTTCACCCCAAAGAGGGGCGAATGGGAGTTTCGGCCCTCTTTTGGGGTGAAAGCACTTTTAAAACACTTTTTAAACCTTTTGATGTGCACTTTTAATTTGAATATGGGCTTTCGCTCAAATGAGGGGTGCATGAGAGTTTCTCCTCCTTTGAATTTCATTCTCTTGACTTTGCTTTTGGGTTTTCTTCACTTTGAGATGCGTTCACCTCTCTTTATAGGCGAATGGGGCTTTCGCCCCTTCTGTCAGGTGAAATAACTATTGACCATTTTACGATATTGATTTTTGTCCTTTGACTGCAATGTGAATTCTTTTAAATTATAAATCATGAGCTTCAACATTTTTTTTTTAGTCCCAAGATACATTCTTTCTTTTGTCTTTTCTATTTTCCCTCTTTTTTTATAAAGTAGTATCAAATAAAAATTGCTTGCAAAATAAAAATATGTACATATTTACAAATTGATACCTCTTAAGTTCATTATTGAACATAGGCCTTCAAACGAAGACCATTTATCGAAATCAAAAAATCCCAGCCATCCATATCTCGAAGATGATATGCATTTTTTGAATTCACTGTAGAAATTTGAAATGGTCCTTCCTAGATCACATCAAACTTGTGGTGTTTTTCCAGCTTGGCTTTATTCTTGTTCCACTTGAGAACTAAATCTCCCACTTGAAATCTACGCTTTGTAGTATTTTTTTCAAACCACTTTTGCATTGCTTTAGTGTATTAAGTGAAAGCTTGATACACTTTTTCTCTTTCTTCCTCAAACTATAGTAATTGAACCAACCTTGCGCTCATTGGATCATACTCATCATCTCCATATTTGAACAACTGCATGGTCTGAAGTATTGGAAGCTCAATGTGGGTGGGCAAAACTGCTTCTTTTCCATACATGAGGGAGTAAGGAGAGGCTTTAATAGACTTCTTCACTGATATCCGATCTACCCACAAAGCTTGATTCAACAATAAGTGCCAACTCCTTTTATTGCTTCCTAGTGTCCTTTTTAAGATTCGCAGCAAGTTTTTATTGGTAGATTCGGCCAAGTCATTCCCTTATGGGTAATAATTGGATGATGTCTTAAGATAAATCTTGTACTTTCTTGGGAATTCAATGATATTAGCCCCAATAAATGGAGTTCCATTATCAGTTACAATAGCCTCTAGGACACCAAAGTGGGTAATCAATCCCTCTAAGAAAGAAATGATAGTAAATTGATCTGCCTTTTTGGTAGGAATGGATTCTACCCACCTAGTGAAATAATCTATTGTAGTCAAGATGTACTTGTGCTTAGTCAATGAATGAGGATCTATGACTCCTACGAAGTTAAGGCCCCACTTTTGAAATGGTGCTTCCACTTGAATCGGGTGTAGGGGCAATGATCCTTTCCTGGTCCTACCAACATACCAATGACAGTTGTCACATTTTTTATTCACCTTGTGAGAATTAGTAAAAAAAGTAGGCCAATAATAATCAACTCTAATGATTTTCAAGGCCATTGGCCTTCCTGCATAATGATCACCAAACAAGCAAAAATGAAACTCTTCCAAAATTTTCTCCTTTTTTGATTCCTTCACACACCTAAGGAGTACTCCATCAATATTCTTGTGGAATAGCCCACTTGGCAATAGAACATACTTGAGTGCTTGCATCCTAAACCTCCAACGTTGTGAAGCATCAAGATGTGATGGACACCTCATCGATGTAAAGAATTCTACAAGGTCCTCTATCCAATCATGACCTAGTATAACATGATTTGCATAAATGCTTTCATGGATATCTTCTTCTTATACTGTAGCTAGTGATTTAGATGTTGTGCTTTTGGCTAATTCCTGGTAGAGAGCTCATCCACATATTAGCTTAGTGGGTTAGATCTCCACATCATACTCTTGAATCTTTGAGATCCAACCCACTCTTTTATCTCCTAACTCCCCTTGGAGAATGAAGTTTCTGACATCTGGGTGTATCACATAAATGACTATCTTGCTCTATGAGACAAAGTACCAAAATTTCTTCAGGAATTTCATCACTATGTACACCTATTTCTCAATGAAATTGTACTTCTCTTGGTGTGGTGCAATGACTTGGCTCAAAAAAACAATCATTTTTCATCTCCATATTCTTGCTTCTATGTCACAATGGTGGTATAACTCTCCTGCTCGCCTATCGCATAGAGAATAAAGTCTTTGGAATAATCTGGGTTAATTAATACTGGAGCTTGGGTGATTCTCTCCTTGATTTCCTGAAAAGCCCATCTTCTTTCCTCGGTCCACTTGAACTCTACATTCTTTTTCAAAAGCTCAATCATGGGTTTGACCACCTGGGTGAAATTAGCAATGAAATTTTGGATGAAATTTATCTCTCTAAAGAACGACTACATGTCCTTTTTGTTAACTAGAAATGGTAGTTTCAAGAGCACCTCGGCCCTTGTGGGATCAATCGTGAGTCTGTCTTGTGAGATCATGTGACCTAACAATTTTCCTTCTTTGATAGTGAATATAGACTTCTTCGGATTAATGGAAATACTAAACTCTTGATATTTCTCAAACACCTACCTCAAATGAGAAACATGCTCTTCTCTATGATGCGAAAACACAATCATATCATCTAGGTAAATCACAATAATTCTATTAAATAACTCATCGAAAGCAATGTTCATGGCTCTCTGAAAGGTTGCACCAGTGTTTGAAAGATCGAACGACATTCTTTGATATGCGAATGTACCCCACTTAGTAGTGAACATCGTCTTGTGTTGATCTTCATCCTTCATCCAAATCTGGTTATAACTAGAGAAACCATTTAATAGTGAAAACCTTTGTTCGAGTGACCACATGTAGAATTTTATCAATCTATGGAAGAGGGTAGTGATACTTCAATGATGCTTGGTTCAGATTTTGAAAATCCATGCACAAACGGATATCTCCATTCTTCTTCTGAACTGGCACTAGGTTCGCCACCCATGTTGAGTGCTTGATTGGATATATTATCTTAGCTTCTAGCATCTTTAATAGTTCTACTTTTATGAGCACATTGATTAGAGGATTGATCGGGCATTGCTTCTACCAAAAGGGTTTTACTCCCTCCTGTAGTTCAATGGTATGTTGGATCATATTCTTTTCATATCCCTTCAAATCATGGTAGCTCTAGGAAAAAATATCAAGGTACTCAAAACATAAGCTCTTGATATCTTCCAATTTTTCTAAAATGTACTCAGTTCTGATCTTGATGATCTTTTCAGGCTCTAGCTGCAACTCCTTATATTCCTTTGAATCCACCTTGATTTTATGCTTCTCATCTCTGTCATTTTGGTCGAATAGACTTTCCAACAAAATTAGTCCCCTAGGAATGTGATTATTATTTAGTCAAATCATGCCTTATATTTCTTCTTCAGCAAGTACTCTATCATCTACACTTGCATCTTCCTTTATCAAAAAAATAACTATTTGCTCATCATTGTTGAACACTTGCCAATAGTAATTCTTATCAGGGACTGAGGGTCTACAGATTACCCTGATAATCATAGGTTTCCTGACTACTTGTTCTATGGGAGAGTAATTTATGCCAAGAGAAGCTAAAATATCTACATGTTTGTTCTGCTCTCATGAAATCACCTAAATATTCAAAGTCGTAAAGGACTCGAACGAATCCCATACCTTTTTACGATAGGCCTTCAAATAGTGCTACTTCGATACACACTTTTTTGTGGTTTAGTTGATGATAAACTCAGAATATCCAAAGACCTTTAGTTATTTTATGCCCAATTTTTTAGCCTTTTTCAAACCAAGTCATAATGCTTCGTATTCAACATCATTATTAGTGCAATTCCAAGTCAATATATATGAATAGGACTTATATAATACTTTAGGAGAAATAAGAACAATACCTACTCCTACACCATTCTTGCACCTTGTGCCATCAAAATATAGCTTTTATAACTGATCTACAATAGGATTGGGGGTATTAGGGACATTTTCTTACATCTACTCTAGTTTGGTTATATTGTAACAATCGATGTCAGTTTCGACCATCGCATTAAAATCCATGAGTGAGAACTCATCTTCAAGGTGAAGCTCACCAAGCGCTTCTTCCATCAAATGTTTCTCTTGTAATTCTTCAGTCATCATGTTGACTGCTCCAGTGGGTATTTCTTCTTCTTCCAACTTTTCTATATGAAAAGTGGATGGTTTTTCATTATAAATACGGATTCTCTTTCCTTTGAATGGAATCTCCAAATGTGAATAATCCAAGTTGTGAAATCCCTTGAGAGACACATGCTAAAGTATGGTTCCAAATCAACCACCATTAATTCTTGGATAACTGTGATCTACAGCATACCATGTAAAACAATAGGAATATCCTTGATTACTCCCACTATCTTGATTGGGGTCCCATCCAACTATAACACTCCTAGACTAATTCTTGTGTATTCCATTCCCATGACTTCATATACTGCCTTTGGCATGACAGTGGTTGCAGCACCAAAATCGACCATACAGTTGTGTATATTCCACCCCTCTATTCTTTCTAGTGGCTAAAGTCGACAGCGTCTGTACCAACACTATTTGGAAATCACCCTTCTTCTAATCTTTTGCAAACTTGAGAGACTCTTACAGCAAGTCAACTTGTCCAAGTAACTATAATCCTTCGTATAAGCTTATTTTTGTTGGTACTTTCTTCATCTCCTCCATAATATTATAATCAGATGCACCAGGAACCTTCTCTTATACCACCCACTCATACTTGTCTCGGTATTTTTGAGTAGCTTCCACCCTTTGCCTCTTAGTCAAGGATAGGTACCGAAGGCATTCCTTGGCTTGTTCTTTCACCTCATTTTGTGCTTGAGCAATTGTGGGCTAGGAAGTTGATGCCTTTATTTGTGACTTATCTTGAGCTAGTTTGGGTAGTAGATCCTTCAACAAAACTAAATCTTCTTGCTTTGCCATTGCAACAGACACTTTTTTTGGTGATTGCACTTTTTTATTTCATAACTTTGGATCAACAAGAATTTTTAGAGGCTCCAACTCTGTAGGGTCAACAGTCATTGGCTTATTTCTAGACCTTGTGAGAACTGAGACCTGCTCCAATGAAGGGACCATACAATTTTGATATATTTCCATTATCATATTAACTTATCTACCAGTAGAATGTTTAGCTAGTGTTTGTACATAATTGAGATGAACCATGCATATGTCTTCTCCATGAGGATCATTGTAGGTTGAGCACCAATATGCTTTCTTCGATGTACTAGTTTCTTCATTTTCTAGCATAGTTATGTTCCTCTCAGGGCCCTTGCTAGTCGTTGGTTGCTCTCTAAAAATCGGTGGTGTTTGAAATCTTCTTGATCGAAATTTAGCTTCAGCTTTTTTCTTCCTTACTATAGTAATTTTATTGGAGATTATGACTGAATTGATAGATTACATTTCTTGTAACAACTTCAGGTAATGGTTGGAACTTGAGGATGTAGAAGGTGTCAGTACAGGTGGAGGTATCATTGGAGCAAGCAATGGTAGTGGAATATGTGGCACTAGTAGTGTTGGGAAAGGAGCAGGTTCTAGCAACTACAGTATAATTGGTGAGGGTAATTATAGAATAGTTGGTGCGAGAATTTGTGGAACTAGAAGTGGAGCAATGTGAGGTGAACCCGAGCTCCATGAGGGAACTGGGTACATAGAAGGCATAGGCTATGAGAATGCACCTGAGTATAAATTTTATGGAATATCAGGAAGAATAGGTACTGACTCCTATGCAATCAGGTCTGATTCAGCCTTCTAGGCCTACGTATACAAATCTAGAAATGTATGCGCATTAGCCTATCGGACTGCCATGCCAATATTAGAGTTAAATGCTCTGAGATAGTAAAATGCAGCTTGTTCATACGTGGGCCAAAGACCATCCATAACTCTTTGTCAAATTTGAGTGAATTTGATGTTGAAGTCGACTATCTCATCCTGTGGATGTCTTTGAATAATTGTAAATTGGTGTAGTAACGAGAAGGGATCGACTTGCTCATGGAAATTCTTGATCAAAAATTTTGCTAATTGATCCCATGTGGTGATAGTGGTGGGTAGCAAGGACTGATACCAATACAATAGCTTTCCTCTATGTGATAATACTAACAACCTCACCATAATATCTTCATCAACAATGCCATGGATTGTAGCCAAAGAAATCACATTTTGAATATGCTCATAAGCGGTCTTACCAGTACCGTCATATGTAGGCAAAGCCTTCAAATATTCTTGAGGGACTGGATTTTGTGCTTTAAATTCAACGCTCCTAAGCTATTTCATGCTATAAACTATCTTGGTGGTTGTGGCTATTGTGGTGGTGGGTTATGAGCCATGTGAACCAATGTGTGTATTTGAGCTTGGGGAATGCTAGTAGTAGTACTAACTAGACTTGTAGGAGTAGAAAACACACCAGCTAATCACGAGGATGTTACGAGTGATGTATGATATATATGATGTAACGATGTTGTACGATGTAAAGTAACTAATTGAGGATGCTCCCCTAGCCTTTGGATATCAAGTTTGTAAAACTCAATAGGATCTTTGGGGTTCCTGGTTTACGATCTTGTGAATATGAAGTACAACTTTCACCATTTTCACATTTGGAAATTTTTGGGCATAATAGAGTCACCATATGTTCTAACTATACAACATGGAAGTGAACATCAAACCTCAATACTATTGAAAGTGGAACTTTTGGTGTCCCATCGGGTGTTCCAAAAACTATTGTTCAAATATTTGCCTAATTAACAAAACTTATATTTGTGTGCCCTAAACACGACCAACATTGAAATGTCGGAGGAAATAAAATTCCTCCGTGCCAATCTCCAGAGAGGGCTAGCTCTCTTGCTAAATCTTACACTATTTTAGACTAGAGTTACAGGAAAGAAATTGAAAAGAATCAAAAGAAATAGGAAATATGGCCACAGGTTGAAGGTGTAGGATTGGGGATAGACTAACAGTAGGAATTCCACTCAAGCATTGAAGCAACATATAATAAAAGAGAGCAACAAAATTTACTTACAACCTTGTAGAGACAACCTCCAGGATCTCACTCCTAAACTCACTCTCTCATCAACAATGTTTAAATTCAGATGCAAAATTTAAACTCAACAACAGACAATGAATATAAGAATAAGATAGAAATGCATAAAATAGAAGGAAATCACATACAAAATTGCTTACGAATTCAGAAGCCAAGTATATTGTATTAATGCAGAGAACTTGAATAGTTTTTCTATAGAATGTCTAACCTTCTTTTACAATGAGAATGGATTAGTATTTATAGAGGTTCTCGCCTCTTTCATTAAATGCATAAAAAGACAAAATGTTCATAGATTAGATACATTGGTGAGATAATTCCTCCTTGGAAATATTCCTTCAGTGACAACGATCTAGTTTTAATTAAATAGACTTTGAATGGTCAATCAAACTGTGTACAGGTGCATTTGAACACATTGAGAATCAGAGGAAAACAGGGGAATAAATGCTAAATTTTGACCACCTTCGCATTTTAGAAATCTATGCTCGCCCTGATAATTTACTCGACATTGAATTCACCTTGAAAAGAGGTAAAACTGATAGGGGGCACCTTTGGAAATCATGAAAATTAGGGAGCATATCTTTCGTTTACCACAATTATTAAATTTCCATATTCATTCAAACCAGGCGTCTTTTACCAACCCCCATCGATGTCCACACTCTAAAATTGCTCAAAATAGAGCTATGAATGAAAGTGCTCCTTTTAACTCTAATTATTTTCATTTATTCACATTTTTTTCTACAAGCGCGTGCCATCACGCTCCACCAATGGCCTCTATATTGACATCTTCTTAGCTTTTAATTTTGCATTCAACGCTTTGAATATTTGCTCTTCGTTTTAGCCTTCACATACTTTCCAAGGAATAAGTGCACAAAATTTTCATTTTTTTTAGAAACATACATTCATCCCAAATAAGGGTGAAAGGCACTTAATGCTCAAAATAAACCTGGGCACACTAGTGACGTGCTTCCATGTAGGTTCACCCCATAGAGGGGTTAATGGGACTTTCACCCCTCACCTAGGGCAAAAGCAGGTTTGACTTTTCAAAGTCGCTTGCTTTCCTAAAAGTTCACCCAAATTCTCCTTTTGGTGAGCTTTCACCCCAAAGAGGGGCGAATGATAATTTCACCCCTCTTCTAGGGTGAAAGTGCCTTTGACTAGTCCATGTTTTAGTTGGGTGTGCCTTTTTAAAACTTTGAAGTCGTTCGCCCCAAAGCGTTGGGGCGAATGTATTTTTGATAGCATCATCATTTCATCTTCGATCTCACCCAAACTTAGAATGCTTTTTGGACAAAATTTGTTTGCTCCTTACTACTTGGCCTTCTTTACCTACATTCACCTTGAAGCAAGGTGAATGAGATGTTCGCCCCAAAATTTGGGCAAACACGATTATCAACCACATTTTTTAACTTTATTTAGGTGAAAGAGCCATTATATTTCTTCCTCCATTTTTCAAGCACACTTTATTTATGAAGAACAAAAAGTAACATTAAATTCAAAATGCTATAAATATAGGTCAAGAATAATGTATCATGGTGATGTAGGAGCATCCACTGGCAGCAGATCCATTTTTGAAAAATTGGCTAAGGAAAGAAGATGTCGTGATTTCATGACATGTCGCGAAATCGCGACCAAAGGAGGAGAGAGAAGCTATGGAGAAAAGATGTCACGATATCACGACATGTCGCGTTATCACGACCCGAAGAAGAGAAAATGTAGCGAGGAGAAAAACTGTCACGATATCACGATAGGAAAAAGTGTCACGATATCGCGACATGTTGCGTTTTCACGACTCAGGAAGGAGAGAGAAGGAGCGGGGCAAAAAGTGTCATGATATCGTGACATGTCGCATTTTTACGACCCATGGATGAGAGAATACGCAAAGGAGAAAAAGTGTCGTGATATCATGACATGTCGCATTTTCATGACCCGAAAAAGACAGGAAGGCAGAGAAGCCGAAAGTGTCGCGATATCGTGACATGTTGCATTTTCATGACTCGAGGAAAGCAGGAAGGCAGAGGAGCCGAAAGTGTCGTGATATTGCGACATGTCACATTTTTGTGACTCCAGAAAGGCAGGAAGGCAGAGAAGCCAGAAGTGTCGTGATATCATGACATGTCGCATTTTCATGACTCGAATAGGATAGGAAGGCAGAGAAGCTGAAAGTGTCGCGATATCACGACATGTCACATTTTTGCGGCCAAACAAAAGAAAAGAAAGTGCAAGCAGTTACAGGAGCCATTACAGAGGAAACGGTCGAGCGGTGGTATACCGAACATCATCAATGGTTGGCAGGAGGACCGAGTCTATAGTGGCAGCACTGGACAAGCACGTGGCACCAAGGTATAGTGAAAGCAGTCGAAGACGAAGAGTCAAAATGTTTCAAAAGCCAGAACAACGAAGAGGTGCGAGAGATGAAATGGAAGTGTCAGAAAAGGGAGACAAAGAGTCATGCCAGAGATTTTAAAAGGAGAAACGAAGGCATGCACAAGGGGTTGGAAAAGCTGTAGTTGCAGAGTTGCACAGTCGAGTTGTAGAGACGAAGGCAGAGGGCCACTTCGATCGGCTTGGAGTGCATTTTCCTTCCAAAGTTGCAGAGATAGGGAATCTTTGCAATAGAGTGAAAAAAAAATTGGGCCTGTGCGCCAATTTTTGTAAAGCCTATGGGCTGTAAATGTAAACCTTTGCAAGTTATTTAATGAAACATTGAGATTTCTATTTCTTGTAAAGTGTGTTTCCAATTTTCTATGTGAAAATTTGGATTTGGTTGATATCAATTTTTTTTACCCCCATCAAGTGGTATCAGAGCCAGAAGATTCTGAGCGTGTAAGCAGAGCACCGAACGTGAGGCAGCTTGCACCAAGATCTGGGGTTAAGGATTGTGAGAAGAAAGTGCAGAAGAATGCCTCCACAAAGAAACCGTGGTGGTGGGAGAGATATGAGATCTGAAGATTCATAGTTATAGACATTCAGATCTTTGTAGAGGCAAGTGCAAGCCCTACAAGAGGAGCTGCTCAGAAGAGATTTGCGGAGGCAAGTGAAAGCCCTACGAGAGGAGCTACATAGAAGGCATGAGGATCAACTAAGAAGTAGAGGCCAGGGCAAAATAACTGGTGGAAGAGAATATGGAGTGTGCCACAAGTTGAAGCCATTGAAGACAGTGGACAAAAAGGTGTGTAGCAGTGCCAGAACCTATTTGGTAGAGGGCAAAAATTATTTTGATGGCCAGAAGATGGAGTTGAAGCAGACTGCAGAGGCAGGTGCGTGTTTGGAGATGTTGCAAAAGGTGGTGACCGAACAGCCCAAAAGTGAAGGTCACTTCTCCATCAACCCTAGGTGTCTGATGTAGGAGCATCCACTAGCAGTAGATCCATTTTTGAAAAATTGGCTAAGGAAAGAAGATGTCGTGATTTCATGACATGTCACATAATCGCAACCAAAGGAGAGAGAAGCTACAGAGAAAATATGTTGCGATATTATGACATGTCACGTTATCACGACACAAAGAAGAGAAAAGGCAACGAGGAGAAAAATTATCGCGATATTGCGACAGGAAAAAGTGTCACGATATCACGACATGTCACATTTTCGCGACTCAGGAAGGAGAGAGGAGCGGGGCAAAAAGTGTCATGATATCACGACCCATGGACGAGAGAAGATGCAAAGGAGAAAAAGTGTCGTGATATCGCAACATGGCACATTTTCGTGACTCGAATAGGACAAGAAGGCAGAGAAGCCGAAAGTGTCGCAATATCACGACATGTCACATTTTTGCGACTCGAGGAAAGCAGGAAGGCAGAGGAGCCGAAAGTGTGGTGATATCGTGACATGTCGCATTTTCATGACTCGAGAAATGCAGGAAGGCAGAGAAGCCAGAAGTGTCATGATATCACGACATGTTGCATTTTCACAACCCAAATAGGACAGGAAGGTAGAGAAGCCGAAAGTGTCACGATATCACGACATGTCACATTTTCATAGCCAAACAAAAGAAAAGAAATCACAAGTGGTTATAGGAGCTGTTATAGAGGAAACGGTCGAGCGATGGTATACCAAACGTCATCAATGGTTGGCAGGAGGACCGAGTCTACAGTGGCAGCACTAGACAAGCACGTGGTACCAAGGTGCAGTGAAAGTAGTCGAATATGAAGAGTCAGAACATTTCAAAAGCTAGAACAATGAAGAGGCATGGGAGATGAAACAGAAGCGTCAAAAAAGGGAGACAGAGAGTCATGCCAAAGATTTTAAAAGGAGAAGCGAAGGCATGCACAAGGGGTTGGAAAACCTACAGTTGTAGAGTTGCACAATCGAGTTGTAGAGTCAAAGGCAGAGGGCCACTCGGACCGGCTTGGAGTGCGTTTTCCTTCCAGAGTTGTAGGGATAGGGAATCTTTGCAAGAGAGAGTGAAAAAAAAACTGGGCCTGTGCGCAAGTTTTTGTAAAGCCTATGGGCTGTAAATGTAAACCTTTACAAGTTATTTAATGAAACATTGGGATTTCTATTTCTTGTAAAGCATGTTTCCAATTTTCTACAAAAAAATTTGGATTTGGTTGATATCAATTTTTTTCCCCCCATCACATGGATTTTCTTCGTTGAAGTGGACGCAGCGGGTGGTGTTAGAGTTCGTGCGCAATTTCTCCATAGCACGATTTTTGATGTTGGCCAAGGTATTTTCGAAATTAATTTTTGCTAAGTGTATTTTGTGGATGGAGGAAGTTTATTAGAGGGAAAAACAACTTAGGAGTTATAAGGAGTTTAAAGCTTGTTTTATTTTTATAAAAGATTCTTTTGAAGGTGTTGTTTGAAATATCTTATTGCATTCTTACGAGAGATAAATTTTATTTTTGATAAGACTATAAGGGAGAAATAAGGTGTATAAGGGATAAATTTTTCTTGTGATGTTGAGAGTGCTTTTGGTTGATTATGGAAATGAAAGCATGATGTTTTAAGGTTAAAATTGCTTCTTGTGTGAAGTTGTGAAACCTTAAGTGGATAGCTTTGAGATTGAAATTTGCTTTCATTAAATTGATAATAATCAAGCTATTCTTTACTTGGTTAAAGTGTTGGGCTTACTCCTTTGTTGATGATTTGAAAAGTTGTGTGTGCTCTTGTTGATTTGAGTTGGTGGATGCTTTTTGTTCAAACAATATTGGAGAGAACAGGAGTTCTACTTGTTTCCTTTTCTAATGTTGATTGTGAAATGCTTCAAGGTTGTGTTTTGAGTTGAATGGTGTTGATTGAACCTTGTTTGATGAGCATTGTTGTTGAAGCCCTAATTGATGGCGAAAAGAACATGAGTATCATTGTTATGTGATTCTTTGCATAGTTGGCAATTTTTGAGGTTTCATGTTCTTGAAAGAAAGTCTATCCTATCCATTTTAGATATTGAGTTGAGTTTTCATATTTGAGATTGAGTTTGAGCTGAGTTGATTTGAGTTGAGTTTTGAGATTGGGATTTGAGTATAGAACATATTGAGTCTCTAACAATTCTCTTTATGCTTCTATGAGTTTGAAAAATCACATTGGGTCTCTAACAATTCACCTTGTGATTTCCTACTA
The DNA here is from genome assembly GCA_028583015.1 of Wollemia nobilis. Lineage (NCBI taxonomy): Eukaryota > Viridiplantae > Streptophyta > Pinopsida > Araucariales > Araucariaceae > Wollemia > Wollemia nobilis. The sequence goes on from JAQPPZ010005578.1 coordinate 259,784, forward strand.
AGAAATTTTTTTTTTCTTGGTGAGCTTGCTGAGTTTTGGACAGGTTCCGGTGGGGACTTGTGAGCAGTTTTGGACAGGTTTCGATGGGGACTTGTGAGCAAATTTAGACAGGTCCTAGCAGAGGACTTGTGAGCTGAGTTTGATAGTTCTATCAGAGAAATTGAGGATAGAGGTGCACTGGTTCTTTGAGAAGAACCTAAGGATAGATTTGGCAAGTCCTTGAGAAGGCTTATGTGCAGAGGATTGATTTGTTCAAGTGTTGGACAGATCTGACAGACAGAGGAAGACTTGTACTAGATCGAATGACTGTGTTTGGTATAGGTTGCTGAGCTACTATGGACGTTATCATAGAAGGTAGAGGTCTCTTAGGCTAAGCATTGAGGACAGGAGGTCTTCGGTGGAAAGGAGTTCCATGTGCTTGGCAAGAGGTAGACGCGATTGATCTTCCGAGGGATCATTTCTAGAGCGAGAGGGGAAGGTATCTCCTTTGAATAGAGGCTCATAAATTTTGATTAGGGGAAGGTATCTCCTTTGGGCCGAGGCTCATAAATATTGTAATTGGGAAGGATTCCTAAAGAACTTTGAGGAACTTTTTAGAGAAAAGTTTTGTGGACGTAGCCCAGCCATTTTGGGTGAACCACATTAAAAATGGGTCTTCAATGTGTGATGCTTTCGATCTTGATTAATGTTGTGTTGATGCCACTACTATCTAAAGTTAAAATTATTAATTGGTTAAGTCTTATACTATTCACCCCCCCTCTCAGTATAAGTCCATGTTCTTCAATTGGTATCAGAGCTAGGTTTCTCCAAAAAGAGCCTAACAGCTTGGAGAAGGATCTATCAGAGGAACATACAAATTCAAAAAGAGATGAATAGGTTGAGTTCGATCTCAAAGGTGAATTCTTCTTGGCTTTAAGAAAGCTTGAGAAATTTAGGGAAGAGAATTCTATTCTCAAGCATCAATGTCAGGAAGAAGAGATAGCAAGATCAAAATTGTCTCAAAGTGTTATAGACTTCAAAATTCTAGCTGAAGAATGGAAGAAGGTTGAACAAGTTCTGACAGAGGTTCTCAAAGGAAAGGAAGTTGATTGCGAAAAACTAGAAGAAGAGGTTATGTATCTTAGAGTGAAGTTGGAACAGCTGGCTCTCAGACAAAATACTTCATGTGAAAAGCAAAAGAAGGATGGTATCACCATTCAAGAAACATGGGCTTCGAGCAAGATCAATCTTCATCCTGAAGAGCGATGGATTCCAGTTGGTCACAAGAAGAACAATCATCCAAGGCATCAAAACAGGTTACATAATACTTTTCATGGCTATTGTTTTTCCTACAAGAAATTTGGTCACAAAGCTATGCATTGCAATAAGTCTATGAATAGCCATAGTAAGGAAAATGTTAACTTTTTTGCACCTCTTATGAATAAAGATGTCATGTGTTACAAGTGCAATAATTTTGGGCATATAGCAAGGATGTGCAGTTTGGATAGATCTAGCCTTGAGTTCACTAAAAAGAGAAATGAGATCAAATCTAAGTCAATGATAGTTCAAACTGCTTTTCATGTTCAAGACAAAGTAGAGAAATGGTATCTTGATAGTGGTTGTTCAAAACATATGACTGGTGAAAAGAAAAAGTTTTTGGTCTTAAAAGAAACAAATAGAGGAATAGTCAATTTTGGAGATAACAGGTCAGCTAAAATCTGTGGTAAAGGGACTCTTAGTTTGGATGGGAAATCCAAAACAAAAAATGTGCTTTATGTACAAGGCCTAAGACATAATCTTCTAAGTGTGAGTCAACTTTGTGATCAAGGGCACATAGTATCTTTCTTTTCAGATAGATGTGAGATAAGTAAAGAAAAAAATGGAAAACTCATTGCTAGTGCTATAAGGACTCCAAACAATCTTTACATGCTAAGTGAGATAAAAAAGGAAAAGTGTTTTCTAACTCAAGAAGATGAGAGTTGGTTATGGCATAAAAGATTGGGGCATTTGAGCTTTGATAATCTTGTCAATATTAGTAACAAGGAAGCGATTAGAGACTTGCCCAAAATAAAAAGGCCCCATAACATCGTTTGCGGTCCTTGTCAACATGGAAAACAGACCAGAACTCGTTTCAAATTAGACGGGTATACTTCTTCAAAACCATTGGATATTATTCATACTAATTTATGTGGCCCTACCAGAACTCAGAGCATTTAGGGAGAAAGCTACTTCATGCTGTTTATAGATGATTATTCTAGAATGAATTGGGTTACTTTTCTCAAAGAAAATTTTGAAGCTTTTGAAAAATTTAAAGCTTTCAAAGAAATGATTGAAAATGAGATTGACAAGAGAATCAAATGCTTAATATCAGATTGAGGAGGAGAGTTCACTTCAAATGAATTTGTAGAATACTGTGAGCAACAAGGAATCAAAAGAGAATATTCAGCAGTAATAACTCCTCAACAAAATGGAGTAGTTGAAAGGAAAAATAGAACTATTGAAAATATAGCTAGAGCTATGTTAAATGAGTCAAAACTTTCAGATGGCTTTTGGAAAGAGGCAGTCAGTACATCAGTCTACATTATCACCAGGGCCCAACTTAGAGTCAATCATCATAAAACTCCTTATGAGTTGTGGAAAGGAAGACCAACTATAGTAAAATACTTCAAAGTGTTTGGGAGTAAGTGCTTCATCAGAAGGGAAGATCAAAATTTGGGTAAGTTTTATCCTAGATGTGATGAGGGAATCTTTCTTGGGTATTCCAGCAGAAGCAAGGCCTACAGATGCTTCAACAAAATAACTCATACAGTTGTAGAGAGCATAAATGTAATAGTTGATGAAAAGACAGGGATAAGAGAACCAGTCCAGGAACTCAGTGATGAAATTTGTGAAGAAGAATTCATAGAGGTTTCAGATGAAGAAGAGGAAAGACAACAACTGCTTCCCAAAACTCCTTCATGATATGTTCAGAAAAATCATCCCAAAGATTTGATCATTGGTGATCCAAATAGCAGGCAAACAAGAAGAAGAATCATTCCCTCACATGATTCTACAAATGTTTCATTATTATCTCAGATCGAGCCAAAAGATTTCGATGAAGCATGTGTAGATAAGTTTTGGGTAAAAGCAATGGATGAAGAGCTAAATAAAATAGAGAAAAGTGAAACTTGGGAATTGGTTCCAAGACCTAAGGACAAGAATGTCATTGGCACAAAATGGATATTCAGAAATAAACTCAATGAGGATGGAAAGATTGTCAGAAACAAAGCTAGGTTAGTCTGCAAAGGTTATGCTCAAATAGAAGGTGTTGATTTCGAAGAGACGTTTGCTCTTATTGCTCGTCTTGAAGCTATCAAAATGTTTTTGGCCCTTTCAAGCTTCAAATCATTCAAGGTATATCAAATGGATGTAAAGTCGACTTTTCTAAATGGGGTGTTGGTAGAAGAAGTCTACATAGAATAGCCAAAAGGAGTGTCTCTCTCAGAACAGTCAGATCTGTGTGTAAACCTAAAAAGGCCTTGTATGGGTTAAAGCAAGCACCTAGGGCTTGGTACTCAAGACTTGACAGGTATCTTCATGAGCAAGGCTTCAGGAAAGGTGTGGCAGATAGCAATTTGTATATTAATAATGAAGGTGATGATATGTTGATTATGGTTGTCTATGTTGATGATATTATTTTTGGGGAAATAATACTCATATGTGCAAAGATTTTGCTAACACCATGCAGAAGGAATTTGATATGTCTATGATTAGAGAGTTGTCATTCTTTTTAGGTCTTCAGATTGCTCAATCAAAAGATGGTATATTTCTCTCTCAAGGAAAGTATATCAAAGAAATTTTGAAGAAATTTGGGATGATGGACAGCAAACCAGTGTGTACTCCAATGATTACAGGGTGCAAGATGAGTAAAGATGATGAATATCCAATGACAGATCAGAGGTTGTACAGATCAATGATTGGCGTTTATTATATGTTACGACTACTGCACCGGATATCATGCAGGCGATTGGGTTAGTAGTAATATTTCAGTGACTCCTAAAGATTCTCATGTTATAGCGGTTAAGAGGATATTCAGATATCTGAAGGGCACTATGGAATTTGGGCTTTGGTATCCCAAAGGTGATGATTTCACTCTCACAGCTTATATAGATGCAGATTGGGCAAGCAATATTGATGACAGGAAAAGCACTAGTGGTGGAGCATTCTTTCTGGGAAAGAGTTTGGTTTCTTGGCTAAGTAAGAAACAACCTTTAATTTTCTTATCTACGATAGAGGTTGAATACATAGCAATGGTGTATTGGGTGTACACGAGTTTTATGGATGAAAACCACCTTGGAGGATTTCAAAGTCAAGCATGAACAACCCATCCCCATACTTTGTGATAATACAAGTGCCATAAGTATTTCCAAAAACTGCGTAATGCACTCAAGGACAAAGCATATTTCCATCAAGTATCACTTTCTAAGGGAGAAAGTGCAAGACAAGCAAGTCAAGGTAGAGTATGTGTCTACTAAAGAGCAGATTGTAGATATCTTCACCAAACCTCTTCCAAGAGATACGTTTGAGTATCTAAGGGAGAAATTGGGAGTTGTACTCCCACCCCGAATTAATCACCTCATCAGGAGGTGGGGGAGGGACTAAGCTAAGAGGCTCATTCTTAGTCCCGAACCCCAAAGGTGACCCTTTGCCATTGATAACAAAGGGGGAGAGATATGAGTAAGGGGGAGAGCTTCAAAGTGAAGAGGAGAGCTTCAAGTCAGGGGGAGCAAAACTTTAAAGGAAGATTCTCGCTTGTGGGCACAGTTGGTCGAGTTGTTAGCACGGTTGGTTTTAGTTTTGGCTCTTGAGAAGTGTTTTCGATAAAAGGTTTGCCATCAATGACAAATGGGGATATTGTTGGCAATTTTGGGTACTTTGGGTACATTGCCTTTGCTCAAGTGTATAAGTTGTCATTAATGTCAAGAAGCTCTTGAAGGAATTTGATTTGATGTCAAATAATTTGTTTTGATGAAGGTTACGGCATGACAGTTTCAAAGGTCTTTTGTAAACCCCAAGTTGGTAGGTGTAAAGATTATAGGTGGATGCATTAGTTTAATGCATTTGGGTCTAGGAGGAAGTATTTATTTAAATAATTAAAAACCTTGTTAAGGTTCCCTTTAATTATTTGTAAATAAATATTAAATTATTGTTTGCAATGGGTTATCCTAACCCATGGCGCTATGTTTTAAGATTGTGGGCGCTATCCAAGACCTCCGTCGATGTGTTAAACTCCTTGTCGACGTTAAGAGCTTATGGTAAAAATGCATATAAATCTCCCTCGATGAAAATCAAGAATAATCTAATCTGCATTTTGAAAAGAGTTGCTCGCTGTGAATTCATGATCTGCTATTCGATTTCTTCCTCACTGTGATTTCATGATCCACTATTCGGATTTCTTCTCTGATTGTGTCTTCACCGTTTTCATAAACTTGTCATTCGATTGTGTCTTTGTCGTTTTCTTAAACCTACTGTTTGACTGTGTCTTCATCATTTTCGTGAATCCGCTGTTCATTTTTTTTGTACTCGTTGTTTGTCATAAATCTGTCGTAAGGTTTTTGTCTACGTGTTCGTGTCAGAAGAAAGGGAGGCACTGTTGTTTTATTTAATCCCTAGCACAGAAGGAACAAGGCTAATAGCATGAAGTTTAAACCTCATCTGGTGCCTTTGGCACACTGGTAGTGGCTAGGTTGTTGGCGCGCTACCTGAACGGGAGGTTCTGCGTTCGAATAACGTGAAAGGGTTTTTCATCGTGAAGTGGACGCAGTGGGTGGTGTTAGAATTCATGCGCAATTTCTCCATAGCATGATTTTTGATGTTGGCCAAGGTATTTTCGAAATTAATTTTTGCTAAGTGTATTTTGCGGATGGAGGAAGTTTATTAGAGGGAAAAATAGCTTAGGAGTTATAAGGAGTTTAAAGCTTGTTTTATTTTGATAAAAGATTCTTTTGAAGGTGTTGTTTGAAATATCTTATTGCATTCTTATAAGAGATAAATTTTATTTTTGATAAGACTATAAGGGAGAAATAAGGTGTATAAGGGATAAATTTTTCTTGTAATGTTGAGAGTGCTTTTGGTTGATTATGGAAATGAAAGCATGATGTTTTAAGGTTAAAATTGCTTCTTGTGTGAAGTTGTGAAACCTAAGTGGGCAACTTTGAGATTGACATTTGCTTTCATTAAATTGGTAATAATCAAGCTATTCTTTACTTGGTTAAAGTGTTGGGCTTACTCCTTTGTTGATGATTTGAAAAGTTGTGTGTGCTCTTGTTGATTTGAGTTGGTGGATGCTTTTTGTTCAAACAATATTGGAGAGAAAAGGAGTTCTACTTGTTTCCTTTTCTAATGTTGATTGTGAAATGCTTCAAGGTTGTGTTTTGAGCTGAATGGTGTTGATTGAACCTTGTTTGATGAGCATTGTTGTTGAAGCCCTAATTGATGGTGGAAAGAACATGAGTATCATTGTTGATTCTTTGCATAGTTGGCAATTTTTGGGGTTTCATGTTCTTGAAATAAAGTCTATCCTATCCATTTCAGATATTGAGTTGAGTTTTCAGATTTGAGATTGAGTTTGAGCTGAGTTGATTTGAGTTGAGTTTTGAGATTGGGAGTTGAGTATAGAACATATTGAGTCTCTAACAATTCTCTTTATGCTTCTATGAGTTTGAAAAATCACATTGGGTCTCTAACAATTCACCTTGTGATTTCCTACTAAGAAAGTTTTTTTTTCTTGGTGAGCTTGCTGAGTTTTGGACAGGTTTCGATGGGGACTTGTGAGCATTTTTGGACAGGTTTCGGTGGGGACTTGTGAGCAGATTTTGACAGGTCCTAGCAGAGGACTTGTGAGCTGAGTTTGATAGTTCTATCATAGAACTTGAGGACAGAGGTGCACTGGTTCTTTGAGAAGAACCTGAGGATAGATTTGGCAAGTCTTTGAGAAGGCTTGTGTGTAGAGGATTGATTTGTTCAAGCGTTGGACAAATCTGATAGACAGAGGAAGACTTGTACTAGATCGATTGACTGTGTTTGGTAAAGGTTGCTGAGCTACTGTGGATGTGATCATAGAAGGTAGAGGTCTCTTAAGCTAAGCATTGAGGACAGGAGGTCTTCGGTGGAAAGGAGTTCCATGTGTCGGCAAGAGGTAGAGGCGATTGATCTTCCGAGGGATCATTTCCAGAGTAGAGGGGAAAGTATCTCCTTTGAGCAGAGGCTCATAAATTATAATTAGGGGAAGGTATCTCCTTTGGGCCGAGGCTCATAAATATTGTAATTGGGAAGGATTCCCAAAGAACTTTGAGAAAATTTTTAGAGAAAAGTTTTGTGGATGTAGCCCAGCCATTTTGGGTGAACCACGTTAAAAATGGGTCTTCAATGTGTGATGCTTTCTGTCTTGATTAATTTTGTGTTGATGCCACTGCTATCTAAAGTTAAAATTATTAATTGGTTAAGTCTTATACTGTTCACCCCCCCCTCTCAGTATAAGTCCATGTTCTTCAACCATTATTTCCATAAGTATAGTGAACAATCATTTGATATGCAATCCCATGAAATATTAAAAATCATGAAAGGCATGACTTAGATACTCAACTCCTCCATATATCCTAAGATATTTTATCTTTCTATCTAAATAATTCATAATAATATCATTTAAGGTCTTGAATTTCTCAAATATCTCATCCTTAGTGTGAATATTATATAACCATACATATGTATAAAGATAATCAAAGGAGAAAGTACCTCTTTTAAAAAATATATTGTGTACCTATAGGTTCAAAAATATTACTATATATATCCAAGGGATGTGAATCCTCTCTCACAATCCCTTTTGGAAAAGTCTCCATATCATTTCTTCCCTAGAATACATCTCTTGCATGCACCATTTAGATACTTATGCATCACTTTGAGGGGATACTTGTGTACCATTTGGAGGGGATATATACAAAATTCTAATAGACATCTAATAATGGCATATAAATCTCAAATATCCATAATTGAGATGCCTAAGCCTATGGTGCCACTTTGGAATTTCATCATTTGCATGTGTAATCAAAGCAACAAATATTTTCTTTGTAAAAGAAGAAAATATTGTAAACCCATTGTCTATATTCTTAATGATCACAATAGCTAAAAGAAGTGATTATAAATCCATTTCTTATATTCTTAAATATCTAATGATCATCCTAGATTTCTACTCTTTTTATATATGAGTAACACAATAATAAACAAGAGGTTAGGGTCAACATTAAGAACATGAAGTATCTCATAAAAAGAAGCTCTAATGTTGATTTCTCCACATATTTGAACTTGTAATGAAGAATAGTCTCCAATAACAACACACTCCCCTTAATACGATTTATTTGTTGGACACTTTGAGTCCTTAAGTCAAAGTTGTCATTGATGTCAAGAAATGAATTCATCATTAATGCCAAGGAATTTGTCAAGAAACAAGTTATCAAAGTTGTCATTGATATCCAGAAAGAAGCTTCTAATAAAGTCAAAGGTCAAGAGGAACAATGCAATGGTTAAAGGCAAAGGGCTCCATAATATTTTTGAATATTATGTGGAAGCATAAGTTAAACGGTTTTCATAAAAACCCAAGAAAATTTATTGCAAAGCTAAAGGAAGGTTTAATATTTATTTGATAAATATTAATTTTTACCAAGGTGCAAAGTGAAATATGGTCTAAATAAAATCAAAGGGTTTTAAGGATTTAATTTATAAAATTTAAATTCAAAATAATTTAAATATTTTATAAATTAATATACCTCCAAAGGAAATTCGATCATCAACATCCAAAATCGTTGAAGGAAATTCGAGCGCCGATGTCATGCATGGAGGAAGGAAATTTGGAATATAAGCTAATTCCTTAGAGGCATTTTAATTTACTCTTTTGCTCGATAATCAAATGCATGCAATTGTGTTTGAATTCATGAGAAATAATGAGCAACGATAATTCTATTTAGCACCAACGAATAACATCAAGGGTATTTGCACCAAAAGTCCAAGCACCAATGGGACAAGTGGCCTAGTGGTAAAGAGGATAGAATTAGGGTGTTGGGTGCAATGAGGTCTGTGTTCTAAAAACAGTGATAGCATTTTTGTGGTAGTTGCATTGGTTTTTGATGGCACCAAGGAAAGGCATAGATTTTACGCCAAACAAGCAGGAAAGATTTTGGAGCACGTGGTGCTCGTTAGTACCCAAGAAAGCACCTAGCTTACGTGGCATTTGGAGCCATGGCTAGGGCACCGGTTGAGGCTATGCAGTGTGTTAAAATCCCCTCCAAGGCAAGGTAATAAATTTTGGTTTTAACTTTTGTGTGTTGCATAAGGTTTGGAGTTAAAAGGGTGCATGAAAGGATTGTTAGTTGGAAATAATTTTTAATAAGTTGGAGGAATAAGGTGTTAAGGTTTATTTTAACAAAGTGTTTTGACAAATTGATTTATTGAAATATTAAAAGGATAGAGGAAGCTTCTTGTCTTAGGATATTTTGAAAAGAAGAGTGCATTCAATATTATTGGGAGATCATAAGGTGTAAGTGGTAATTTACTTTTTGTAAATGTTGATGAATGTTTTCTTAAATATGGAGTGATAAGGTGTATGTGTGTCTTGATATTTACATTGTATTTTGAGGAAGTTTATCATCTTATAATTTTCTTTGAGCTTGGCAAAGAAGTATTTGTGATTGTGGCAGATTTATGAGATTCCTTCATCATCAACAAAAAAGTATGAGCACATTCTTCCATAGTTAAGTTGATTGGTTGGTTTTCTAGAAAATAAGTTTGGAGTGAAAAGGACTTGATTAGGGTTTACTATTGAATGTGTTGAGTTAATGCTTCAAATTTTTTTGTAATAAAGAGTTGTTGTTAAACCTTGTTTTATAAGCATTGTTGTTGAAACTATTGGTTGTGTGAAGAACTTGAACTAGGGTTTGAGTATCATTGCTATGTGATTATTGTTTTATAATCATTTTTTTTGAAGTGAGTTGTTGAGCAAAGAACTTGAACTAGGGTTTGAAAAGAACATGAGTATCATTGTTATGTGAGATTTGTTTTTGAGCATTGTTGGAAATATTTTGAGTTGATGTTTACATGCTTGGACTAGGGTTTGTGAGCAAGGGTTGTTTCATTGAGTAATTGGTTGAGTAGATTTGGTTGAGCCTAGTCAAGTGGATGTGTGAAGTGATTGTTCAAGTTCCATAAAACAAACTATTCTATATTCTAATTTGAGTTGAGAAAGTGATTGAGCATTGAGTTGAAACATATTGGGTCTCTAACAATTCTCTTTATGTTTTTATGAGATTGAACAAGTTTTGTGTGGACTTGTTAAGCAGATTTAAGGAAAGTCTTTGAGGAGTTTTGTGGACTGATTTTGTGTGAGCTTTTTGTGAAATCTTACAATACAAATTTGGTTAAATTTTAGAGAGAACTTATTGAGCAGATTGGACAAGTTATGTATGGACATTTTGAGTAGATTTGAGCAAGTTTTGAGTGGACTTGTTGAGCAGATTTGAGCAAGTTCTAAGTTGACTTGTTGAGAAAATTTTGAGCAAGTTTTGAGTGGACTTGTTGAGCATATTTGAGCAAGTTCTGAGTGGACTTGTTGAGCAGATTTGAGCAAAAATTGAGTGGACTTGTTGAGCATATTTGAGCAAGTTCTGAGTGGACTTGTTGATCATATTTGAGTAAGTTTTGAGTGGACTTGTTGAGCATATTTGAGAAATTTTTGAGTGGACTTGTTGAGCAAATTTGAGCAAGTTCTAAGTGGACTTGTTGAGCAGATTTGAGCAAGTTCTGAGTGGACTTGTTGAGAATATTTGAGCAAGTTCTGAGTGGACTTGTTGAGCATATTTGAGCAAGTTCTAAGTGGACTTGTTGAGCATATTTGAGCAAGTTCTAAGTGGACTTGTTGAGCAAATTTGAGCAAGTTTTGAGTGGACTTATGCAAATTTGAGCAATTTATAAGTGGACTTGTTGAGCAGATTTGAGCAAGTTCTGAGTGGACTTGTTGAGCATATTTAAGCAAGTTCTGAGTGGACTTGTTGAGCATATTTGAGCAATTTCTAAGTGGACTTGTTGAGCATATTTGAGCAAGTTCTAAGTGGACTTGTTGAGCAAATTTGAGCAAGTTTTGAGTGGACTTGTTGAGCAAATTTGAGCAAGTTCTGAGTGGACTTGTTGAGCAGATTTGAGCAAGTTCTGAGTGGACTTGTTGAGCAGATTTGAGCAAGTTCTGAGTGGACTTTTTGAGCATATTTGAGCAAGTTCTAAGTGGACTTGTTGAGCATATTTGAGCAAGTTTTGAGTGGACTTGTTGAGAATATTTGAGCAAGTTCTGAGTGGACTTGTTGAGCAGATTTGAGCAAGTTCTAAGTGGACTTGTTGATCATATTTGAGCAAGTTCTAAGTGGACTTGTGCAAATTTTAGCAAGTTTTGAGTGGACTTATGCAAATTTGAGCAAGTTATAAGTGGACTTGTTGAGCAGATTTGAGCAAGTTCTGAGTGGACTTGTTGAGCATATTTGAGCAAGTTCTGAGTGGACTTGTTGAGCATATTTGAGCAATTTCTAAGTGGACTTGTTGAGCATATTGGAGCAAGTTCTGAGTGGACTTTTTGAGTATATTTGAGCAAGTTTTGAGTTGAATTTTTGAGCAGATTTGAGCAAGTTCTTAATGGACTTGTTGATCATATTTGAGCAAGTTCTTAGTGGACTTGTTGAGCAGATTTGAGTAAGTTCTTAGTGGACTTATTGAGCAAATTTGAGCAAGTTCTAAGTGGACTTTTGAGCAGATTTGAGTAAGTTTTGAGTGGACTTGTTGAGTAAATTTGAGTAAGTTTTGAGTGGACTTGTTGTGCAGATTTGAGACAGAGCTTTGGAGGTGACAGAGCAGAGAGGACAATAGTCTCCAGTGGATAGAGATCCATCAACCAAGGCAATAAGGATAGGTATTTTGGATGGGGACAAGAGTCTTCAGTGGAGAGAGATCCACAAGCCAATGCAATGGAGGCAGTAGTCTTCTAGAGGATCACTAGCCAAAGTAGAGGAGAAGGAGTTCTCTTGTGGATAGAGATCCATAAACTTTATTTAGGGGATCAACATCTCCTTTTGATAGAGTTCCATAAGAATTGTAGGGAAAGGATTCCCAAGAGAATTTATTAGATAAAATTTCTAAGAAATATTTTCTTCGTGGAGATAACCATCTTTGGGTGAACCACGTTAATTTGGTGTCTCTATTGTGTGTGGTGATTTGTGGATTAGTTTGATTACTTCTATTGATATTGCTATCTATACATTGCATAATATTGATTTGGAAAGAAAAGTAAAAAAATGGTCCTATACTGTTCACCCCCCCTCTCAATATAAGCTTATGTTCTTCAATTGGTATTAGAGTCAGTTCTTTCAAAAGAGTTTAACAACTTGAAGGAAAAGTTAACAAGAACACAATGGATTCTAAGAATGGGTTCTCAGATAATTCAACACCAGTATTTGATGAAAGTGACTATATGTATTAGAGCATGAGAATGAAGATCTACCTGATGGCACTTGGCAATAAAATTTGAGAAGTAGTTGATCTTGGTTATGATCCCTTAATCAATCCTTCTATAGATAAGAAATGTAAGCTCCTACAACACTATAATTCAAAAGCAATGATGCACTTTTGATAGGTTTGCATAGAACAAAGTCTATGAAAGTTATGCATTGTAAAACTGCAAAAGAAATGTGAGATAAATTGCAAGGTATATATGGAGATAAAAGTGTCAAGAAATCAAAGATACAAAATCTCAAAGGACAATTTGAAGTATTAATAATGAATTATGAGGAAAATATTAGTGCTTATATACTTTGAATTGATGAGGTTGTTAATGATATGCAAGGACTTGGAATGAATATTGGTGAATCGAATGTTTGTTATAAAGTCTTAATAACTCTTCCAAAAGATTCAATGAAAAGGTTTCTGCTATAGAATTGTCAATGGATGGTGATTCTTTGACAAGAGATAAGTTTCTTGGTATGCTTATAGCTTTTGAGATAAGAACAAAATATCCTATTCCCCAAAAGGAAGCAACCTTCAAAGCAATCAATAAGATAAAAGGTAAGAAGTCAGAATCAAGCAATGAGTCATCCAGTGATAAAGAAGCTAATGATACAGAGATCTAATAAATGTTAAGTGTTTAAATTGTGGAAGGTATGGACATTTTACAATAGATTGTCAAGAACCCAAGAACAACAGTGGTGAATAAAAATAGGATTACAAGAACAAAAATCAAAATAGGTCAAGAGAGACCAAGAGACCAATGAGGACAAGACAAGGAAACTTCAATGGAAGATGTTTTTCATGTCACAGGTTTGGGCACATGGCTCACAGTGCAGGACATAGAAAATACGGGAATATGGGAACAGATAAATTTTCCATGGGTATTGCTACTCATGTAATCAGTTTGGTCACAAGGCAGTGAATTACAGGGTTCATGACAGAAGAGGATATGGCTTTTCTAGGAGAAATCCTAAGACATTTACACCTCCAAGGAATAATAACGTTAAGTGTTACAAGTGCAACAATGAAGGTCACACAGCAAAATGGTGTAGAGTAGACATTTTAAAAACAAGTATGAACAAAAATAAGAACATGAATATGAATATGAACAGGAATAGGAACATGAATATGAATAGGAACAAGAACAGGAATAGGAACATGGATATGAACACGAACAGGAACATGGATATGAACACGAACAAGAATAGGAACATGGATATGAATAGGAATAGGAACATGGACATGGGTAGAAACAATCAAAGGAATCAGAAGGATCCGATAGGAAGGAAAGAGGATAAAGGTAAAGAACAATACCTTTTGGAAGTAGAAATACTCCCACCCCAAAATTAACCACCTCAAGAGGAGGTGGGGGACGGGCTAATCTAAGAGGCTCATTCTTAGCCCTGAGCCCCAAAGGTGACCCTTTGCCATTGATGTCAAAGGGGGAGAGAATTGAGTAAATGGGAGAGATCTGGTATTTGAAGAGAGCATTGAGCTAGGGAGAGAAATGCCCCAGATGGAGCAAAATAGAAGAAGAAGTCAAGTTTTTGGTAAAAAGGATTTGGTTTACCATCAATGACAAAGGGGGAGATTGTTGGACATTTTGAGTCCTTAAGTCAAAGTTGTCATTGATGTCAAGAAATGAAGTCATCATTAATGCCAAGGAATTTGTCAAGAAACAAGTTATCAAAGTTGTCATTGATATCCAGGAAGAAGCTTCTAATAAATTCAAAGGTCAAGAGGAATAATGCAAAGGTTAAAGGCAAAGGGCTTCATAATATTTTTGAATATTATGTGGAAGCATAAGTTAAATTATTTTCATAAAAACCCAAGAAATTTTATTGTAAATCTAAAGGAAGGTTTAATATTTATTTGATAAATATTATTTATACCAAGGTGCAAAGTGAAAGATGGTATAAATAAAACCAAAGGGTTTTAAGGATTTAATTTATAAAATTTAAATTCAAAAGAATTTAAGTATTTTATAAATTAATATACCTCCAAAGGAAATTCGAGCGCCAACGTCCAAAATAGTTGAAGGAAATTTGAGTGTCGACGTCATGCATGGAGGAAGGAAATTTGGTATATAAGCTAATGCCTTAGAGGTATTTTAATTTACTCTTTTTCTCAATAATCGAATGCGTAAAATTGTGTTTGAATTCATGAGAAAGAAAGAGCAGCGATAATTCTTTTTAGCACCAGTGAATAACATCAAGGGGATTTGCACCAAAAGTCCAAGCACCAACGGGGCAAGTGGCCTAGTGGCAAATAGGACAACGTTAGGGTGTTGGGCACAAGGAGGTCTATATTTGAAATATAGCACCATCATTTTTGTGGTAGTTGCATTGGTTTTGGAGAGCGCCAAGTAAAGGTGCATGTTTTGCACCAGGTGAGTGGGGAAGCTTTGGAGCACGTAGTGCTTATTAGTCCCCAAGCAAAAGCCTAGCTTGCATGGCATTGGGAACCGCAACTAGGGCATTGGTTGAGGATGCACGATGTATTCAAATCCCCTCCAAGGCAAGGTAATAAATTTTGGTTTTAATTTTTGTGTGTTGCCTAAGGTTTGGAGTTAAAAGGGTGCATGAAAGGATTGTTAGTTGGAAATAATTTTCGATAAGTTGGAGGAATAAGGTGTTAAGGATTATTTTAATAAAGTGTTTTGACATATTAATTTATTGAAATATTAAAAGGATAGAGGGAGCTTCTTGTCTTAGGATATTTTGAAAAGAAGAGTGCATTGAATATTATTGGGAGATTATAAGGTGTAAGTGGTAATTTACTTTTTGTAAATGTTGATGAATGTTTTCTTAAAGATGGAGTGATAAGGTGTATGTGTGCCTTGATATTTACATTGTATTTTGAGGAAGTTTATCATCTTATAATTTCTTTGAGCCTGAAAAATAAGTATTTGTGATTGTGGTAGATTTATGAGATTCCTTCATCATCAATAAAAAGGTATGAGAACATTCTTCCATAGTTAAGTTGATTGGTTGGTTTTTTAGAATATAAGTTTGGAGTGAAAAGGACTTGATTAGGGTTTCCTATTGAATGTGTTGAGTTAATGCTTCAAGGTTTTATGGAATAAAGAGTTGTTAAAACCTTGTTTTATAAGCATTGTTGTTGAAACCATTGGTTGTGTGAAGAACTTGAACTAGGGTTTGAGTATCATTGCTATGTGAAGATTATTTTATAAGCATTATTGTTGAAGTGAGTTGTTGAGCAAAGAACTTGAACTAGGATTTGAAAAGAACATGAGTATAATTGTTATGTGAGATTTTTTGTTGAGCATTGTTGGAAATATTTTGAATTGATTTTTACATGCTTGGACTAGGGTTTGTGAGCAAGGGTCGTTTCATTGAGTAATTGGTTGAGTATATTTGGTTGAGCCTAGTCAAGTGGATGTATGAAGTGATTGTTCAAATTCCATAAAATAAACTATTATATATTCTGATTTGAGTTGAGAAAGTGATTTAGCATTGAGTTGAAACATATTGAGTCTCTAACAATTCTCTTTATGTTTCTATGAGATTGAACAAGTTTTGTGTGGACTTGTTAAGCAGATTTAAGGCAAGTCTTTGAGGAGACTTGTGGACTCATTTTGTGTGATTTTTTGTGGAAGCTTACAATACAAATTTGGTTAAGTTCTAGAGAGGACTTATTGAGCAGATTGGACAAGTTCTGTGTGGACTTGTTGAGCAAATTTAAGAAATTTTTGAGTGGACTTATTGAGTAGATTTGAGCAAGTTCTGAGTGGACTTGTTGAGCAAATTTGAGCAAGTTTTGAGTGGACTTGTTGAGCATATTTGAGCAAGTTATGAGCGGATAGAGATCCATGAACTTGATTTAGGGGATCAACATCTCCTTTGGATAGAGGTCCATAAACATTGTAGGAAAATTATTCCCAAGAGAATTTATTAGAGAAAATTTATAAGAAATATTTTTTCCGTGGAGATAGCCATATTTGGGTGAACCACGTTAATTTGGTGTCTTTATTGTGTTTGGTGATTTGTGCATTGATTTGATTACTGCTATTGATATTGCTATATATACATTACATAATATTGATTTGGAAAGAAAAGTACAAGTGGTCTTATACTGTTCACCCCCCTCTCAGTATAAGCTTGCGTTCT
Source organism: Wollemia nobilis (assembly GCA_028583015.1). Lineage (NCBI taxonomy): Eukaryota > Viridiplantae > Streptophyta > Pinopsida > Araucariales > Araucariaceae > Wollemia > Wollemia nobilis. The sequence goes on from JAQPPZ010005578.1 coordinate 276,463, forward strand.
TCATTATTATATATAGGAAATATTTATGGTTTATAATGTGTATAGTTTCCCCTAAATCTACAATCCAATATTTATAATAAGTGGATGTCCAATATGCTAAATGAACAACTATCGTGCCTATGAGGTTTCTCCATCAAAGTTATCCTCACACTGTGCATAGAAGGGCAAAACCAACACTCCTATTTCCTGTTACTTCCTCAATCTGGTTGATGCAAATTTAACAAATTTTTACTTTATCCTTTTGAAAAACTCACATTTTGGCTTCTTGTCATTTTGAGCTTTGGCATCAACTTTCTTTGGATGAGCCTAGTTAATCACATAATTACTCTTACACCTTTATATTCTAACCTAATGATGCAGAATGTAGTTGAATATCTCAATCAATTGGTGTCATAGGAGACTTGGGAAGTATACATGAAGCATATCAAACACAATTATCTCATATCTCCAAAACATAACTGAAGTCTTTCCTTATAACCTTAAATATATATTTTTACTCTTATAAGGAATTATTAAAGTGTAATTACCCAAGGTTTTAGATTTAACCTTAAGCTAACATAAAAATAAAGGTTTTAAATTTAATTACAAGTTTATAAGGTTGGTTTATCCATAGGTTAATTATAGTCCATAGGGAGGGCTCTAGTCCCTCCCCTGCTCCCCCTCCCATGGCTCCTGGTTCCTGACCAATCCCTGGCTCAACCCAGGTCATCCCTCCCTGGGAGTGGTTGTTTGCAGATGATCTCCTGGGGGGAGATCCTTCTCCACTATCTGCGCCCCTCCCGGCGGCTAGGGTTTCCTTGGTTGTTTTTTCGGACTAGTGCTTCCCAGGGATCCCTATTTGGTTGGGGATCCCTTCCCTTTTTCCCTCAGGCTTCCCCCTGGGGTTTTTTGCAGGTTATTCGCGTGGATCTGGTCCCCTGCGTTTCTCGATGCGGTGGAGGTGACGGTTTAGGGTTTGGACAGCTTCCCCCTTTTTCTTGTGAATCCTCGACGGGCTCTGTGCTTGGACGGGATTCTTGGTCCCTGCTGCTGGGATCCTCTCTTATTTTCTCGGGGCGGGTTCCTTGTGGTGCAACTCTCTAGTCACTTCCTGATGGGCTGGATCCTCTCTGTGCTGGCTGTCGGCTTCCTGCAGGATGGCTCTCGCTGAACGGAATGTTTTCCTGGTGGGCGGGATGGTTTCTCCACAGGGCGGGATCCGCCAAATCCGTCGGTTTTCTTGCGAGGCGGGATCCTTCTTTTCTGCTGGTTTCCGGATGGCGAGATTTCCCTGTTGCTTCCCGCTAGGCGGGACTGTTTGTGGTGGTTTTGACTGCTTCTCGCGAGGCGGGATTTTATTGTAACGGTTTTCTTTGCTTCTTGCTGGGCGGGATCTTCTCGATGGTGGTTTTGGCTACTCCTCAGTGGCGGGATCTCCAAAACTACTTTCTTTCTTTTTGTTTGTTTCCAGCGAGAGGGATTGTTTCATGCTTATCATTGCGATGGGCGGGATTTGCTTTTGGTGTTCAATTTCAAGGGATTGATGCCCTAGGCCCATTGCTTATGTAATCAGGTTTTGGGATCCTTGTTAAAACCCGTTGTAAATACAAACACTACTTACCAAAAAAATTATAGTCCATAGGACTTACAATAAATTCAATACATTGTACAATGAGCATCCTTATGCCTATCCAATATTATATCATACAATGATATCCTTGTCCTTGAACCAAATTGTCATTTCAACACCCCCCATAATTTGAATTTAGGGACCAAGGAGAGAAGACATTAATGGAAAAATATATTTTCCCCATAATGGATGCTCTAATGGGTCTCAATTGTTGATAAAAAAACTATAGAACCTTCCTTATCATCTAGAAGTTGTTCACCCATATTCAAGAACTCAATTTCAATCCTTTGTAGTTTTAGTAAGCAATTATTTATTGGATGTTATTTCCTCTTATGGTATTCATAGATGGTCTTTGAATTTTTTGAAGAATTAGTCTATCTCTTAGGCCCTTAGGTATTATCCTACTTAGATTTGATTTTCTTTGCATGATCCTAAATATGTGAAGTACCACCAAAATTCTTTGTTTCCACTTGAAAATAAATTAGGAGAGAAAAGTTGATCAAGTGTAAGAAGGGAAGAGATTAGCAAAGACAATATTTAGGTATTCTACACCATATTTACTTTTTCCTCTAAATATTAATATCTAATCTTAGTGCCTTGAATAATACATTCCTCAATATTATCAAACTCAACCAACTTTAAGGAAGAAAGATCTAATTTCAACCAAGTTACTTTCATAGGAATAATTTTCCCACAAAATTCATGCAATTTTGACCATACATTAATAGGTTCACTTTTGTCTTTGATATGGAAAAGCAACTCTGGTTTAATTGGTAAGGAAAATAGGCCAATGGCTTTTTCTTCCCTTTGATAGTTGATCTTTGGTGGTGTCTAAAGGTTGTATGTGCTAGGAATAGTTTAGGTAAAGGTCTTCTAATCTAAAACATATAAAATATAACAATAAAACACACTCTAGTTGGAAAGATAATTAATTATACTAAGAAACATCAAATGTTGGAAATAAATGTGTTTACAATAGAAAGAAAAGAAAGTGTAGTCTTAAAAGTTGAATGTAAAATGATGCATTATTTAATAAATACTCTATAAAAGTAACAATATTTTTCTTTTTCCAACTAATTTACTACCTAATCCTCCTATGAGATCAGTTTCAATAGCTATTTAACATCTCATAAAGTTCAAGAAATAAAAGTAATCTAATTTATACTATAACTACAACACATACAAAATGCATTAAATAAGCACCTTCCACCTTGCTTGGAGTGGGCCCTTACTCTGTAGCATTATCCAAAGGAATATTCTAGCTCACCTCACACCAACAAATAGTTTCCAAAAAATTCAAATCAAGATTTTATTATAGGTCTAAATAGTGGGAAAATCCCTTACAAAATATAACAGGTAACAATCATAGTAACAATAGTATCAACATTGATAACTAACCTAGTACAAAAGACTACATCTCTACTTATATATGAGGAGGAAAATACCCTCCTCTTGATTTTTTTATCAAATTGTTACAACAAGATAATATATTTTCTTTAGCAAGTATGGACAAAAGAAGGTATAACAAATTTCAATTCAGCTATCCATATTCAATAAATCTCAAACACCATCGTTACATGGTTGAAAACAAGAGATTGTGGTTATAGAAAAATTTTACCATACTCATTCATGGAAGGCATGCTTTTCATTACCTAAATATGGATTCCATATGTGTTGAGTCAATAGGCAATTGACAATCTACTGACATTAGCATGAAGTACTAGTAAAACTATAAATTGTTGGCTAAAATGGAAGGGGTGTGATTTGCAAGTATATAGTTCCATGTATCTTTGGCCATGTCCTATTTTACCTTTAACTACCATGTCCAAAGCCACCATATATTCCCTATGTTTGTGCTAGTAAGGCATTGTCATATTTGGTACCAATTAGTTATTATCATGTATGACATTGACTATGTTGTGTTGCATCTAATGCCTATTACAATATTTATTTTTGGTGTTAAGTGGAATGTTATCTCTAGATTTGGCTTTCATGCTATTTTTGGTGCTCTAGTTGTTATGTCCTAAATCTAATAATTCTCGTTAATTCCTTATAGCTTGGTATAGTCAACAAAATATCCCTTACTATTTCTCTTAACACATAATATCATACTTTCTATCTAGTATTGCATTCATCCCAATTACCACATTTAATAAAACTATTGGTCAAATATCTGCCTAAAATACAAACATGCATTTGTGTGCCCTAGACAAGGCCAACATTGAAAGGTCGAAGGAAAGAAATGTCCTATGAGCCAATATCCAGAGAGGGCTGGCTCCCTTTCTAATCCTACACCAGTCTAAAGTTTAGAGTTGCAGGAAAGAAATTGGAAATAACATAAAGAAATGGGAAATATAGTCATAGGTCAAATATGTAGGATTGGGGATAGACTAATAGCAATAATTTCAACCAAGCATTGTAGCAGCATAAAATAGTAAGAAGGTAAATAATTCACTTACAGTTTCACGAAGATAACTTCCAGAATCGCATTCCAGTACTCACTCCCTCATCGGTAGTATTTGAATCCAAATGCAGAATTCAAATTTAGCTACAGATAACAGACATGAATATAAGATATAAATGCTTAAAGTAGAAAGAAATCATGCAAAAATTGCTTACAAAATTAGAAGTCGAATATCTTTTTTTTATGCAGAAAACTTGGATAGTTTTTCTACAGAGCGTATATCCTCCTGCATTACATTGCCATGTCTAGTATTTATAGAGGATTTCACCTCTTTCATTTAATTCACATGAACACAAAATATTTACATATCTGAAACCATAAAGAGGAAATTCCTCCTTGAAAAAACTTCATTAGGTAGCATTGATCTAGATTTTAAGGAAAATTCCTAGGAAATCAACACATTTGGGCATCAGTGCATGAAAAATGGTGAAGGTGGTCGATGACTTGATATATTCGTTGTGCCTCAAAAATTTGCTCCTATTCGAAATGTCTTGGAATTCATGAAAATCACCCTGTGTTTTTAATGTTACAGCCCTTTTTAGCACAAAATCAACAACTGTAGTCACCCTTCTAATGGAATCTACTTCATATTTTTTTTATTGCTCTTATTTTTCTCTTCTTTTTTATATTATAAAACAATAAAGTGCTTGTAAATAAAATATGTACATATTTACACCTCGTACCTCTTGATTTCATCATTGAAAATAGGCCTTCATATGAATACCATTAACTAGAATCAATAGATCCCAACCATCCATATATTGAAGATGATATGCATTCATGAAATTCACTGTAGAAACCTGAAATGGACCTTCCCAGATTGCATCGAATTTGTGGTGCTTCCCTGGCTTGGCTTTGTTCTCATTCCATTTGACAACTAGATCTCCCACCTGAAACTTGTGTTTTATTTTCTTCTTGTCAAACCACTTTTGCATGTTCTATGAAAGCCTCATACACATTTTCTCTCTCTTCTTCTAGCTACAACAATTGAGCCAACCTTGCACTCATGGTATCAAATTCATCATCTTCATCTAGAAACAACTACAACATTCGAAGGACAGGAAGCTTGATGTGAGTGGGTAACACTGCTTCTTTCCCATACACCAAGGAGTAAGGGGAAGATTTAGTAAACTTATTTATTGATATCTGATCTACCCATAGAACCTCTTTTAACAATAGGTGACAATTTCTTTTATTGTTCTCCAATATCCTTTTCAAGATCTATAGCAAGTTTTTGTTTGTGGATTTATCCAAGCCATTTTCTTGTGGGTAATAATTAGAGGATGTTTTGAGACAAATCCAATACTTGTTTTCAAATTTGATGATCTTGGCCCCAATAAAATTAGTCTTGTTCTCTGTTACAATGGTGTCTAGTACACTAAAATGAGTGATCAATACCTCAAGGAAGGAGATAACTGTAGCCTAATATTCTTTTTTAGTTGGGATGGCCTCTGTCCACCTAGTAAAATAATAGATCACTATTAATATGTATTTGTGCTCGATGGAGGAATGAGGATCAATGACTCCAATGAATTTCAAACCCCACTGCTCAAATGACACTTCCAATTGAATCAAATGTAAGGGCAGAGATGCCTTCGTATTACTACCAACATACCACTGATAGTTATCACAAATTTGGCTCACCTTATGTGCATCTACGAAAAGGATAGGCCATAAAACTAGCTCGGATGATCTTCAAGGCCATAGGCCTTCCTGCATAATGTCCATCGAATAAACCATAGTGGAACTCTTCTAATATTTTTCTTTTTTTGAATCCTTCATGCATCTAAGGAGTACTCCATCTATGTTCTTATGGAATAGCCCACTTGGCAACATGACATACTTGAGCACCCGTAGTCTAAACCTTCGACACTATGAAGCATCAACATGTGATGGATATTTCTCGGATGTAAGGAATTCAATAAGGTTCTCTATCTAGTCATGATCAACTGTAGCTCAATTCGCACAAATACCTTCATTGATTACCTCATCTTGTATTGAAGCCAGTGATTTAGAAGCTACGCTTTCGGACAATTCTTAGTAGAGAGCTCATCCACAAACCAACTTAGTGGACTAGATATCCATGTCATATTCCTAAATATTTAAGACCCAACATGCTCTCTTGTTGCCTAATTCTCCTTGGAGAATGAAATTCTTGATATCTAGATGAATGACGTAGATGACTATCTTGCTCTAAGAAATAAAATATCAGAATTTCTTTAGAGATTTCATAATCACATACACTTATTTCTCAATGAAATTATACTTCTCCTGGTGTGGAGAAATGACTTGACTCAAGAAGGCAATTGACTTTTCATCTTTGTCTTCTTGCTTTTGTGTGAGAACGGTGGCGTAACTCTCTTGCTCGCCTACTGCATAAAGGATGAAGTCTTTCGAATAATCTGTATTAATCAATACTGGCATTTGGATAATCCTGTTCTTGATCTCCTGGAAAGCTTATCTTCTCACTTTTGTCCACTTGAAGTTCACATTCTTCTTTAGAAGTTTGGTCATTGGCTTCACTATCTAGGTAAAATTAGCAATGAACTTCCAAATAAAATTGATCTAACCAAAGAATGATTTTAGATCCTTCTTGTTAATTGGCAGTGGCAATTTCAAGAGTGCCTCGGTCCTTTTAATATCAATCGCTAATCCTTCTTATGAAATCACATGTCCCAAAAGTTTTCCTTCTTTAACAGCAAAAATAGAATTCTTCGGGTTAATTGAAATTCCAAATTCTTGGCATTTTTTGAATACTTGCCTCAGATGAGAGACGTGCTCTTCCCTACGGTGTGAGAAAATAGTCATGTCATCAAGGTAAATTATAATAACTCTATTCAATAGCTCATCAAAAGCAACATCCATGGCTCTCTGAAAAGTGGTGCCAGTATTTGAAAGACCAAATGGAATTCTTTGATAGGAAAAAGTACCCCACTTTGTAGTAAAAATTGTCTTCTATTGGTCTTCGTCCTTCATCCAAATCTGGTTGTAGCTAGATAGACCATCTAACAACAAAAATATTTGTGCTTTAGTAACAACATGGAGAATTTGATCAATTTGTGGCAAAGGATAGTGGTCTTTTAACAATGCTTGGTTTAGATTTTGAAAATTGATGCAAAGGTAGATATCACCATTTTTATTTTGAACGAGCACCAAATTTGGTACCCATGTCAGTGCTTGATTGGATAAATTATTTTTTCTTCCAGCATTTTTAACAACTCTACCTTCATGAGCATCTCAATTTTGGGATTGATAGGCTAGTGTTTCTATCGAAAAGTTTTTACCCCCTCCTGCAGTTCAATGGTATGTTGGATTATGTTTTTATCATATCCTTTTAAATCATGATAGCTCCATGCAATGATGTCGAGGAAATCATAACATAGATTTTTAATATCTTCAAGCTCTTTTGAAGTATAGTATGTTCTAGTTTTGATGATCTTAATAGCCTCCAACTACAACTTCTTATATTCCTTTGCATTAAAATTGATCTTGTGTTTATTCGCTTGGTCATTCTAATAAAATAGACTCTCAAGTGAAATCAATCCCCTAGGAATGTGATTGTTTTTTAGCTGAATCATTCCCTCCATTTCCTCTTTGGCCAATGTTCTATCCTCTACACTAGCAACCTTATTAATCAAGAAGTTCGCTATTTGTTTATTGATGTTGAACACTTTCCAATAGAGGCTCTTATCAGGGACCCAAGATCTATAAATCACTCTTATAGTCTTCAACCTCCTGACCACTTGTTCCAAGGGAGAGAAATTGGCACCAAGTGAAGCTAAGATGTCTACATGTTTATTCTGCTCCTATGAAATTTCTTGGATATTTAGTGTTGTAAAAGACTCAAACAAATCCCATACCTTGTTGTGGTAGGCTTTCAAATAGTGTTACTTTGACATGCATTTATTTGTAGTCTGGTTGACGATGAGCTTTGAATCTTCAAAAATATACAACTACTTGATTCCCAACTTCTCTATCTTTTTCAATACAAGGTACAATGCTTCGTACTCAATAGTGTTATTTGTGCAGCTCCAAGTCAACCTATATGAATAGGTCTTTTGCAATCATGAAGAAGAAACAAGAATAATCCTAGCTTTCGCGCCATTCTTGCACCTGGCACCATCGAAATACAACTTTCATAGTTGATCCAAAAATAGATCTAGGAAGTCAAAAAGTTATTCCTTAGGCTACTCAATTTTAGTTATGGTATAACAATAAATATCAGTTTCTACTATTACATTGAATTCCATCAATGAGAACTCATCCTCCAAGCGGAGCTCACCAAGAATTTCCTTCATCAAGTACACTTCTTGCACTTCTTCTGTCATCATGTGGACTACACCAGTGAGCTTCTCATCTTCTTCCATTTTTTCTATATGAAAAGTGGACGGATTTTCATTATAGATGTGGATTCTTCTTCCCTTGAAATGAATTTCCAAATGTGAATACTCCAATAAAAAAATTCCTCCAATATTTGTTGTGAATTCCCTCGAAAGATACATGCTAAAATATGGTTCTAGGTCAACCACCACCACTTCTTGAATAACGGTGATCTACGACATGTTATGTAGAATGATCAAAATATATTTAATCACACCTACTATCTTAACTAGGGTTCCATCCAACTATAATATGCTTGGACTGTTCCTCGTGTACTCCATCCCCATGACTTCACATACTACCTTTGGCATGATAGTAGTCGCAGCATCGGAGTCAATCATACAATTATGCACGATCCATCCTTCCATTCTAAGGGACAAGTAGAATGAAGGTGGTATGTTCTTGCCAGTGGTAGAGGTTGTCAATGTTTGTGCTAACACTGTTTGGGTGAAGCTTTTATTATTATCCTTCATATATTTGAGAGACGTGCTCTTCCCTACGGTGTGAGAAAATAGTCATGTCATCAAGGTAAATTATAATAACTCTATTCAATAGCTCATCAAAAGCAACATCCATGGCTCTCTGAAAAGTGGTGCCAGTATTTGAAAGACCAAATGGAATTCTTTGATAGGCAAAAGTACCCCACTTTGTAGTAAAAATTGTCTTCTATTGGTCTTCGTCCTTCATCCAAATCTGGTTGTAGCTAGATAGACCATCTAACAACAAAAATATTTGTGCTTTAGTAACAACATGGAGAATTTGATCAATTTGTGGCAAAGGATAGTGGTCTTTTAACGATGCTTGGTTCAGATTTTGAAAATTGATGCAAAGGTAGATATCACCATTTTTATTTTGAACGAGCACCAAATTTGGTACCCATGTCAGTGCTTGATTGGATAAATTATTTTTTCTTCCAGCATTTTTAACAACTCTACCTTCATGAGCACCTCAATTTTGGGATTGATAGGCTAGTGTTTCTATCGAAAAGGTTTTACCCCCTCCTACAGTTCAATGGTATGTTGGATTATGTTTTTATCATATCCTTTTAAATCATGATAGCTCCATGCAATGATGTCGAGGAAATCATAACATAGATTTTTAATATCTTCAAGCTCTTTTGAAGTATAGTATGTTCTAGTTTTGATGATCTTAATAGCCTCCAACTACAACTTCTTATATTCCTTTGCATTAAAATTGATCTTGTGTTTCTTCGCTTGGTCATTCTAATAAAATAGACTCTCAAGTGAAATCAATCCCCTAGGAATGTGATTGTTTTTTAGCTGAATCACTCCCTCCATTTCCTCTTTGGCCAATGTTCTATCCTCTACACTAGCAACCTTATTAATCAAGAAGTTCGCTATTTGTTTATTGATGTTGAACACTTTCCAATAGAGGCTCTTATCAGGGACCCAAGATCTATAAATCACTCTTATAGTCTTCAACCTCCTGACCACTTGTTCCAAGGGAGAGAAATTGGCACCAAGTGAAGCTAAGATGTCTACATGTTTATTCTGCTCCTATGAAATTTCTTGGATATTTAGTGTTGTAAAAGACTCAAACAAATCCCATACCTTGTTGTGGTAGGCTTTCAAATAGTGTTACTTTGACATGCATTTATTTGTAGTCTGGTTGACGATGAGCTTGGAATCTTCAAAAATCTACAACTGCTTGATTCCCAACTTCTCTACCTTTTTCAATCCAAGGTACAATGCTTCGTACTCAATAGTGTTATTTGTGCAGCTCCAAGTCAACCGATATGAATAGGTCTTTTGCAATCATGAAGGAGAAACAAGAATAATCCTAGCTTTCGCGCCATTCTTGCACCTGGCACCATCGAAATACAACTTTCATAGTTGATCCAAAAATAGATCTAGGAAGTCAAAAAGTTATTCCTTAGGCTACTCAATTTTAGTTATGGTATAACAATAAATATCAGTTTCTACTATTACATTGAATTCCATCAATGAGAACTCATCCTCCAAGCGGAGCTCACCAAGAGTCTCCTCCATCAAGTCCACTTCTTGCACTTCTTCTGTCATCATGTGGACTACACCAATGAGCTTCTCATCTTCTTCCAATTTTTCTATATGAAAAGTGGACGGATTTTCATTATAGATGTGGATTCTTCTTCCCTTGAAATGAATTTCCAAATGTGAATACTCCAATAAAAAAATTCCTCCAATATTTGTTGTGAATTCCCTCGAAAGATACATGCTAAAATATGGTTCTAGGTCAACCACCACCACTTCTTGAATAACGGTGATCTACGACATGTTATGTAGAATGATCAAAATATATTTAATCACACCTACTATCTTAACTAGGGTTCCATCCAACTATAATATGCTTGGACTGTTCCTCGTGTACTCCATCCCCATGACTTCACATACTGCCTTTGGCATGATAGTAGTCGCTGCATCAGAGTCAATCATACAATTATGCACGATCCATCCTTCCATTCTAAGGGACAATTAGAATGAAGGTGGTATGTTCTTGCCAGTGGTAGAGGTTATCAATGTTTGTGCTAACACTGTTTGGGTGAAGCTTTTATTATTATCCTTCATATATTTGAGAGATTCTTGCAACATGTCCACTTGTCCAGGTAATTGCAATGCATCATACAAACTCACCTTCGCTAGTATCTTCTTCATCTCTTCCATAATATTGTAGCCATAAGTACCAAGAATCTTCTCTTCTCTAACCGAATCATACTGATAGGTAATTAGGTGTTTGAATTAATAAATATTAGTTGTTGATCTCCATGAGGAGCTGTAAAGCTTGGTTCAACTTTAAGAGTAATGGAAGCCACATGGTCTAATGGAAAGACATTGGGAAATTTACCTAAAGAACCTGGTTCGAATTTAGGTGTGGCTATAAAATTTATGGCCTACTAGTGCATCCACAGCCTCTTCGCTATCTATTTTTCAATTGGCAGTTCCTCTCTTGGACATTGGTATCCAGTTTTTGACTACCATTCATGTAATTTCTAGTGCTTTCATGCCTTTCACATCTTGCTCAGGCATCTCTATATTCGAGGAGTTCTGAAGCAGATTTGAGTTTTGATGCTCATGATGCTGAGCCCGAAGACATTTCACCATCTACTAAAGCTATCGTTGTGTTTGTTGCACTTCATGGTATTATGAATCATCCACTTCACTTTTGATCCATTATTCTACCTCTTTTACAGTAGATCCAACCATTTGGCTATAATTTCTCATCTTTGTTGGACTCTGTGGCTGAATATTTTATCTGGAAAAGGTTCAAACATAATGGTATATGTGGCTCCAGCTTAAATAAAATGTTTTTGTGTTATTTTCAATCCTTTTGGCATGCTCTTGTATTTTTCACAGCTGATCGGAATCCTTTCGACGAGGTACATGATGGCCACCTGGTTCCATAGCTTTACATTGTTAATTTTTTAGTGTAGCCAATGGTGTTTCCACCTCCTCCATGGCTGCCACCATGCCAGATCTATATTTTTTGGTGCTTTACGCACGTTTACTACCTTTCTCGATCATTTTTAGCTTATTTTTTATCGTTGGTAGTTACAGAGATCATTACCACCACATTTCCATAAATTAAATTAAATTAAATTTTTAATTTAATTTAAGTTTTTTTTCCATCATTAAAACACATTATTAATGCATGCCCATTTTCATTAATGCATTCATTACCCATTTTTAATTTTGCTCGCATCCACCTTTCATTAATGCGGCCCAACCATCAAAACAACCATTAAATAAATTAAATTAAATTAAATTAGTTTTAATTTAATTTAATTTATTCCACTACAATTTAATCCATTTAATGCATTCATTAGACCGCATTCATTAATGCATTCATTAAACCACACAACTTTCATTAAATGCATTTATACATTGCTTTCATTAAATGCATTTCAATGTTGCTTTCATTAAATGCATTTCCATGTCGTTGCCTTTCATTAAATGTATTTTTGTGGTCATTTTCATTCAATGCATTTCATTAATGCATGTGGCCCAACATTCAAAACCAAAAATTTAATGCATCCACAATTTCCAACTAGCATATTTTGACATGTAGTTCGAGACCTTTTTCTCCAACTTCTTTCCTATACCAGTTCTTGCTATCTTCTGTCGTTTAGAGGGACCCAGTTTTAGTTGTCCATCGGCATAGCAATGTTTACAGTCGTTGGAGAGCATTTACCTGCTAGATTTTGGTTTGATGTAGCCATGTAAAAAGTTGTCATTTTGCATTGTAACATGAGTACATTTTCGATTGTACCCGATACTCTTGGTTGTTTTCCTTCTTTCTCTTCCATAATTTGTATGCATTGGAGACCAATGCTTCTTTAGTAGGGAGGAATGATAGGGGATTAGGTGTGTGATTTAATAAATATTAGTTGTTGTAAGGATTAAGGTATCATTATCATTAAATGCACCCTTATCCAAAATATGTCATGTAATGCCTATTTATAGGCGTATGTTATCAATGTAATATAGCTAAGTTTTTGGGTTTGCCAATTCCTTTCATGCTTGCGATTGTTGTTCCATATAAGAAGATATGCTTGATGAATCTACTCTCACAAAACTACTAGTTTGTGAGTTTTTAAATTCTATTTATTCTTCTCTTCCATTTGCATCTTCTTTATTATCCATTGAGTTTTCTAAATCATCAATCATGCTTTTAAGCCATATTGGTATTTTCTTTACTCCTTTTCTAATTACATTATTTAATGTGTTATTTGGAGTAGACATCCTTATAGCTCCTTAGTTTAGAGTGTTAGCTTTTGATGGTGTATTCCAAGGTAGAATGCAATCACAGGATATAAAATATGCATAAATGTAAGATGCTGAAATATGTTATTAATGAAAAGTGATGAAAATGATACAATGCAGTATGGAGGAAATGGACACTTCATAACTGATGCTAAAGATTTACATTGTACTCCATCACCAATCTATATGGTGATCTACCCAGTATACCTACTACTACCTACATCAATGTATATTCACTCACTATGAGGCCCTTTATATAGAAATATGGATTGTTTGGCTAACACTCTACCTAGTTGTACAAGGGGACACCTTTCACATTTACAACTTGCACATAAACACTTGTGCATTTATTATATTATATAAATTAACTTGCTAAATACCCCCTAAATTAGTCTACTACTCTATTTATTTACCAAGGATGGTACATTTACATGACCCAAATGATGTAATATACTCTAACAACCCCTTGTATTATATTATTTGGGTATTGAAGACTTTAGTCTTCAATATGGATCTTCTTATCCTGAATAGTATTTGGCTTGATCATCCTCTTCTATCCAATTTTCTTTGTCTGAATCTTGATGAGTATATTCATCTTGTTTTGTTTCTTCTGCAATAATCTTCATGTTATATCCATTGCTCCTTGTCGTCAGGCATCTTTGATGAACTAGAGATCTCATAATTTTGCATGTTGCAAGTGGATCAAGGTAGCTCCACTTTTCCTTCTTTGATTCTTTGTATGACCTACTTCTTTGATCTTCACAAATGTTAAGCTTGAACTTATTGTTAGTGCATGCTTCTGAAATGAGATCTTCAAAGAAGCAATCTATTATGTGTAGTAATATTTCTTCATGACTTCTATAGTACTTATATTTATAGTAATAGAAGAAAGATAAATGGTTATTTTTTCCACAATATTTACAAGGATGGAGGCTCCAGTAGTTTACCTTTTCATGACCATATTGGTTGCAATAAGTGCATAGTAAAGATATTCCAACTACTTTGTTATCTATTTTAGGAATATCATGTTTATCTATCTCCTTGATAAGATACTTAAACCAAATGTGGATAATTGAAGAAATTTCATTCATACATTTGTATATATTTTTGTTCAATATTATTTTCTTCTTCTATATCCTCATTAGTGTAGTTATCATCAATTTATTTTGTTATCTCATTTGAATATGTAACATATGGATCTATATTTATGTTATCAAAAATATTTTTAAACTTTATTGATTCTTTCCTTATGTTTGTATCTTTCTCATTATTATCCATTGAATCATTAATCATGCTTATGATCTATATTGGTACTTTTCTTAAGCCCTTTCTGATAGTATTATTCAATATGTTAATAGACATCCTTATGTATCCCTAGATTAGATTAAGTGTAGCATTCTTTTTGTTTCTTTAATATCTGTAGAATATTATATCTTTCTTAAGTAAATTGAGTAAATATTTTTTTAATGCTCCAAGGATGAATGTTATAACCTTCCTTCAAATTATTTGTTGGCTTGCTTCGTTTCTTGAATAGCAAGCAACCTTTATTTTTGCACATTGTTTTGGTGAAGATGATGAGTGGCTCCAACTGTGATACCTTGAGGTTCTATGGAGCTCTTAATGATGATCTTATGGCTGATTTGAGTGCTTCTTCTAGGTGGACGTTCTCTCCAAGCTATGGCCTTTGGTATAGTGCCTTTTCTCTTATTCTCTTACACTACATTTGTAATGTAAATAATGCCTTTTAATAGTTCCTTGTACATTGCTTAATAGTGTTGTCTTGTCCACATTGGTAGATGTATATTTTTATGTTGTTTTATGTAGATAAGCACCTTTTAATGTAGACCTTAATGTTGTCCTTTTTCCACATAGATATCGATCAATAATAGCCTTCTTGTATTGAATTTAAAATTGAGGTGAATGCTTGCTTCTGAGCACTTGATTTGACATGGAGTAATGGTGTCTTTAGGCACCTTGAATCTTGAGCAATATGAGTTCTTCGATGACTCTCTTCTCTTGCTCAAACCCTTCCTTTATACCTACTAAGATGACAGTCATGCTTCTTCTTGTAATATGAGATCTTTCTTAAGTAAATCGAGTAAATATTTTTTTAATGCTCCAAGGATGAATGTTATAACCTTCCTTCAAATTATTTGTTGGCTTGCTTCATCTCTTGAACAACAAGCAACCTTTATTTTTGCACATTGTTTTGGTGAAGATGATGAGTGGCTCCAGTTGTGATACTTTGAGGTTCTATGGAGATCTGAATGATGATCTTATGGCTGATTTGAGTGCTTCTTCTAGGTGGACGTTCTCTCCAAGCTATGGCATTTTGTATAGTACCTTTTCTCTTATTCTCTTACACTACATTTGTAATGTAGATAATGCCTTTTAATAGTTCCTTGTACATTGCTTAATAGTGTTGTCTTGTCCACATTGGTATATGTATATTTTTATGTTGTTTTATGTAGATAAACACCTTTTAATGTAGACCTTAATGTTGTCCTTTTTCCACATAGATATCGATCGATAATAGCCTTCTTGTATTGAATTTAAAATTGAGGTGAATGCTTGCTTCTGAGCACTTAATTTGACATGGAGTAATGGTGTCTTTAGGCACCTTGAATCTTGAGCAATATGAGCTCTTTGGTGGCTCTCTTCTCTTACTCGAACTCTTCCTTTATACCTACTAAGATGACAGTCGTGCTTCTTCTTGGAATATGAGATCTTTTGTCCTTCTTGAAGGGACAAAAGTGGTGCTTGTAATAGTTGTATTTTGCATCAATATAACGAATCGAATGTCTTCCTTTGTAAAATTATCTTTGTCTTATGATGATGCAGCTCCTTGAGTAAAGTATTGATACCTTCACTAATTCTTATTAGACAACTAATGTCTAACTTTTTCACTTGGATAATTTAGTAACAATGAATCCAAGCTAATGCACATAATATACCCCTTTTTTGAAGTAGAAATTTGTGCACTTACACTTTTAATGAAACCCTTAGGTTACCTTGAATCTGAGACTCACCAAGTCTCAATTTTTAGCTTCTATCAATTATGTAATGGTTGCCTTCTTCTTCTCCACTCCTTGGAGGAATTTTGATTTTCTTGGTAGATTATATAGGCCACAATACCTTACATGTACTAAGTTCTGAATAGTGTCTTTAGACACTTTGATTATTTGCAGATTTTTGTGCCTTTAATATTAATAATCAATACATAAAATAACCCTTTGAGAGTAACTAGTTTAATGAACAACTAGTATAGTGCAATAAACCAATAATATTTCCAACTTAATGCACTTTAATAATCTCACCTTGTTGCTCCTGTTAATAATCTTCTCAAAGTAGTTTCAAATGCACTAATGATCATTGCAATTTTTTTAATGTAGTCCTCTTCTCAATAATTAGATAATAGGAAGAATGTATCTAACTCCTATCAATGTGCAGGTAATAAACCTTAATAAAAACTATCTTCTATACTTTATTTGAGGACTTAAAATGCAACCTTATATTTTATAACTTTTTAATTCTAATACGGTGCTTAATGAAGTTAAGTAGTAATTTTGAATGATTGGTTGATTTTTGCTATCTCTTCCAAGGATGAAAGACCTTTGATGGGTCTCTTTAGCATCTTCTAGAGGAAGTCTTCAATCAACAAAGGAGATCACCAATCTCCTATATTTCATGGACTCTTATTTGGAGTCTTCTTCAGGTTCAAGGACTCTTCTCTGGAATATTCTTTAAGTTCAAGGCTTTTGTGGTCTTTTCTTTTGGATCATGGCTTTTGTGGCCTTTTCTTTTAGATCAATGCTTTTGTGGCCTTCTCTTATGTAATGTGCAGGTCTACAATAGGTCTTCCTTTAGTTTCCTTTTTTTGCAACAAGATATTAATAATATGATTCTAATTCTTGTCAATGATGAATCTTCACTAGTTGATTTGTCAATCTAGTGGAACGAATGTTGAGTACTAGTCTTCACGAGTTTTTTTACAACTCTATGGAAAGACTCTAACCAAATGTAATCTCAAAAATTTTGGAATTGATATTTCTTCCTCTTAATCTCTCCTATGACCTTCCTATTTTTAGTGACCTACTATGGCTCTTCCTATCCAACAATTCCTTGAAGCGATGTTTGCATGCAACGACACACAATGGTAGATCCAATTTATAAAGACACAACAAAGTTTAGACCTATCGTAGTAATGGTGCTCTCTTGTGGTTCTCCCTATTCCTATTGATCTACCATGGCGTTGATACCACTGTTAGCTTTTGATGGTGTAAGCCAAGGGAGAATGCAATCACATGATATAAATATGCAAAAATGTAAGATGTTGAAATATGCTATTAATGGAAAGCGACAAAAATGATACAATGGAGTGTGGATAAAATGAATACTCCATAAATAATGCTAAAGAAATACATTGTACTCCATCACCAATCTATATGGTGATCTACCCAGTATACCTACTACTACCTACAACAAAGAATATTCACTCACTATGAGCCCCTTTATATAGAAAGATGGATTGCTTGGCCAACACTCTACCTAGTTGTACAAGGGGACACCTTGCACATAAAAACTTGTGCATTTATTATATTACTTGAAGTAATTAGCTAAATACCCCCTAAAGTAATCTACTACTCTAGTTATGTACCTAGGGTGGTACATTTACATGACCTAAATGATATAATATACTCTAACATAGAGTATATGAACCAATTTTATAAGACCTATCCAAGACTTAGGTCTTGTATAATCCTTATGTCTCCCTAGTGACTAGAATAAGCTATAAGCTTAATAAAGTTCTTAGTAGGTAATAGTTCACCTTTTGAGTTGATTTTGTAATATTTTGAAAATAATCAACTTTTTAATTTTACCTTATCTTTCCCAATGAAGTATGCTTTAATAGTTGGATTTATTTTTGTCTCCTTACAATGAGTATGAGACAAATTTTACCAATTAAGTCCAACTCTATATGTAGTCAATTGATTTGCTTCTCTTTCCAATAGATTTATTTTCTAAATTCTAATTATATGTATATAGTTTGAAGTAGTATGCCTTATATTCCCCTACTTTTTGGAATATTAGAAAATAATGGTATTTACAATTTGATAATGATTTATCAAGGTTGACAACCTTATATCTCCTACTTTGAATATTTCAAATATTATATTATGTGTATGCACTTCAATAATTAATTTTCTAAAATATAAACTTGTTTTATTATCTACTAATGCTTGGTTGAATTTGTATTATCCAATGCAATAGTAAACCTTATAAAAATCACCTTATAGCTCCTTTTAGATTTTAATAAAATAAAGTAAATAACCTTAGTAATAAGGTGCTTAATGAATTTAAGTAGTAATTTTGAATGATTGGTTGATTTTGCAATCTCTTCCAAGGATGAAAGTTCTTCAATGAGACCTTTGATGGGTCTCTTTAGCACTTCTAAAAGCTTCAACCAAAGACACCAAACCTACTTTCATGGCTCTTATTGATCTTCTTCAAGTCAAGACTCTTCTCGGTATCTTCAAGTTCAAGGTTGTGTCTTCTTTGGATCAGGTTTGGCCTTTATTGGATCAAGTGGGCCTCTCTCACTCAAAGCTCCTACCTTTGCAAAAATAGAAAAAAACAAAGACTTCCTAGTTTATTCAACTAACAAAGCTATCTAAGTTAACAGAAAACTAACCAACTCAAATTTGCAACCTCCTCTCAAACTCCTATACTTCCAAAACAGCTCTTCAACCAAAATCTAAGTCGAACATAAAAAAGCACCAAAACTCTGTCCTACACTCAGGCTCAGCAGGAGAAGAAGAAAGAAAAAGAAAAAAGAGATAAGAAAAAAAGGGGAGAAATTACCAAATAAAACCCAACAAGACTACGACCACCACTACCTACAAAACCAAGCCTTAAAGAAAAGGATGCTGCAACACCACTATGTCAAAGGGAAGAAAAACTGCAATAATCTTGAAAATACTAACACCCTAAAACTCTACATAACCTATCATACCAAAAAAATCCTAACATAGAGTATATGAACCAATTTGATAAGACCTATCCAAGACTTAGGTTTTGAAGGATTCCTTATCTCCCTAGTGACTAGAATAAGCTAATTAAAAGTCTTAGTATATTAGTTCACCTTCTAAGTTGATTTTGTAATATTTTGAAACTAATTAACTTTTTAATTTTACCTTATTTTTCCCAATGAAGTATGCTTTAATAGTTGGATTTCTTTTTGTCTCCTTACGATGAGTATGAGATAATTTTTACCAATTAAGTCCAACTCTATATGTAGGCAATTGATTTTCTTCTCTTTCCAATAGATTTATTTTCTAAATTCTAATTATATGTATATAGTTTGAAGTAGTATGCCTTATATCTCCCTACTTTTTGGAATATTAGAAAATAATGGTTTTACAATTTAATAATGATTTAATCAAGGTTGACAACCTTATATCTCCTACTTTGAATATTGCAAATATTATATTATGTGTATGCACTTCAATAATTAATTTTCTGAAATATAAACTTGCTTTATTATCTACTAATGCTTGGCTGAATTTATATTATCCAATGCAATAGTAAACCTTATAAAAATCACCTTATAGCTCCTTTTAGATTTTAATAAAAGCAAGTAAATAACCTTAGTAATATGGGTGCATGATATACCTTAGTATGGGCTTCCTTCAAAGTATATTTTGTATTTGTATTTGTTCTCCAACGTTCCTTGAATGGACATTGATATTGCTTGGTGTCATTGAGCATTTAATGCTCCTTCGTTAATGGATATTTTATCTAAATATTGCACCTCCTTGTGGAATTTTAACCTCTTGGGTATCTAATTATGGCATTGAATTTTTTTGTCTTGAATGCACTCTTACACAGTGCTTGCTATGAACGCACTTCCACACCTTGCAGGCTTGATTGTGTGTCCTTTCGTCCTTTAATCTTCCTCCAAGTTGGGCACTTTAAATAAAACATATTCCTTCCAAATTTTGACAAGTGTCACGTGGGAGTTACAATGAAGATAGGCATTGAGATTATTTCAATGTTCATTCCTTTGTGCAATGAAGACTTAGGTAAGTAACCTCTCCAATGATTTTGTAACTCCTCAAGATAGCCACTAGATTATTCCTTGAGCGTTGAGGAATGAGATGCACTTAGAGTGTTTGTGCCAAGTGGCACTCAAGGCCTTTGCTTGTAAATATTTTTTTTAATGCTCCAAGGATGAATGTTATAACCTTCCTTAAAATTATTTGTTCGCTTGCTTAGTTTCTTGAACAACAAGAAATATTTCTATTTGCACATTGTTTTTATGAATATGATGGGTGGCTCTAGATGTGATACTTTGAGATTCTATGGAGCTCCGAATGACGATCTTATGGCTGATTTGAGTGCTTATTCTAGGTGGACGTTCTCTCCAAGCTATGGCCTTTGGTATAGTGCCTTTTCTCTTATTCTCTTACACTACATTTGTAATGTAGATAATACCTTGTAATAGTTCCTTGTACATTGCTTAATAGTGTTGTCTTGTCCACATTGGTAGATGTATATTTTGATGTTGTTTTATGTAGATAAGCACCTTTTAATGTAGACCTTAATGTTGTCCTTTTTCCACATAGATATCGATCGATAATAGCCTTCTTGTATTGAATTTAATATTGAGGTGAATGCTTTCTTCTAGGCACTTGATTTGATATGGAGCAATGGTGTCTTTAGGCACCTTGAATCTTGAGAAATATGAGCTCTTCGATGGCTCTCTTCTCTTTCTTGAACTATTCCTTTATACCTACTAAGATGACAGTCATGCTTCTTCTTATAATATGAGATCTTTTGTCCTTCTTGAAGGGACAAAAGTGGTGCTTGTAATAGTTGGATTTTGCACCAATATAATGAATCAAATGTCTTCCTTTCTAAAATTCTCTTTGTCTTATGATGAGGTAGCTCCTTGAGTAAAGTATTGATACCTTCACTAATTCTCATTAGACAACTAATGTCTAACTTTTTCACTTGGATAATTTAGTAACAATGAATCCAAGCTAATGCACATAATATGCCCCTTTTTTGAAGTAGAAATTTGTGCACTTACACTTTTAATGAAACCCTTAGGGTACCTTGAATCTGAGACTCACCAAGTCTCAATTTTTAGCTTCTATAAATGATTTAATGGTTGCCTTCTTCTTATCCACTCCTTGGAGGAATTTTGATTTGCTTGGTAGATTCTATAGGCCACAATAACTTACATGTACTAAGTTCTGAATAGTGTCTTTAGACACTTTGATTATTTGCAGATTTTTGTGCCTTTGATCTTAATAATCAATACATAAAATAACCCTTTGAGAGTAACTAGTTTAATGAACAACTAGTATAGTGCAATAAACCAATAATATTTCCAACTTAATGCACTTTAATAATCTCACCTTGTTGCTCCTGTTAATAATATTCTCAAAGTAGCTTCAAATACACTAATGATCATTTTAATTTTTTTAATGTAGTCCTCTTATCAATAATTAGATAATAGTAAGAATGTATCTAACTCCTATCAAAGTGCAGGTAATGAACCTTAATAAAAACTATCTTCTACACTTTCTTTGAGGACTTAAAATGCAACCTTCTATTTTATAACTTTTGAATTTTAATAAGGTGCTTAATGAAGTTAAGTAGTAATTTTGAATGATTGGTTGATTTTGCTATCTCTTCCAAGGATGAAAGTTCTTCAATGAGACCTTTTATGGGTCTCTTTAGCATCTTCTAGAGGAAGTCTTCAATCAGCAAAGGAGATCACCAATATCCTATGTTTCATGGACTCTTATCTGGAGTCTTCTTTAGGTTCAAGGACTCTTCTCTGGAGTATTCTTCAAGTTCAAGGCTTTTGTGGTCTTTTCTTTTGGATCAAGGCTTTTGTGGTCTTTTCTTTTGGATCAAGGCTTTTGTGGCCTTTTCTTTTGGATCAAGGCTTTTGTGGCCTTCTCTTCTGCAATGTGCAGGTCTACAATAGGGCTTCCTTTAGTTTCTTTTTTCTGCAACAAGATATTAGTAAGATGATTCTAATTCTTGTCAATGATGAATCTTCACTAGTTGAATTGTCAATCTAGTGGAACGAATGTTGAGTACTAGTCTTCACGAGTTTTTTTACAACTCTATGGAAAGACTCTAACCAAATGTAATCTCAAAAATTTTGGAACTGATATTTCTTTCTCCTCTCAATCTCTCCTATGACCTTCCAATTTTTAGTGACCTACTATGGCTCTTCCTATCCAAAAATTCCTTGAAGCGATGTTTGCATGCAATGACACACAATGGTAGATCCAATTTACAAAGATACAACAAAGTTCATACCTATAGTAGTAATGGTTCTCTCTTGTGGTTCTTCCTATTCCTATTGATCTACCATGGCTTTGATACCACTGTTAGCTTTTGATGGTGTAAGCCAAGGGAGAATGCAATCACATGATATAAATATGCAAAAATGTAAGATGTTGAAATATGTTATTAATGGAAAGTGACAAAAATGATACAATGCAATATGGAGAAAATGAACACTCCATAATTGATGCTAAAGAACTACATTGTACTCCATCACCAATCTATATGGTGATCTACCCAATATACCTACTACTACCTACAACAAATAATATTCACTCACTATGAGGCCCTTTATATAGAAATATGGATTGCTTGGCCAACACTCTACCTAGTTGTACAAGGGGACACCTTGCACATAAACACTTGTGCATTTATTATATTACTTGAAGTAACTAGCTAACTACCCCCTAAAGTAATCTACTACTCTAGTTATGTACCTAGGGTGGTACATTTACATGACCTAAATGATATAATATACTCTAACATAGAGTATATGAACCAATTTGATAAGACATATCCAAGACTTAGGTTTTGTAGAATCCTTATGTCTCCCTAGTGACTAGAATAAGCTATAAGCTTAATAAAGTGCTTAGTAGGTAATAGTTCACCTTTTGAGTTGATTTTGTAATGTTTTGTAAATCAAATTTTATTCCACCTTATCTCTCCTAATGAATTATGCACTCAATTTGAAGTTCTCTATGGTTGGATTCCTTTTGTCTCTTTGGTTTGAGTATGAGACAAGTATAAAATAATTCCAACTCCTTTAAGTAAATAATGAACTTCTTTTTATACCCCTTAATAACCAATAGTCTAATATTTCTAAATTCTAATAATCTATTTTAATGTAGTATACCTTATAACTCCCTAATTTGGAATATTAGAAAATAATAATATTTGCAATAATAGAGATTTAATTTTCCAAGTAGAAACCCTTATATCTCCTATGGTATTTAATTGTAAATATTAAACTATTTAAGTATATAAATATCCTTTAAATTTGCTTTCAAATGTATGATTGATTTTTCTATTATTTCCAAAGTGAATAATAGAAGAGTTTCAACCTTATACTATACTCCTTATAACTCCTGAATGAAAGAAATTTGATTAAGATAAAAACCTTACCTTTATAATTCTCCAAATCCTAAATAATGAGCATTGGATGATGTCTTATTGTGCACTACTCTCCTTCAATGGTAGACATATGATAATGGTAGCAAGTCTTTAATGTTGTTTTGACCCTCTCGAAGACCATGACTTCAGACGTTTAATGTTGTTTACTCCTATTTTGTTGCATATGGATACTCTTCCCTACTCGATATGGATACACCCCTTCTCCACCTTGATTTTAGGTGCTTTAAATAGCACATATGCCTTTTGACATTGGACAAGTGACCCTTGGAAGTTATGTTAAAGATGGGTATTGAGACAAAGCTCATTCCTCCTTGCAATGATGACTGTGGCAAGTAACCTCCCAATGATGCTCTTGAAACTTGATGCATATGTTGATCAAAAATGAGGTTGGTAGATAGATGTTATAGTCTTATTTTAACGTTGGTCAGTAAGTCTTCAACGCTCTTGTTTGGCTAAAATTATTATTACACCTTTCAATATTTTTAAGGATGCCTTTAACGCTTTCAATATGAATGTTATGTCTATTCTAGATGCTCTCTCTCTACGTAGGCATTATGTAACACTCTCTTTTGTTTCGCCAAGTGGCACTTGCATGTGAGGACATATTCAACATATCCTAATCCTTCAGTATTTCTTCTTCAGTGGGTGCAAGTTATTCAATCTTGGTTTCAATGTTTTCCTCCTTTCCAATGAGGGTAAGCTTGTGCATTTTCCAACAAATGATGATGCTAATCTCCTCTAGATTGGCTCTAGCTATGGAGTTTCTAGGATGCTCCAACACTAACCTTTTGGTATATTATATAGCTTCAATCGATGGTTGCTCTTGGTTATTATGATAACCTTTTTCCTAGCTAGAGATTTATCTCCAGTTGATGATGGCTTTCGATAGCTTTGGCTGGCAATTTGTCCAAGTAATCAGTTGGGTAATGTACCCTTTATTTGCCTCTTGATCTTACATATTTTGTGCTTAGTTATCCTTAGATATATTTTCCTTACAATGAGTGCTATGAATATTTTTATGTTCTACAAGCTCTTATTATGTAGGCATTGATCTGGTGTTTCTATACACCTTCAAAAATTGACTTATGAGCCTTTTTGATGGCTTGCTCTCTCTACCTTCATATCTACCCCCTTGACATTAATGATGTAGTTGATTGTAGATAGAATGGTAGGATACTTAGAGTGTCCTTAAGACACTTATATTTTGTCTCCTTTTGATGTAATAATAGAGATAAACTTGGTGCTTGTATAACCCTATAAATACCTTCTGATTTGCACCTGAAACTTGATATTCTCCTAGTCTCGTTTTGTAGCTCCTTCTATTGGTTTAATGATAGCTTTATTCTCCACTACTTAGAGGAATATTACCTATTTTGGTGGCTTCTTTAGACCACAAAAGTGTTGCAGATTTGTGCACCGAATAGTGTCTCTAGACACTTTGATAGTATTTTAATTTATGCTCTTTGGTTATCACTCTTACTTTAACAACCAAAGCACATAATAAAATTTTAAGAGAAGTTTAATGCACTAATTTCCACTATAATCTAAAAGTACTTAGTGCATCTAAAGAACAACTAATATAGTGCAATATTAACCTCACCTTAATACTCCTTCAAATGAACTTGAAATATGCACTTAGTAATTGCTCTTTGTAGAGAACTATAATCTCTCTAGTCTTCTTTGTTGTAACTATATAATAGGAAGATGATAATTTTATTTTTATCAAAATATATCTAACTTCTATTTTAATGTGTAAGTATTGACCTGAATTCTGCACTCTCTTTGAAGACTTTAAAATGAATTCACTCCCTACAACTTTAATTGTAATATGGTGCTTAATGAATCTCTAATACACCATAGTTTTAAAGTTCAACTAATGAATCTTTTACCCCCAAGTTGCTTACCTTAAGAAATTTTGAATATGGTGGATGTCTTGGTGATTTGATTCACCAAATTATTGCCCTTGACTTGATGATCTTGCAACTCTTCTTGGTTGGCCATAATAGCTTCTTAACTCACCAATTAGTAGCTTAGTAACTCCCCTATCTTGCTACTTGACACTGTAGTATGGTGGGGTTTCGATTCTCCTTTAGAATGCTCTCTGTAGATCTAAATTTTTGCAGCTAGTAATATTGTCCTGATTACTGCTCTATTGCAATCAATTTTTGCACTAAAATTTTTTCCTTGAAACTCAAAAATTTGATAGGGAATTTCCTAAAACACAACTAAGTTTTCCTTTAAGAAACCTTTAGTATTCTGTTGAAGATTCAACAAACCCCTATCTTCAAATGAGCCTCCTCGCCTTCAAAGACAATATTCAAACCTTTTAGGTTTGCTAGTGAATTTAGGCTACTTTCTCCCTCAACCTCCTTGAAGAATTCTGACTTCAATATAGGCCATCTTCTCAAGAATCTGAATGTCTTGAGGTCTTCAACAATATCCTTCTAGATTTAGCACTCCTTACCAAATTCTTCTCTTTTTGGGCTTGTTATCGGATGCTGACAATTGTCCCAAATTTTGCTCTATTAGTAACTCCTCCTTGCTGGTAAATTTCTCCAATGAGTTCTCCTAGGAACTCCTTTAATGGCCTTCTTTGAATTTTGAAATAAGGCTCTCCAAGCCTTCTCCTTATTTTTCGAGAGACCTCACCAAGGTCTTCAATCTCACAGCTTCTCTGGGCTTCCAAATGAGACCTTTCCTTCAATCCTCTACTATGGAAGTGTTGGTAATGAGATCTTCCACCTCAAATCTCTAAAATTTGTTGTTATTGAAATTATAGAACATGACCTTGTTGGTTCTTCTTCTCTTCTACAATCTGCACACTTTAATGGAGATCACCAACCTCCAATCTTCTAGAACTAGGAGTTTTGTAATTGAATCTTCTAAGGGTCTCTTTAACTTCTTTAAGCTAATTTCTTTAATATGCTATCTACAATCCTAATGTAGATCACCAACCTCCAATATTCTTTTGGACTCTTCTCTGGAGTCTCTTGAATCAACTATAAGGCTACTATGGTCTTTTCTCCTTCTACATGTTGTAAGTCTACAATCTTTAGTAATGGGACCTTTTCTCAGGTCTTTGAAATATTCAATCTTCTGCTTGTTGCTGCAAGTGTTGGAATGATTCTAACGAAGATGTTATTCCTAGCTCTATGTAGGAAGCTTCCCAACTTTCTTGAATCTCCTTTTCTCCTGCAATAAGATGTTAGAAGCTGAAATGTAAGAAACTCTTAAATCTAGAGATGATGAATCTTCACTAGTTGATTTATCAATCTAGTGGAATCCACGTTGAGTCCTAGTCTTCACGAGTTTTCCTATAACCCTGTGGAAAGACTTTAGCCAAATATAATCTCAAAAATTTTGTAAATGAGATTTCTAGATTTCTCTCAGTCTCACTTATGGCTCTCCCTATTTTCTATCTGATCTACCATGTGCTTTGATACCATTGTTAGCTTTTGATGGGAGGTAATACAACCACAAGATGTAAAATAACTATATTGAGATAACTACAAACTAATGACACAATAATATGCAAGAAAATAATAAGATGAACATCTGCAAATAACTCAAAAATTGAAAGTGATGAAAATAATACAATGTTATATAATGGAGGACATGAACACTCCATGAACAAATATGAAAATGACTACATTGTACCAAACTACTAAACTATGTCACACACACTCTATATTCAATACACTCTATAAAACACTCATTATGAGGTCTTTATATAGGAAGATAGATTCCTTGGCCCTTACTCTACCTAGGACTTATGTACATGTGGACTACATGCACATTTACAACTTGCACATTGACACTTGCGCATTTATTACAATACTTGAAGTAACTAACTTACTTTACTCTAAAGTAATCTCCTACTTTAGTTATGTACCAAAGGTGGTATATTTACATAACCCAAATGATGTAATATACTCTAACACCAAGTACAAAGTTACGACCCTAAGAATGTGGTTGGGATAAAAATAGGTTTTTGGACATAGATCCATGTCCCAAAAATTTCACATTCCTATATTATAATATTAAGTTAATCAAGAATATACATGACCTTACTATATTTTAAAACCTTTTAACCTTTAAAGTCATCTTCATAAAAATATTGTTAAAATCAAATGTATATTTAAAAGTTGATTACTATCTTCAAAACAGACATCTCCTTAAGAAGAAATCATTATTTTAAAATAACTTAGTTATTGGATCCTTGTTTTTCCCTGTATAACATAATTTAAAAAGAAATAAAACATATATTCTCAACTACTACGGTTAAGCTAAGTACGTAAAAATAATTTCTACTCCTAGGGTAAGGCAATGCTAAAATTAAACGATAAAAAGTCCTCGTGAGTCTTCGATTACCTTCACCCACCAACAACGACATTAAGTCACATTCCAGACATATTCAAACTTTTTTTTTATTGGTAAAAAGAGTTTTGAAAGGGTCTCGTAACCTTTTACAATGCTAGAAAAAATCCAAAATCTCCACAGAGACAAACAAACACTAGAAAGATCATCCTATAAAACCTTAGGAGAGGCTACAGTCGCAATACATAAACAAAAAGAAAGGTCCTCACAGGGGCAATAGGGACGAAAACAAAAAATCTAAAATAGACTAACTAACACAGAAAAGCTACTAAGCAACAAGCCCACACAGGGGTAAAGCATGAAATTTCCCAAACAAACCGAACATGACAACCTGCAGACCAAACCACAAATGATAGAAACTTGAAATAGGGCCGATAGGAGGGGGTCCTCCATCGAGAATCCACATGCATATAATCTCATTAGACAATGGGTCCAAAGCCATTGCTAGTAGGGTTCTCCCCCACCAAGCTCTTAAATTCATCGATTATTTCAAACTGGCCCTTGTACTCTTCAAGGAGGGAGTCCACCTACATCAGGAGGGAGGAGATGGTTTTGGTCGCTCGATCCAGAGCCTTGAGCAGGTCTTGTATCTCCTGGATATGTCCTCGGTTAGTGAGGCTCAAAAAGTGAGTCATCCGTGAGGCCAAGAGGGGATCCTACATTGGTGTTCCTTCATTATGGGTCAAAATCCTGGTCAACTTCTCTCTTTTGTTTTGGAACGAGATCGAGTCATCTAAAATGTCATTTATGATGAGTGAAGCTTTCCTCTTGCTGCTCTTTACCTTGACATGAATGGGGTACCAGTGGGGAGTAGACTTTTGTGAAGTTGGTGTGTCGTCCATTCTTGTTGCTGAATTTAGGGTGTCGTTAGGCGGGGGAGCTAGGGCATTCATCCCTGCTTCTTCTCTAGTGTTGGTCGGTCCTCTCGCAAGGAGGGGGGGTCGATCGACACCGTCACTCTATGGTTCTATTCTGCCACCACATACCTAAATAGTATGTGATGGAGGCCATGATGAAGGGGGGAGGACACCCCCTTTTTGATGCTCAACATCGACCTCTCCATCGATTGGAACATGTATTATGGTATGTTAATAGTTTTATTCCCTCTAATATGGTTGAGGAAAGCAAGGTGAAAACTTTATAACACGATCAAAGGATTGTCTAGAGTGAAGTACTAGAGCATTGTAATCATCACTATGTCCTAGGGCTTCGCGAGTATCTCTCTGACGATTATGCGTTTCTTTTTTTCCAACGACTCTCTCTTATCCCTGAACAGTGCCAATTCCACTTGGAGGGAGTGTTTCTCCTGATTGATATTCTCTCTGTCATTAGGAAGGCCAATTACCTCCACCAGAAGGTCCACCGTGATCGTGAATCCCATATCGTGAACAACAACATGACCTTTGTTCGATGACCAGACAAAGTCCATGGACAGGTCTGGCTCGACCCCTTAGAACTGTTGTAGAAAATTTAGGAGGTTGTGGTCTCAAAATATATCCTCAACTAGGGAGGTTAACTGGAGGGACACAGGCTCAATCTCAGCCATAACGACAATAGTCAAACGAAACATAGAGGAACGAAACAACAGATAAAAGATGATAGGATGACGAACAAGGTGTGAAGTAAGGGTGGTGGAGTTTAATAAATAACAAACCATTAGCCACTTCCTCCACCCAATGTGACTCGTGCTTGAAATCATCTAGATTGTGCAAAAATTTGGTGGCACGGGTGGACAAGCACACAAAACAATGGGAGTGGCCAGGTGGAGGCCCTTGGAGATGACACCATGACCGGATGATGGGGCAGGTGAGTATAGATCATAATGGGAAGGACAAAAGTTCTCGATGGCCCAATGGACGTGGCAGATAAGGCCAAAGGAGGAGTCGTGGGCAACCTCCATGAGGGTAAAAAGTCGATGATCCACGCCCGAACTTGAGCTAACAATGCCTCTTGCCAAAATGACATTGATGATGATGTGGGGATATAGCATTTGTCGACTAAAACCATGGGATAAACCCAAAAATCTAGTGAGCCTGGGAACTGCTATGGTGGCCCGATCAATGACATAGGCTTCGAGGATCAACAATCCCACAGGCTCGACACACATGTTATGACAAAAAATGAGGATGGGGTGATTTCACAACAAGCTTTTTCCATGCTATGACTTTCTTGGCTCCATGTGACCTCATCTCATGAATGTGTCTCCAATTTTGGGAGGACAACTAGTTGTGATAACAAATGCACCAACTCATGCTCTGGTTGAAAAGAAAAACATGCGAAGGCTTCCTCTAGAGGAAATTCACACGTGATGTGTGATCTCGGGCTAATCTCCTGGTGCCACAATGAAGATGCACCATGATGGTACTAGAAGGGCCAATAAAACTGCCTAAATGGGTGTGGGTGTGAAACCTATGGTGGCAATTTCCCACATTGGGCCCCTTTGACTCATCGATTGGTGATGTCATCAACATTGGCATCAATGATAGCTTGGGGAAAGGAGTTTGTCCACACCCTTAGACCAGACTCTGAGATATCGATGTTAGCTAGGTGGTTAGCCACATGATTACCTTCCCTGTAGGTGTGAGTCACCTTTGTGCCTGAGAAGGATCAAAGCAACTATTTGACTTCAAAGATCATACTAGAAATGTTCCAGGATGTCATGGGGGACACCTGGGACAAGTTGTCAATTATGTTTCTAGAATCTTCTTCCATGACAATGCTTGAAACCTAAATATTATGGACCAATATTATGCCTTGATAGAGAGCTTGAGCCTCGATGAAGTGGTTGGAATTGATCCCCAAATTCTTTGCATAGTTTAGGATGATGTTGCCCTTGTGGTCTTGGACGATGCCCCTTGCACCCGTGGATCTTGGGTTTCCTTTTGCTGCACCATAGAAATTGAGCTTGAGGAATCCTAAAGGCAAAGGGATCCATATGACGAGGGATCTATCAGCCTTGGGAGAGGTCCGATTGTATATACCTTTTGGGATGCCAAGCTTGGATGCAATGATACCTTCAGGGTGAGGCTCTGGGTCATCCCTACATCGAGCGATTACCATATTCTTAGCTTTTATAGCCATGATCCTGGTAAGGACGTGGCTTGCCCTGTGAGACACATCTTTGAAAGCATGGGCATTATGCTCCCTCCATATATCCCACTGGAAGTGTGGGAGATAAAATGACCAAAAAGACTTTAGGCAGTGCCCTCTAAAAGGGTGCAACCACTAGACACATAGATTGTTGAGCCAAAAGGGCAGGGCCCAGGATATGCCAACCAAGGAGAAGAGATGAGAGGATGGAGAGGGAGAAAGGGTAGGAAGTGAAAATGTGTTGGGTGGACTCCTCATTCGAGAGACACAGGTAGCAATGGTTGGGGATGGACAAGATTTTGTCTTGGATGAAAAGCCATAGAAAAAAGTTGACCTTGGGGATCAAGTGAGGTTTCCAAATGAGCTTGGATGAGAACCAAGGGGGGCCAGGGTTCTCAGACAAGGCATAAGTTATTTTGATAGAGAAGAGGCCAAAGGGCATGGGGACCTAGAGTATGGAATCCTCCATAGGGGAAGAGGGGATGACACAGAGACGAAGGAGATTAAGTAGGGCAGTAGAGGTATGCTTATGTTCAGCATTTAGACCATCAGTCAGGATGGGCTTCCAAGAACAATCTAGGAGAAGGAAATTACTAACCTTTGGCCCAAAGAGGGTGTCTATCAGAGGTCGAGGACACACCAGATCCTCCCTTTCTTGGAGTGGACAACTGCCCAACCATATATCACTCCAAAAATTAATTCTAGCTCCATCGCCAAGTTTCCATTTAATACCCTTTCAAATGATCTGGTTTGCCTTTATGATAGAATTCCATGTCGCAAATCCTTTGATTGGGTGAGGATCATCTAAAAAGTTTGGGTTGTGCCAAAGGTACTTAGCCTTGATGATGGACACCCACAAAGAGTCTTCATTGGTAAGGACTCTCCAACCTTGCTTGGCAATGAGTGCCAAGTTCATATTATGGACCTTTCAAAGCTCGATGCCACCATACTCCTTCCTAGTGCATATCTGGTTCCAAGCCACCAGGTGAATCCTCTATTTGTCTTCTGACCCAGACCAAAGGAAATTCCTTTGAAGTTTCTCAATGCGGTTGCAAAACTTCAATGGGGATCTAGAAGACAAACATGAAGTAAACAGGAATGCTCTAAAGGGTGGCTTTGACCAGGGTGGCCTTGCCAGCTTGATTGAGGAGGCTACCTTTCTAGTTGGCCAAATTTTTTAGATGCGCTCAATGATGGGATTCCAAAGGGATTTTATGGACCAAACTTTGAAGAGGGGGAAACCAAGGTAGGTAGAAAGGAGGACGCCAATGGAGCACCCCAATGTGGTAGCGATGCGAGCTTGGTGTCTCATCGAGATGTTGAAGAAGTAGAGCTTGCTTTTG
This sequence comes from Wollemia nobilis, assembly GCA_028583015.1. Taxonomy (NCBI): domain Eukaryota; kingdom Viridiplantae; phylum Streptophyta; class Pinopsida; order Araucariales; family Araucariaceae; genus Wollemia; species Wollemia nobilis. The sequence continues at coordinate 308,983 of JAQPPZ010005578.1, forward strand.
TCAAAGTTGACTTTCTATCCTACCATGACCTCAAAGGAGAGGAGGATGGACTTAATGCATCGAGCTTGGGGAACTAAGGCCCGAGTAGCCATGATAGTGTCATCAATGAACTGTTGGTGGGACACAACTTGAAGGGAGGAAGCAAGTTTGATGCCAGAGATGGACCCTTTGGTGCAAGTGTGGGTGAGGGCCCTACCCAAAGCCTCCATGACAATGATGAAGAGGAAAGGGGAGATGGGGTCTCCTTATCTGAGGCCTTTGAAATTTTTGAAGTATTCTACAAGGAAGCCATTGACTAGGACATAAAAGTTTGTCGAGGTAATACATATTTTGATCAACTCGATCCAGTTTGGGTGGAAGCCAAATTTGTGGAGGACAACCAACAAGAACTCCCAAGAGATTTTGTCGAACACTTTGTTCATATAGAGCTTTAGAAGGAAGCCTGCTTGGTTGCTAGAAGAAATATAATGGATGAGCTCATGGATGATGATGATGTTGTTAGTTATTTGTCTTCCATGGATGAAACTACCTTGGTTTAGGGAGATGATGGAGGGGAGGATGAGCTTTAGTATGGAGGCCAAGGCTTTGGTGAGGATTTTATATAGGACATTACACAGGCTAATGGGGCAAAAATCAGAGAGGGTACAAGCTTGGTTGACTTTGGGGATGAGGGCTAGGAAGGTGGAATTGATGTCACCAGGGACCACCTTGTCTACCTGCATTTTTTGGATTGTCGAGACCACATCCGAGCCTAGGATGTCCCAAGAAGTGTTGGAAAAATATGGGGGTAAACCTGCCCACACTCGGGGCTTTTCCCTCCTGCATGGAAAAACACCTAATTTCCTCAACATAAAAGGGTAGCAAGAAGCATGTGATTCTAGTCTGGGGTAACTAACCTTGGGATGTGTTGCAAGAGGCCCTCAAAGGTATGGTGGTCACATCTGGGAGGGGGTCCAAGGAGCTACTCGAAGAACAGGACAACCATTGCTTTGATCCCCTGGATGTCAGTAACCACCTAACCATCTTGCTGGATTAGCTCCTTAATCATATTGCTTCCCCTATGTCTTACTATTGTGGCATGGAAAAACTTGGTATTCAGATCACCTTCTTTAAGCCAAGTTACTCTAGATTTTTGCTTCCATAACACTTCCTCGCTCTTGAGAATGTTGTGATAGTCAAAAAGGAGAACTTTCTCAACGTCTTAGAGGGTGGGTTCAGGATCGTTGTCCTGAATAGTGATCTCAATGTCCTAGAGTTGGGATTGGATTTGTTGCTTCTTCTGGAAGATGTTTTCGAACACATCTTTATTCCATATTTTGAGGTTGTATTTCACATGCCAGAGTTTGTTGCTTATCTGGGATATTTTGGACCCATGGAAAGGCCTAGCCCACCATTGAGCAACAAGAGACTTAATGTTTGGGTCATGGAGCCACATTGCTTCAAATATGAAGGGGGATTTGAAGGATGAGGCATGAGGATGACTCTCTAGGAGGAGTGGATTGTGATCAGATCCAATCCTTGGGAGAGAGTGCATGGTTGCATCACCAAACTGGGGGATGACATTGATGGAAATGAGGACGCGATCCAGGCATATCTGGATCAGCTGGTTACCTTTCCTTCGGTTGGTCCAGGTGAATCTTGGTCCTCTAAGATTAACATCCATTAGCTCATTAGTGTCGACAAAGCCTGCAAGCTGCTCATATGACCTCTCAGTTATTGGGGTCCCTCCCTTCTTGTCGAAGGGAAAGAGAGGGGAGTTGAAGTCCTCAGCCAACATCCAGGCCTTTGAGGAAAAAACATCTCTCAACTGGTTGAGGGAATCCCATAAGGAGCTTCTCCAGGAGGGAGAGTTTGGGGTATACACATTTGATAGGACCCACCGAACCCCATCATCCTTGTTGAAGAATAGTATGCTGATGTAGTTCTCGGTCATTGACAACATCGTTCCCTCTATCTTGGAGGGATCCCATAAACACAGGAGGCCTCCTAAGGCACCATTGGTTGAACTGAAGCAGGATGTAGAGTCTCTCCAGATGTAGTTGGAAACAAAAGAAACATTTTGGGAATCCAATTTGGTTTCTTGAAGGAGAAAAATTGCAGGTTTGTGTTCCTTCCTCATGGACTTAACCAAGCATTGCTTGTTTCACCCATTGAGGCCTCTCACGTTCCATGAGAGGATCTTCATTTGGTTATTCTGGTCGATGTGCGCTTCCCTCTCCTTGATGAGGGGGAAGATTGGTTCTGTGCTGGTCCTGATCCTTCAAAATCTAAGAGGACTCTTTGATAGTGAGCTGGGTGTCATTGGCAACATCGTCCGAGGCTTCCATGTTTCTAATATCTTGTAGCGAGGGTCGACCCCTCTTCTTAACTAAGCCTACATCCACCATAGGTTTCTTTAGGGAGCGGGAAGGGGGGTTGGGGGGTAGGTGTTCGGAGAAGGGGGTAGACGAGGATGCCAAGGCTCGAGAGGGGAGGGGGGTGAGGGAGGGGGGCATAGTGGGCAATTGAAAATCAGTTCAAACGAGTTAGAGGGGGGTTTGCCAGAGGATAAAGGGGATAAGTGGTTAGTCACAAGAACCATCGGGTGCAGGGGGAAGGGGTCCAACTAGGGGGATCAAAAGGGTCTTGTCCACCATTAGAGGTCTTCTACGGGGAGCCAAGGGGTTTGGAAGTGGGGTTGGAGCCCTTGGGGTGAAGGGTTTGGGAATCACGATGGTTCCTTCGAGTAGAAGAAGCAGGGGGGCGAGAAGGGCACTAGGAAGGGAGATGACCCTGAATACAACAATGATTGCAAAAAGTAGGTCTATTCTCATATTCAATAGCTTGAGTAAAGGTAAAAACCTTGGAGATAAGGTTGATCGAAGATGGCAGGTCAACATCCAGGTTGGCATTCATGCACATGCAAGCCTGAGTCATTCGGGTCCTAGATTGCGTTGGAGGGTCAAAGGTGATCAACTCTCCGATGCTTCTCGCTATGCCGTGGAGGATGTCATCATGCCAGAATTGAACGGGGAGGCCTGGAAGGCGTACCCAAATTAGAGCAAAATTGATGCTCTAAGTGGCTGGATTGAAGTCAACTCTCCACTTATGAAGGAAAATACCCCTCTGACCAAAGAACCATGGTCCTCTAGAGAGAATTCGTTGAGAGTCTGTAGGATCACTCAGTTGAATAAGGAAAAATCCTCTGGTGAGGGCAATCAACTCCAAGGATCCTTTCGGGTGCCAAGAGGTGTTTTGGCCCACTTGCAGATGGATTCCATGTCGGGGTGGGAGCCCAAAAATTTGTCGATCAGTGAGTTTGAGTTCTGATCGAAGACGCTGAACATGATTTTGCAAGGGATTTCGAGGTTGCTATCAGAAGGGAGCAACTCGACTTTGGGTTTCGTCGTTTGGTTAGGGTTTACTATGTCCGCATAGGTTCGAGAGGATTTAGACAAGCTACCTCTACTTTTGAGATGTTCTCTCCCTGACCAGGAGGATTTGCTTGAGGTTCAGGAGTCGCTTCTACCTCTGAGTGTTGCGCTCCTATAGCTGGCTCGGATGATGGACCAAAGTTACCTGGTTGCTTTGCATAGTTGTTGCTTCGACTTATCCGGGAGACTTGAGGGGGACGGGGTCCATTTTTTGTACTACAAAATGATCTTCCACCATTCCCATTAGCTACCAGTCCTCGAATCTCGCTTTGGGAGCTGTATTCCTCCCGGGCGCCGGGGCCCCCGCCCCCCCCCCCTCCCCCTTGTGGGGGGCCCCCGCCCCGCCCCCGCCCCCCCCCCCCCCCCCCCCCCCCCCCCCCCCCCCCCCCCCCCCCCCCCCCCCCCCCCCCCCCCCCCCCCCCCCCCCCCCCCCCCCCCCCCACCCCCCCCCCCCTCCTCCCACTCCAAACACCCCTCCCCTTCTCCCAATTTTAAATTAATAAAAAAAATAAAAAAAAAAAAAAAAAAAAAAAAAAAAAAAAAAAAAAAAAAAAAAAAAAAAAAAAAAAAAAAAAAAAAAAAAAAAATAAAAAAAATAATTTTTTATCTTTTTATTTTTTTTTTTTTATTTTTTTTTTTTTTTATATTATAAAAATAAAAAAAAAAAAAAAAAATAAAAAATAAATATAAAAAAAAAAAAAAAAAAAAAAAAAAAAAAAAAAAAAAAAAAAAAAAAAAAAAAAAAAAAAAAAAATAAATAAAAATATTATATAAATATTATTTTTTTTATATATATTATTTTTTTTTTTAATATATAAATATATTTTCCAATCTTAACATAACAAATAAAAATACAAAAAAAATCTAAATTGAAACTAAATATTATCGTAGTTTTAGTTATATACTTAAATTAATAAAAATAAAAAAATATATATATAAACAAAGGCAATATACCAATAACTACTATATGCGAGTTAAAAATGTAAATCACATCGACCCATCAATATTCTCGAACACAAGTGCGCACTAAACCTTTACCCTTAAACAGTTCCATCAGATTCCGAAGATGCGAAAATCTTTGGATACCATCAATTGTTCGAAAAAAAATCTTGCGGGAAAACTTAATTGAAAATGTTTGCTTTGGCACAAAGAAAACCAAATTGATCGTTGAAGAAGCTTTGGCACGAAGAAAACGAAATTCGATCGTTGAAGAAGAGATTGTTTTTTGAACAGGGAGGCATTTTTGCAAAGGGACTTATCCCTCAACTGTTTGCCTTTGCCCTGAATAATAATGGTGCCCCTCGGATGGGTTGCCGGCACCCTTGGATTCATAACAGGGAGGCATTTTTGTAATTTTTTTTCCTCAAGTTGTTTCATAAGGTTAAGAAGTTAGGCCTGCCACCGAGAATATGAGGCTACCCTAGCTTTGCCTGAGAAGAGGAGGAATTGCAGCACAGAAGACAATATGAGCGAAGAAGAAGGGGTGGCTACCAGAGAGCTATATGCTCGGTTACATCTTTCACCTGATGCTTCTGATGTCAGCATACCCACAATGGGCGCAGGTTTATCATCCAGACAAGTACCAGTCTCCCCAGGTCTAATATCTCCCTCCCTATTTCTATTTCTACTCATATATGCCAATATCTAAATATATACAGAGAACCTAAACCTAGTTTTCAAATGCTTATGCTTGGAACTTTTACTATACCTTACATTCTTTTCTTTACTTCTTAAACAGCCCTGAGGTGTATAGGCTATTATGTCATTTTTCTCGTTAGAAACATGTTATTATTATTATTTTAAAATTAAATTTTGTAGCTACAAATTTATTATGTCTTCGTAATGTTTGTATCTGTAAAACAAATTTTCAGCCAAGTCGCATTGTTTTTTTTTGTTTTTTCAAAAATTACTCTTCCCCTGTTTCTTCATTCGAATATGACATGGAAAGGCAGTGAGGTTAGTGATACACATCTGTTACTTGTTCAATGATTTTCGGTTTGGAGCCTAGGGAACTTTTCCCTTATTATGTCTATTAAAAAAAAAACTGACAACCTTCACCTTAAAAAAAATATTTAAATAATAATTTGATAAAAACATTATTTACTAAATTTTGATTTTCTTCCCCATTTCTTAGTATTGTCATTTTCTTTCCATTAAAGCCTTGAATCTTATTGTATTAGGCCTCTTGTTAAATTGGTGTCAGAAGACTTGACCATGCTTCCACAAATAGCACCATTATTTTTATTTTAAAAAAATATTTAATTAGAAATTATAACTCCAAATCTTTCTAGAGTTCAAGAAGCTTTTCTCAACACTGCTAAAAGATAAAATACAGTACAATGCCATAAGTGTAGTAGAATTTATATTTACATGTATCGAGCATTTCTTCTCCTGGGATGCACTTTTGAAACAGATTATGTAGTAACCTTCTTTTAGACTTGTTTCACATACTCACCGTCACACTTACTGTCACAACCATGACAAGCATTTCTCAAAATTCCAGGAACATATGTAAAATCAATTAAAATACAAAACTGAAACTATGTAAACGTCACACCTTGGATGTATTGATCCCAACAAATTAAGCATCTAAATCAAGAAGTAAAACTTTCTTTATTGGAAACCAATCTCCAAGGACACCAATCATTCAGGTAAGAAGGCTAAACAGAAGCTAGAACTGGCTTCAACCTTTTAACTGTGTTCAATAAGATAAAAAGTACACAACAGAGTTATTGTCCAACATGTAATTTCCTTGCCAAAGGAGAACAGGTTCTGAACACTTTGTAATCTTCTGATCACTAATCATGCTAACCTTCTTACAAATGACTAGCATTAGTTTTCCAATACAATTTCAAAGCCTATTATAGCTGGTCTCTTCGATTGTGATGGGGTCAGCATCATAGAGATTTAGTTTCAAATTCTCAATCGGTGGCACACAAGCCATTTTACTTTTCCCTTAAGATTTCATCACGAACTGACAAAATTGTGTTTCTTGCATTTGCCGGTTGCACAAGGATCTCAAGTGCTGCAAGATAGTGAAAATGTTATTAGCATAAACCCATGTTAAATTCTAGAATCTAGATCAAAATTCCACACACAGAAAACATGACGACGAATTGATTGCCATTAAGTTGACTTAGATGCATATGTTCACTGGCTTACCTGTTTCAAATGAAACCTCTGCAAATCGTAGTGGGGAAACTCGTGTTCCAAATAAGGACAAAGCATGATATTTGCCCTTTTGAACCTGCAGCAAGTCAAAAATACTATTGATCAGTGAGCGATTCCTATTTCATAGTTAACAACATACTACATAGTCTATTTGACTACAATAAGTGCCCATATATTTAATGTGTGTTTATTATTGGAATGTAATCATATATATTTTGAAGTGTAAATAGAAAGCTCCAAAATTAGGATGTGGAGAAATTTTACTCAGCCTTGACATGTAAATTAGATTGTTGCACTCTCTTCTTCAGTAAACGCAAACATTGGAAAGAGTTCACAAAGGCAGTCCAGGCTCTTTATGTGTTCTCCCTTGAAGTTTAACAATTACAACCAACCAATAAACCATTCCCAACATTCCAAATCATACAACTGGTAAATCACGAAGTCGAATTGAATTGTTTACAAAACTCTTTTACACTATCTCTTCACATCTGTCTAATTTCCTTCAACCTGGTAATCCATTGATGCTTCAATTTCTAATGACATAACATACCTGTAGAGCTCTTTCCGAGTTATTCAACACTAGTTAGTGCCTTGTCTCTAGCAAGCATCGCATGACTAGAGCACAACACTTCAAAGTTAAAGTCATGAATGCAACCTTCAAGCTAATACCACTCAATTCTTCACTGTCAAAATAGAAGTGCATGTAAATCGATGCTTCTTGGCATAACCAGTTCCATCATAAGATGGTACAGGGATAGTTGGTCTTGAACTTGCAACTTTAGGTAAATATGGGGGGTTTAATTCCTTTCTGCAGCTCCCAACTGCTGGGAATTAGAGCCTCTACTGTGCTCATAATACATAGCACTGAAGACTTTTCTCGGAGCACCTTGTCCTGTACTCTCATATGCACCTCCTCATAGTACCTCTTGTCACTGTTTATGTGATGCTTTTCTTATACAAACTGTTTATTTCCAGTGGCATTTTTCTATGACGGAATTTCATTCCACATTAATACCTTTTCTGCTGTAGGGTCAGTCTCAATTTCTAATTACTCCCATAGATATTTGGATACCTGGGAATGACTCTGTTAGACAAGACCCTATGCCACCCTATGCCATTGTTTCAAGCTTCCTACTGTCTGGCTGATGAATTGTCCATCTTCTTGTTAGCATCTAGAAGAATACGCTTCCCATGGGCTAAACTTTTCCATCTTGGAAGTTGACCCCAATCTGCCTATTGTTCGACATTCTGACAAAACACCATTTCCAGTCAATCGAACATGTTTGTATCCTTCTGTCGTCCAAGCATTCAGGCTCCTGAACATTTAAATCACGACAGCTTGGGCCCAAACTAGCTTGTCACATCCCAAACTTTTGGCTCCCTACTACTTTGCTTATGTTCAAGAAACTTTTGCACATGGTTTTGATTATGAAATATACTTTCCATTTATGAGAACTAAGTGGAAGCTCTAGAGGTTTATGAAGTTTAACAAAATAAACTATATGCTTTCAAACTTTTGTATTTTTATATATGCAATTAATCATGCTAACTCGGTGGGAAGTTAGAAATAAAACACACACAGGTGGGAACAAAAGGTAATTAAGTTTCTACTTGCATATGCTCAGCTATGGCACTAGGGGGAAGTCTCTAGAGTATTGAAAGAAGTGTAAAATGAAATATTATGTTTTAATTCAAATCCCATTTTTATGTATATATGGAAAAACTCATATGGGTTATGCAACTTGTTTCAGGTTTGGAAAGAAAAAGCATTGTTATCATAAGTTATTAGTGTGAGGCTTTGCATCTGTTTTAATATTAACTACTAGGATGACCTAGTAACATGCATCCAAAGGGAAAATAAGAAAATAATTAAAAAGCAAAATGGATGAAACGGGGGAACAAATGGAAGATAGAAAGAATGAAATTACTTTGACTTCCATAAGATCAGCAATAGTGCAGCTATTCTTGAAGGAAACATTTTATTTATTTTCTTGATTTTCGCGATTTAAGTGAAATAGAAAGAAGGGGTTTGTCACGAGGAAGGAACTGAGAAACAAAAAGAGGAAGAAAAGACTGCATGTGTGAGAGAGAGAGAGAGAGTTGGGGACTGCATGCTGGCTGTTTAGACTAATCATTATAATGTTTACCAGATTTATCGATTTTAATTATTTTTGTTTACTGACAAGTAAGTTTCCTGTCATTTTATTTTCATCTGAATAATTCTTCTGCAATAGAACATTTTCTATGTGAGATTTGATTTCCAACTTGATAATTGATCTGCTTCATTTTGCTGATATCTAAAGATAAATGCTTATCCTCAGAGTGGAGAATTTTGATTTTATCTTTTTTTCTTTCAAATCTCAGAAAAACTTAGACAATTGCATCATAAAATCCAGCTTTTGCCACAAAGTTGCATTGATTCTCTTTTGTGGAATTGAACACTGCATGCATGTTTTCACTTGACCTGTGCATGAGAGACTTATATATGCTTATTTAGCTTTTGTCAGTTGTGCCCTGTGTTTGTCTTGTGTTTTGCTGATTTGGATTGAATAGAGATCGAATCTCTAAGTGCTTGCTTGTTTGAAGGTTGGCCATTATATGCTCAGTGTACCTCCTTGCACGAGGTATGGTACTTATAAGAGACACCAAATGACTTGATTTTTGTCCTCTCTTTTGTCTTCTTGTTGTGGACATATATGCCATTTAGGACTGCATGGTAAATGGGATGTACTGGCAGCATTCTGATCTTTGGGGCGTTGTGTATTAATGTCTTCATAATTCTTTATATTTTATAAATATGTTCAATGAAAGTCTCAGATATTTAATGAATGGTCATGTCTTGGAAGATTGTCAATATAATTATGGATGGACTTTCCAAACCATCAAGTTTTTTATGTTTTTATTTTTGCATGTTTGATTGACTATACTTTCATTTAGTAACACCAGGTTAAAGGTTGAAGATGATCAAGGAATAAAGGGACTGATTTTATTAGTACCAACCATAGTTGAGAAAACCGGAATTGGATTGAAATCGGCATGGAAAAAGAATCGAAAAAAATTGGGAATCCACCAAAAAAAAAAAAGGGAAAAAGCGATAATCTTTCAATGTTTTTTTTATAAGATTTTTATTTTTTTATTTTTAACTATGTAATTTAAATTAACTTGATAATAATATGTATATATATATATATGTTTTAATTTTAATTTTTTTTGTTTTGTAAGATCTTATTTTCGGTGCGAACTGTCTGGGGGAAGTATTTGGGCCAACATCTCTGCCCTAAAACTCATTGTGAGGAGTACCCCAGGAAGATTTTTTAATTTTTATTTATTTTTTTATATTATTATTTAATTATTTACATTGATAAATTTTATAGTGTTAATAGTATCATTTTATTATATTATGACATTAGTTATTTTTAATTTTTTTTTATGTGGGATTGATATGGGCCCCAATTGTATTATCTTATGACCACATAGTGATAGTGATATCACAAAAAGCCGCTCTTTAAAAGGGTTAAACAATTCTAAGAATTAGGACCCACTCCCTTCCCAAGCAAGCAAAGAAGGTTGATCTTCCGCTCTCTTATCTTAAGCCAGAAAATCCAACTAGATGAATGGAATGCCCTATCTTATATAAGGTGTGCTCCTCAGCTCCCCTATTAATTTTAAAATGCCAACATTCCCACCCGGAGACCCGCCAAATAGGCAAGGGATAGGGATATAAATTTGATTCTTCTTCTTCTTTGTTTTCTAGTCGTCGTAAGAACGAATGGATGTATGTATGTGCACTGCAATTCAACTCCGTCCCCTCCCAGCGTATGTCGGTTGACAAATATGGCACCTTCCTCGGTCCCTCTCCTCAGCCGCCCGACTGAAATTGCATATCTAGATAGATAGTTGATGACACTCACTGAATCATAAATAGAGAGGATCCTTTTTTAAAGAGCTCCAACTAAAACTAATCTTTAATGAGGAGGGTTGGACGCTTGATTCCCTAATCACAACACCCCCCTCTCCTATATAAAGTTAGCATTCAATCGACTTAGTTTTAGAGTTATCCACATGATTTAATTGAATTGGACTTTGAACGATTATAAAGAAGTCGTTCTCAAGTTCACTGCATCTTCTCTCCGATCCACCTAGGCACTGTGAAGCGCGTTATGGAATGGAATTCTCTCTATTTTAAAAGTTGATTCTTTAGGTAGTTTCAGTCAACTACACTTCTTCTAAGGCGCTTTCGTGGAGTGTGTAACCATAGCAGGATCAGGTATCGATTCGAAGTGGCTTGCTTCTTCGGAGAGGGAAGTTTTTAATATGAATGATAGAGAGCTTATTCACCAAAGAGGTGAATAAGGTCGAGCCTTTCCAGAAAGGTTCGATGGTTGGGTCAATTAGATTAGGTTCTCGAGGATAAAAACCTTGTCATTTTTGGAAAGCTTCAAATTCAAGACTTAAAATCGTGTCTCCTCTCCTCTCTATATAAAGGTAAGTAAAGCCCTCTCCCCCACCATTTAAAATGGGTGGGCCTTTTTAAAACATGGGGGGGCTTGATTTAAAATAGAGAGATAGAGAGCAGGGTTTTATTTGATTAACAGGTCTAGTCATCCTTAGGGAAAGGGTAGAACCGGGTCATGAATAACTATGATCTTCGAAAGAGCCGCATGAAAAAGCATCTTTAATTGGGAGTGGTTCTTTTTGGAGCCAAGTCCCTTCAATCTTAAAGAGCCCTATTATGTTGTTAACCTAAAGTCCTTGTTGACTTTGAATAAAGAGGTACAAATCTGACTTTTGGGAACATATCTATCCCCATGATGAGCTGCATAAACTGCTACATGTCGTACGAGAGCCAACCAAGCCCTTGTTGACCTGTAGCTTGATGAGCCCTTGCCTTGAATAAAATAAAAGGTCATGAATCTCTATGATCTATGGAGTTGTTCCGTCCCCGAGAGATAATGGAGATTATGTTTTTACGTAGATAATAGGGCTCAAAGTTATGGATAATGGAGATGTTTTCATTGTTAATAAAGGGGGGCTAGCTGATGGGCTTCCTCCTGTCCTTGGTTGCTGAATATAGGCGAGCACTCCCTTCCTTTTAGAATAGATAGGTTAACTTCAACCTTAAAAAGGGGGAGGGGCCTCGGGGAAGGTTGTCTCTCTTAAAACAAACCCCTTTGAAAATATAGCTATTTGAAGAGAAGACTAAACTTTTGAGCGCTTTCGACTGGCCCGTGAGATTGGAATAATGCCGCAACTCCCTTTTAAAATAATAGAGAGGACCTCTCCCCTTCGATTGACTGATTTTAAAAGGCCCGGTTTTTCTCTTATCAAAGGAAAGGAAAGGTATATAAAATGATTTGCCACTCCGCCCAAAACCGAAAAGAAAGAGAAGGGCTTTTCGGGAAGGGAGCGGAAGATAGACGAGAATAAGGATTGCTCTTTGAAATAAAATTCCCACCCAGCCATAAGTTGGCCATTTATAGGTAGGACTCATCCCCCTATCGATGGAAAAAAGATTGGGAAGAACCTTTGTCTTTTAAGGTGAAGGAAATCAACCCATTTGCCATTTTAAGGTGAAGAAGATTATAAATCACCTTTAAATGTTAGAAATTGGGCATCATTCTTTTTCCCAAGTGCGCTCTTCTAACCAAACGATCCTGGCTGGATTTGGAGGAAATGCATTATAAGGGTCTAGGGTCAGTCGATACAGAATGGTATGCGCCGGGTTGGATCAAAACAAGATGGTTCGTGTCGGGGTGGAGGGAAAAGGACAGATTGATCATGCTTGAATAGCCCGCCATTAGATACGTCATGGTTGACTAGGGATGGGCACCTTTTTTTAATAGTTGACCATATGACCGAAAGCCTTCCCCCTAAAGTACACCATAGTTCCTTTGTCTGGGTGGGAGTGAAAACGATGGATTGGAATAAACGCTATAGTTAGTGATCCTACACTATAGTGATCGGTAGCGGGAATAACCCCTCTCCCCTACCCGGCCGGCCCCACCTGTCTTTTCAAAGGGCAAAGGGCCCTATATATCCCTTGTGTGCTTCGGAATCGAGTAACAAATTTTATTTTAAGCTCGTCCCCTGCACTATATTAAAGGGGCTTGATCCGTTACGGAACGAGGCAAAGCGATTCCTATCCTTACGGTATGCGCTGCGTCCTGAAGGCTCGCTCCCTCCCTCTTAAATATGGCGGGGCGGGCCTTTTCAAGATTGTCAAATCCGAAAACGACCGTCCCCGTCCCGCATCTCATGGGGATGGAAGTACGCGTCTTTGCATGAGATCGAGAACAGCGCTGCGGTTATGGATAAAGAGCTCGATATGAGATACGCCCAGAGAAATGCCCTTTTTAAAACAGAGGGGGCCTCTCTCTCAAAAAGGGAGAATACAGCTTTAGTGGATCGGGGAAGTGAATCTGTACCTCTCATTGTAAAGCGGATTTCTCTCTACCATAAATAAATGAAGTGCCGCTCTCGTCTAAAAAAGCCGAAAGCGAACTCAACCTTTTAAAGTAAAGCTCTCATGAGCTTTAAAAAGGATGGATATGGGATCTTTTCTGAAGCTGATTCCAAACCATTCTTTAAGAGCGCCCAAACCAATGATTCCAATGATGATCCCAATGATTCCAATGCCAATGATTTCTTTTTTGAACGCTCTCCTCCCCTATTTTAAGAAGGGCCTTTTGAGGTGAGGCTCTCCCCTTTAAAATTGAGAGGGCCTTTTCCATAGGAACAAATTCCAATGATTCCAATCCCAACTAATCTATACCATGATCTGGTCAGGGTTTCAACTTTAGGGCGGGGCGGGAAAAAACATGTTGAAACAACACGAGCGATGAATCGGTTGGTAGTACCCGAGTGAGTCAAGGGTTCGGTTGTAGAAAAGGTGAATCCTTAAAACCGAGCTTATATTATATAAGGTCTTCCTTTAGCTCATAGAGGCCTCGAATCGCCTCAAAAACCGGCCCCTCCCCTCTGTTATTAAAGTAAAGCTCGTTCATATAATCGCTTTCGTCAGTCGGTATAGCGAGTTCAGGTGATCTATCTGTGATCAATGCCCGTGCGTAACCATGGAATGTACGTATGGGAGCCCTAGACCCTGCACTCCAAGGTCTGGCAAATATAGATGCTTCATGTCGTCTATACCTTTTCCTTAGCCTATAATAAAAAATGGGAGGACCCTCTATTTTAAAAGGCCCTTTTAAACATGGGGGAGCATCTCATTATAAATCTCGATTCTACCTCAAACAATGAATAGATAGGTCGAGCCCATCATACGATACGATATTGCTCCAGTAACATGAGGGCTTACTACCCATTCGAACGATAACTTATCCGTTCAAGATATTGAGTAGGATTCTTCTTCATCTTCCCTTAAGGAGCCGCCCTCGCATGGAGCCGTATTCACTCATCCCTAGGCTCATACCAACTCTTAAAGGTATGAGTGGGCACTTTGGATAGTTGGTATTTGAACTTCCCCTCTATTTTGAACCAGTTGCGGCTTTTAAAATATGGAGAGGTCGAGCTGTCTATAATAGAGCCTCTCGCTATCTTAAGATGCTAAACCGACTACAGAAGGGAGAGGGCGTCACTAGGGAAGGTAGGTCATCGCTATTTCCACCATCAATAGGGGGATAGATCTTACCATCAATGGGAAGGGTGACCTGTACGGTTCTGGGATCGGTTCTTTATTCATGCGAATGGTGCTCAACTCAACTCAAAAAAGTGTATTTCGAGCTTTGAATCCTATTTTAAAAGCGGTTCTGAGATTCCTTAAAGAGATCCCCTTTAAAATCGGTTCTTTATTCATGCGATGCAACTGAGCTTTTGAGGAATAGCTACACCTTATGGATTCATACCATGCCCCTTTCAAAATAGAGAGGGGCCGAGCTCTTAAAATTGGAAGAGGTCTTCAAGTATTGGAATGCTTTTTGGGGCTATTCCTCTTCCTTATGCGGCTCTTCCTTATGCGGCAGTAAGACCTAAAAGATGAATGAAAGAATCTCTTGGAGGTATTGGAATGAAATGATCGCTCAGGTGGTCGAGGTCATTTATCGTCGGCCGCCTCTGGGTCGAGGGCCCCAGCGCCTTAAGAGGTAGATAACTCGCAGAGAAAGGAAGAATGCCCACGCCGAGCCCCCCCTTTTTTAAAACAGAGAGCCCCCCCCCTTTTTAAAAGCTTTTTAAAAGCTAGCGGAAAGTTTTGTTTTGATGAAACCATAGAGATCGATTGATTCTTTGTTGGGGTGCACATCATAGATAGTTGTTGCGGGATGGGCGAGAACCCCTTCAAAGTTTATAAGCTTCTTGGTGATAACGAGTTTAAAACAACTTATTCTTCCTTCTCTTGGGTGAGCTCGATGAGAGAGAAAATCTTCTTTCTCTTAAAGGGGGGGTCAACTTCTTTCTCTTAAAGGCGGTTGATGGGAGGGGGAAAGGGGAGCGGCAAGAGACTTGACTGAGTTAGGAACTCGACCTTAAAATGTTAGAGACTCGACCACTTTTAGATAAGTTCACCAATTCCATAGTCTATAGTAGCTAGTTGTTGTTCAACGAGCTAATTCTCATATCTAAGTGAGCTTTTTAAAGGGGATTTTCATATAAAACAATAGAACTAAGAGGTTAGCCAAGAGGTTTATTCTAGCCTACAATCACACACCTAGCTCTAGAATCTTCTACCCTTTTAAAGAGTCATTGCCCATTTCTTACCCTTTTAAATGGTGGGGGAGAGGAGAGCTTTTGAACCTTATAATAAATCATCAGTGATGCCTCTTTGAAGTTCTCTCGTCTCTAGGTAGAGGTAGTTGGTGAGCTCTTTCCATGCCCTCTAAGCATAGTATCGATGAAAGGCTAAGTTGATCAACGAGTTAGCTAGTCAATGAATGTCGGGCCCTCTCCCCTCTCTTTTCAAAGCCGGATATAGAGCGCTGCCGCTTTGGGATTAATAAGGAGAATCTCTGAACCAACCATAAGAGCGAGGGCCCTATCCCTATTGAGATATAGAGCACTGAGATATAGAGCACTGCTCCGTTATAATAACAAGGGCGCCCTCTCCCCTTTTTAAAATAGAGAGGTATTGACCCCTCTCTATTTTAGATAAAGGGAATTCTATAGTATTTTTTTAGAAATTCAAGCTCTAAGCCTTGTTTTGCCTTTAAAACATGGGGTTTAAATGGTGGGGGAGAGCCCTTTTAAACCCTAAGGCTGCTTGAAATAAAATAGAGGTTCAATCGATAGGCCAAGAGGGTTTTAATGTATGTAATAGACTCTGACGGGGGATACCATGCACTCGACTTGAATGGGCCCACCTTTCTGCTGGAAACAAACGGAGGAGAGTAGGCGCACCGACCACCCATTATTTCTTTCTCTTGCTCGGAGTAACTCAATCCTAAGGCTTCTTGACTAGCACGAGTACAACCTCATTTCTGTCCTCGGTATGGTTCTTCTAAAACGGTTCAATGTCGATTTCATTTCAAAATAGAGGAACCTCCCCTTATTAAGGTTCTCTTCTTCCCATTAAAGATTTCTCACATTAGAATGGGCTCTTGATCTATAACGGCCAGGCGATCTAGCTAAGCACTTATTCAAGGTACCTTCATCACTATCCATTCCATCTTGAGAGCCCGGGCTTTCTCTTATAGGGCATTTTTAAGGCTCTCTATTTTAAAAGGGCACTCAAACTCCAATGAATGATTGGGCCGACCCCTAATTTATTTAAAAGCCTGGTCTTTACTAAAGGAGATCAACATCTTAAAGATCCTCGCCCCCCTCTCTATTTTAAAAGGTAAAAAAACCCTCTCAATTTAAAAGGGGTCTGGTTATAGATAGAGGGCAACAATCATTTGTTTATTCTAAATACTTGCTTGAATGAAGAATTCTTTTGTAGGTTGTTAATACATAGATAATAGACTCACTCTTTTAAAGGCTTGTTGCTCCCTCAAAATAGAGGTAAAGCCCCTCCCCTCCCCCACCCCCACCATTTAAAAGGGCATTTAAAAGGGTCGGGCCCCACCATTTAAAAGGCAAAGGGTCGGGCCAGGTCTTTTTAAAACAAAATAAAACAAAACCTTTTCTTCTTTAGCCGGCCTCGACAAAGGACACATTTAACAAGCAAGGGGTTTCTCCCGTGTCAAAATGAATAAATGTCTGGTTCCCCTTAAGAGCTTAATAATAAGCAAGTGTGGCTTGGCTTTATATAGAGAGGAGAGCAAACCTCTCCTGATTAGATGTCTTAAGAGCATACTCGCTTCTAAAGTTTCCTTGGGTGAGATTTCAAGGTAAGCGAGTACATAAATAACTTTTCTTTTTAAGGTCACTTTTTAAATTAATAAGTTGGGGAATAAAGGGTTTTACTTATTCAATCGATTGAGGGTTTATCTCCTTCAACCTGGCCCTCTCCCTTTTGAAGGCATCTTAAGTTATTACAGACGTAATATGAATCGAGTGGTTTCCTCTGGGTCGAGCTCTCCCTCTTAAGCTTTAAAAAGGGGTTTTAAAATAAAAGGTTGATCTTCTCTGTTTTAAAAGGGCTCTTAAAAGGGGACCTTTTAAATTAAGCTTCTTTCATTTAATAGTTGTTTTTTAAGGCCCTCAACTCATTATAAGGATAGAGAGCTTGGATTCAGAGGGTCGAGTGCCCCTTTCAAAATAGAGAGCAGCCCTGGCAGTCTAACACAACCAATCGATTATGGGTGGGAAACCTCTCTATTTTAAGGTTAGCCGATTGTAAAATGATCCTAGAACTTTTTAACGGGAGAAGGGTTACTCTCTTGATTCCATGTAAAAAGACCGATCACCACATCCTGGGGTTGAAGAGGAAAGGAAGGTCGGGTTCCTACGTCCAGCTTAAAGTTTTCAAGCTGTTGTGGGAGAGAATAGGATAATTCATTACCGAGAGAGTTGTGCCTTGACAAGGCATACGACAGAGAGGGGTTCGAACTTGCGACCATTAGGAGAGGCCCTTTAGAAAAAACTCCCACCAATCAGGCTATATCATGGCATAGCTCTTGGGAAAGATTATCTATTCTATATGGTCAAATCCCTAATTTGTACACAGGTATAGATAGTGTCTCCCCATTCCTTGTTGGTCTCGCAGAGTGATGAAACCGCCTAGCCCCCCGCTCGTCTCATCATTGGTTCCCTCTTATATAAGGTTCGCGTTTAAGGTTCTTTCCAAATGAGCAGGAGGCCTTGGTCGCTTCAGAACTTCAAGGGGTGCGGAGAGGTGGGCCTTGATAAAAAGGCTATCTATGTCGAGTCTATCTCTTGAATCTCTGTCTCTTTCAACCAGGTAGTTGCATTCCCATGTCTATGTCCTACTGTAGCTTGGACGAGTCCCTTAGTATGATTATGAGGATTGAGTCTTTCCGGAATGTGTGAGAGTAAAGAATGTAGAACTCTTTCATCTAGAGCGTGATCATATGATAAAATGATAGAAATATGACACACGAGATTCGCTTCCATTCGATAAAAAACCTCACGCCTCATTCATCGAAACGAGGCGCCTGTCCCTCAACCCCCGAACCAGTGGAATTCATCATTTTCGTTGGTCCAATTCAAAGCCATCATAGGAAAGAAAAAATATGTTTTATGAAGGAATAACAATGGTTTCGATGGGTGCAGGATTCGGACCTTGGAGAAAGAAGGGCTAGAAAATGGAAAACCTCTCTTAATAAAGCCTAGGGGATGGCAGTAAGCATTATGAAAAGGGAGCATTTGAAATACTTGTAGGATCATGATCATCAGTAACTGCATCACGATCACAAAGGTTGGAATCTTCAACTCAATAATCTTAATCTTCATCTCTCTGATCCAAATCATAATCTCTCTCTTGATCATCAAAATCCTAATCTCGATCTCTAAACTTTGAATCTGGCTATCGATCTGACTCTTTAACTGGTTTAAGGTAAGCAACTGGGTCTTTCTAAAGAATATCAAAATCTTCCTATCGATCATGAAAGATAGGATTTGGATAACGAAGGTATGAATCACGATCATCAGGAGGAACTGAATCTCGATCTCGTCCTATAATTGTGCCTGGGTCATCTGAAGCTAGTTGTGATGTTGCTAGTTCAATAGGTGTTGTTGGATCACTGGTATTAGAAGTTGCTGCTACTACTGGATAAGTTGCTATTGGATCTGCCAATATAGAGGTAAGGGTTGTAGGATATGAAACAAATGGATCTGCTTCTACCGTAGGTGCCCTTGCCTCTGCTTTTGCTTCTTCGATTGCTTCAACGGCTGCTTGTGGTGAATGAACATCAACCATTGCTTCCACCTATGCTTCTATTTACTACTCGGATGCTTCCTTTGCTTCTCGATCCCGATCTTTATCTTTATCTGCATCTGGATCTTTATCTAGAATTGGAAGGGATGTTGTTGGACAAGGTGGTGCTGGTGAAAGACCTGGTAAAATACCAAAGCCTGGTGGTGCATAAAGTGCATGAAGTCGAAACAAAGGCAGATGTGCAAAATCTCGGAACACATTATCGATGTGCATAAAGTGTCAGATGTGCTAAATTATGATATATGCCCTTATGGCCCTTATGGGTGATGCCTTTGCCTTTACCTTTTATGCTTTTGGTGGAAATGCAATATGATCTACTACTATAATATAGGTGGATTGACTACTTAAATTAGATATGTGTATGGATATGCTACTTAAATTGGTACTGCAACCCTAGCTACTGGCTTTCCAACAACGGGCTCTGGATCTCGATCTCGATCTGACAACATACATACCACACTACCCCACCCGGATGGTGACCATTGCATCGCTATAGATACTAGATACCACAATAAGGGTGACAACATTATTAGTAAGGGTAGTAACCTATGCATCGTATAATGATACAAGTGCTCCCTCTTGAATCAAAAGACAACATCAGAAATGACTGCATCAATGACTTCATCAATGGCTTAACCATAAAGAATCAAGAGCGGAATCAACAACATAATCAAACTCGTAAGCAACATAATCGACTGTGGAATCAACAGGATCCTATGCCTTTGTTGCCCCCGCTACCGACCACTTAAATGGGTTATTTCAATGGGCAACGAGCTATCGAACTGCTGCTCCTGAAATTGCTCTCAGGTATGGAACTGCTTGCTTTGGCACTGTAACTGGATCATCTGGATCAGTCAGTTAAACAATCGTTGTTGTTGGATCTTTAACGGAATCTACAACTTAATTAACAGGATAAACTTTTAGCTATGCTATTGGCTCTACGGGATCTGCTGGGTATCAAACTGCTTGCTTCGGTCGAGATCCAGATTTTGAGAGTAGTGATCGAGAGCCTGATTCTTACGTTCGTGAGCGTGACCCAGACCTTCGTGATCCGTATACGCCATAGGCAAAGCAAGCACCAGTACTAGAGTCAGTTGTTCCAGATCGAGAACCAGCCCTAGTAGCAACAGAGGCAAGGATGGCAAGAGCAAAGCAAGCAGTAGACCTAGCAGCAGATCCAGTTATAGATCAAGACCCAGCATAAGATCCATACCTAGTATTAACACCAATAGGAGCATAAGTAGCTAATACGTAATAAGCACTAGTAACATACCCAATAGTAGGACCAACACCATAAGCTAGGGTTGCAGGAGCAGAGCCATAAGCATATCATTATACGATAGAGGGATTAATACAATTTATGGAATCTTTGATCTGTTAGTCACTATGTGGATTGAGACTTGATCTCTTAAAGTGTTTTCTTGGCTAATGTGTTTATTGGTGGATTATGTTTATACATGGACCAAATCTAGTCATCCTAAGAATTGGTAAGTAGGAGTCTTGCATAAGTTGATGTTTGATTCCTAGAAATTGTTGAAAACATTATGATGATTTAGTCTCTAGGAACAGTTTTATAATAAGCATCATGCTATTGTAAATGCACATATGACTAATGGATTTTATGTGGTTTAACTAGGATATTGCTAAGAAATCACACTTAGTACATATAACTTTAAACCAAATCCTTTTATGAGTTGATAACTCAAGTATTGAATTGATCAAATTTGGGTAAAGTGAATTCACTCTCACATCATGAAGGATAATGATAAAGTGAGAGCAAGTAAGAATGGTAGACATTTTAGTGTCTATGAGGGTTTGTGTGATAACCCCCTTAACCCCATTGTGTGGTATGGGACAATGGTTAAGCATTGCAATTATATTGATGCTCTATCCATGAGATAGGACATTTAATCTTCAAGGCATATGCCTAATATTTGGGTTGAAATAAACCTAACATAATGTATAGGTTAAAAAAAATATCTAACATGAGTCTAGTTTAATGGTGGGTTAAACTAGAAGGGAAAAATGCATTCCTGTTGAAATAGATGGGAGAATTCCCAAAAGCGTGGTATGTTTTATTATCCACTGGCCTTAATAGAAGAAGTGGTACCACTCCTATCCACAAGATAGACACTGGCCATGTTGACTCTTGTGAGTTGCAACCTTGAACTTACTTGGGAATTCATCTTTATAAGAACTACCCCTTGATCATAAATATTAGCTATACAAGATAATAGATGAATTACTTGTTGCTTGAAAGGTATGATAAATGATAAAAATAAGATTCCTTTTTGAAACCATCATTGAGATGTTATCTTGTGTTAAGACAAGAGTAGGAATAAGATCTTGGAAAATTGTATAATTTGTACCTTGTAGAAAATACGAGTGCAAATTGATCATCTTTGGTTAGTTCACAAAGATAAAATTAGTTACAAAAACTATAATTAGTGTGAACTATTAGGGAGTGTATTGGAAGTACACCTAAAAATATGATAAGACTATCCAAATATTAGATCATACAATTCTATAGGAATTGAAAAATTGTGTTGGGAAAGAATAGATCAGGTATTTATTCTTGAGAGAAGTATGGGATCCTCTCATTAAGTTGATAAAATCATGTCCAAATGCTATAAATGACACCTTATTTGGAATAAGTGTGGTCACCAATATCATCAGTGGATGATAATGCACTTGGAATGATGTCTTGGAATAAGTATCAACATAAAATCATCAAAAAATGATTAAATACCAGAAAAAAGACACCTTATATAGAGTAAAGTATGGTTATGCATAAGGGGTAGTACCGAAAAAGTATTTATCAAATCGGGGTGAATCAACGTGAAAGGTGTATAAACTTTGGGGTGAATTTTTCAAATTTTTGAAGAAATTTTTTCAAAACATGTCGATTTTTTATTTTTTTTTCCACTAAAATTATCAATAAAATTTTATAGCTACTGGCAGAAGGTGACTTGTAGAGGGTGAATGGCATAAGGCAAGTGGCACAAGGCGAGTGGCACAAGGCGAGTGACACAAAGTGAGTGGAATAGGACGAGTGGCATAAGCCGAGTGGCATAGGGTGACTACAATAGGGTGACTGGCATAGGGTGACTGGCAGATGATGAGTGGCATAAGGCGAGTGGCATAATGTGACTACAATAGGGTGATTGGCATAGGGCGAGTGGCAGATGACGTGTGGCATAAGGTGACTGGCAATGGCGAGTGGCATAAGGCGACTGGCAATGGCGAGTGGCATAAGGTGACTAGTAGACGACGAGTGGCATAAGGCGACCGCTGTAATTTATCAATTATATGACATCACGTATCCTCTCTTCTACCACATGTCGTGCATCTATTAACTTCTGCCATGCATAATTCTATAAATTCATTTGTAGGGTCATTTTTTACCTCTTCCACAACGTTTTCCATAGCAATTTTAAGCCTTTTTCCAGTATTTTCAAGGCATTTTCCACAGTGGTTTCCAAGCATTTTTAGAGCATTTTGGTAGCATTTTCAGAGCATTTTGGCAGCATTTTGAGAAGGTTTTGGCATCATTTCCAAAAGGTTTTGGTAGTGTTTTCCAATGCATTTCTAAGAGTTTTCCTGGTTTTTTTTAAACATTTTCTTACATCTCTTCAGATATGGCTAGCTCTTCCTCTCCTCTTCTCTCTAAAGTGTATTTCAAGAAAATATTCTGCCCCAACCTCAAGAGCATTTTCAACACTCTTGGAAGAGATTCCCAATGGTTTTACATCGTTGGAATTGCTAGTGTTTTGAAGATGCCATAGTTGAAGATTAACGTTCAGTTGATGCAACATATCATTTCTTGTTACAACCATGACGTGCCCACTGTTTCGATCTGAGTGGATAACAAGGACATTTTTTTCTGTTAAACCCTCTGATGTGCAGCGACTAACAAGACTACCATTTTTAGATGGTGTGATGGTGAACAAACAGTACGCCTTAACCGATGATGATAAATCCACCCTAGGAACTGTTTACTCTGTTCGTTCTAAAAATTTGAAAGGTATAATTTGAAATTTTATTTTTTATTTAACATTAAATATTGTTGTGTTGTAGTTTCATTTCTCTAATAACGTTCTCCTTGTACTTTTTGTTTTCTAATAATGTTGTCTCTTTTTTTTAGTTAATTATTCTAAGTCCAAAAGGGGCTTAAACATTTCCAATGTTGGAGATAAATTTCTAAATGCTTGCATTGAATTTTTCAGGCAAGGCTTAGTCTGCAGGGGTGACCTACACAAATGCCTTTTTGGGCACTTTATTTGGTGATTCGTTGTATTGGTGGCGGTAGATTTTACTAGTCCACGCACATTTCCAACCACCCGAAACACGACCTTTTGAGTGCCCAAAAAATTCAATCTGCTTATACAGTGACTACCAGCAATTTTATTCTTTGTTTATTTCAGGAAGCTTATTTTAGCCTTCAATAAAGTAGTCCTCCTACTTCATTGCACCCCAGTTTGTTGTCTATTGGCATGTCTGATGATGAGATACAGGTAAACATATTTGTTGTAATATCTTTGTTTTCTTTTTTTAATTCTATCTCGTTATTCTCTAATTTTATTTTGAAAACAAAGAAGAGCATCTCATTTTTCAAGTAAAAGGGAAGCCGCATTTAGGGTCTAGGAAGTATCTGCTAATTATGACACGCAGTCGCAGTCATCACCAATAACTCCCACCAAACGTGTGAGGTCTCATGGTGATCGGATTCAACATACACCTGTGACACATTTTACTTCTAAAATTGTTAATGTCGACGTGGAAGAGGTTACCTCCAGCCCACAAGGTAACCTTACTCTTCAAAAATACTAATTTAAATGATTGATTTTAATGATAAAATTATGTTTTTTAATGTGTTTTAAATATTTTTTAGAGAAATGGTAAATGGTTGAATCATCAATGGCTGTAGAGTCTGAGTCTGGGATGTATGGTTTAAATAAATATTTTTTTAATGCTATTGTTATTTACACAAGATTAAATTTATGTTTTTGTGCGAAATTTAACAAAGGGACATGCTAGATTCAAAAGGCTAAAAAAAATATGGCTCCACCGTCTGTCCAGCCATAGCAACGACCACAACAACAACCACAACAACAACAATAGCCACAACAGGTTCCTGTCCATTTAATGCAAGTTCCTGTACATCCACAACAGGTTCCACCTGTGAGGAACCAATCACACATACGTGGTAAAATGTTCCTCACACCACCACCTCATCATGCAAGAAGTGCTACAAAGACACAAAATGTGTCATCATCTAATGTTTCTATTTTATCGATATTAACCTTGGATAATTTTTCAAATGTTGAGAGTGCATCTCAAATGCCCTCGGGAACTCTAGAATGTGACTTTCTTTATCAGGGTATGAATCCTGAAAAATTACCCTTTAAAGGCAAGTGATATTCTTGAGGATGAAGAGGGCATTGATGATGAAGAGTATGACAATGTAGATGCCACCGAAGTTTCCCCCTCTGCCCCACAGCAAGTTGTCGCCCGTCATGTAACAGATGATGATATCCTAAACTTTTCTGAAAATGTGTTATTAGCCGATAGATGTAAAGTTGTAGTTTATAATAATCTTCTTTCGGATATTGATAAATTGAAAGAATGGGAATATCGGGCCAAGGTTTTGATTAAAGCAATCAATGGTCGATATAAGAAATTTTCAAAGAGAAAAAAGTTGTTTTTAAAGGTTGAGAATGGCCCCAAAAGCTCGATGCTTTGCTACATAAATCTGAATCTGGCACTATGGAGGCCGAGTATACATACAGAGATGAAATTCTGGCCATTTTTTTGAATCGTTTGGAAAACCTCAATGCAAAAGCCCAAGCATATTTCAATGAATGGGCACTAGATCATAACAAAGTAGCAATTGCAAAAACAACACAACTTACAGCTGATGTAAGTTTTACATCTAACTAAAAAATGTTTTTTTGTTAAATATGTTTTGTTTTATAAATATTAACCTTTTTTATTTTATTTTATTTTTGTAGTCTAATTTCCAACACCTAAAGCAACAAGTCGGTGCCATGAAAATTTTGATCAAGACTGCTAAAATTAGCATTAATAATGCTATTGAAGTGAAGAAGAGGTTACAACAGATGATTAGAGAAAATAATTGTTTGAAGAAGATTTTTAGAGATATGGGCTTGGATGTCAAGGCTAAATTGAAAGAAAATGAGGAGCTGAATGCACCGTTCAAAGAATATCCAACGAAGGAAGAGAGTGCCTTGTTATCGGGGATCAACACTATAGTAGAAAGTTTGGTTAGGGCTGGGGCATTAGAAGAAAATGATATTGAGGTAGATGTGGGTGGACCTTCAGGAAACATTGAAAAAGAATAGAAGTTTATTGTGTTGCATTTGAAGTGAAACAAAAACTCTTTATATTTTTATAAATTATTTAAAACTGGTATTTTTTTTTAAAACTAAAATCAATGATAGAGGCAATCTCTAAAAAATTTGTATTATCATTTTGAAACTTTGTTTTTAATTATTGTTATGTTTTAATTTGAAGTGGAAGAAATAATGTTTAATATGTTTTGTAAATTACGAATGAATGGTATCCTTATTGAAAATTGATATCAGGGACGAGGCTGTTAATTTTTTCAGTTCATTATTGGGTGAAGAACGGGCCTGTAATGCCCAAGCAAAGGACTCTCTCCTTCAATTCATTCCACAACTCATTGATGAAACGATTAACGAGTCTCTTACAATAGCTTTTTCAGATGAAGAGATCAAGGAGGCTTTGTTTAACATGGATCCTGACAAAGCTCCTGGGCCGGATGGGTTTTCACCGCGGTTTTTCCAAGTTTGTTGGGATATTGTTGGAGCAGAAGTTATTGCTGAAATCAAGGATTTCCAAAGTTCAAATCATATTCCAAGGGGTTTCAATTCAAATTTCATTGCTTTGATCCCTAAAGGCCCCAACCCCAAGACTATGGCTGACTTTAGGCCGGTTAGCCTGTGTAATATATCCTATAAAATTCTATCCAAATTTTTAGCCAACCGTTTGAAGAAAGTTCTACCGGTTATCATTGATCCAAGTCAAGGAAGTTCTATACAAGGAAGATCAATCTTAGATGGAGTTATTACTATTCATGAGGCTCTTCATACAACCACTCAGACCAAAAAAGTAGTCATGGCTTTAAAGTTAGACATGAACAAAGCTTATGATAGGATAAATTGGGAATTCCTAGAGGCAGTTTTATTAAAGTTTAGCTTCAACATGAAATGGTTCAAGTTAATAATAGAGTGTATTTCTAAGCCTTATTTTTTAGTTTTGGTTAATGGGTCTACTGCAGGTTTTTTTCAAAGAAAATATGGTCTAAGACAAGGAGATCCCATAAGTCCTATGTTGTTCATCATTGTAGTTGAGGCCTTGGGAAGAACCATTAAGGCAACAACAGTAGCTGGACTCATATCAGGTATCAAGGCCACATCGCTAACTACCCCGATGACACATCATCAATTTGTTGATGATACATTGCTACTGACTTTGGCTTCTATGGTTGAGGCAAGAAGGATTAAAAATATTCTCATAATGTATGAAGAAGTGGTTGGATAGAAAGTGAATTTTGATAAGAGAAAACTTTATTTCATCAATACCCCAATTCCTAGGCAAAACAACATAGCAAGGATCATGGAATGTCAGATTGCATCCCTTCCCACCTCCTATTTAGGTCTTCCCCTATTTACGGGGAAACCTGAAGGATCAATGTGGAACATAGTTCTGGAGAGGATCCAAAAAAAGCTAGCAGGTTGGAAAGGACATCTGTTATCTCAAGAAGGCAAAGCAGTTTTAACTATGGCTTCACTTCAAAGTATACCCATTTACTTCCTATCAGTCTTTAGAGCTCCCAGCAAGGTGTATCACAAAATTGAGTAGCTTCAAAAAAAAATTCTTTGGTCAGGGACTAAGGATAAGAAAAGGATCCATTTAGTAGGTTGGAACAAGGTTTGCAAACCTAAATATGATGGGGGGTTAGGATTGAGGAGAGTTGCTCATCTCAATACAACTCTGTTAGCCAAACAAGCGTGGTGGTTATTGACTAAGGTTGATAATGAATGGACTGCCATATTTAGGAGGAAATACCTCCAAGGTGTGAACTTCCTTAATGACAACTTAGCAAGAAGGGTGTCTGCTTTTTGGAAGGTAATCCTCATGAGCAGGGATCTTGTCAAGAAAGGTCTTAGATGGATTCTAGGAAATGGGTAAAAAATAGACTTTTGGAAGGATCGGTGGGTGAGAGTTGAGGAGTTATCCCAGAATCCTCATTTGGCTAGGATTCAAGAGCATATGGAGCAACATATTGGGAAGAAGGTTGCAAATTATATGTGGCAGGATATAAATATCAACAGGTGGAAACACATCAGAGTACAGGGTTTTGAAGCGAAGTCTGAAGAGCTTTATAACATTTTAACTCAACAAATTATTCCCTCTAGAGAGGATGAAGATCACATTGTTTGGGCTGAGACTGAAAGTGGCGACTTCACAGTTAAGTCTACCTATAATTTGCTTCTCAATGTGGAAGGTCAACAATTTCAACCGAGTTTGGTTTGGATCAAAGGCTTAATTCCTAAAATATCCTTTTTTTCATGGTTGGTGATTCAAGGAAAAATCCTCACTATGGCCAATATGTTATCCAAAGGTATGGTTATTGCTAACCGTTGCTACATGTGCGGGGCAGGATGGGAGACAACCCAACACTTGTTTCTAGAGTGTCCGGTAGCGGAGTCCATCCTGGATGAACTTTTCCAAGCCTTTAGGATCTCGTGGGTTAAGCCTGCTCTTATATCCAAAGTGTTCCATCAATGGCCTCAACCCTTTGTTAGCCTAAAACTTAAGTACCTATGGAAAATCTATTGGCATCATTTTCTCTAGCAGATTTGGCTAGAAAGGAACCATAGAGCCTTTAAGGATACCATTCACAACCCAAAAACCATCCTCAAAAAGATTATTGTCTTTGCGAAAGAAAACCTTAGCACCTTAGTGGATGAGAACCACTCAATTCCTCCCCAAGAAAAACAATTAGCTCAGGCCTTAGGTATTGAGGACAAACCTTCCATTCCTTTGCCCAATCCCAAAAATGGGATTTCTTGGGAGCCACCCCCCAGGGTTGGTTTAAACTAAATTTTGATGGTGCAACCAAGGAGAACCCGGGAAGAGCTAGAGATGGAGGAATAATCAAGGATCATCAAGGAAATCTGGTCAAGGCCTTCGTTGAACCATTGGGAATCAGAACTAATAACGAAGCAGAAGCTAGAGCCCTTTGGAGAGGGTTGCAAGTAGCCCAAGCAACTCAAGGTAACTTGATGATTGAAGGTGATTCTATGAACATCATCAACCTGTTAACCAATGGCAAAAAACCTCCATGGAGAATCGAGGGAGTCATCCATGAAGTGAGGATCCTTTTTGCGGCAAGACAGAACAGGAGGGCTCGTCACGTGTACCATGAGGCCAATAGGTCAGTTGAAAAATTAGCCAACATAGGTGTTGATGTTGGTAGTTTGGTGACATGGACACAAGGTGTGCCACGTGAAGTGGAAAACATTATTAGTCATGAAAAGAAACCTACCCGTTAAGGAGAAATATGAATGGGTGTTCTTTCCCCATGGAGTTGGTAATAACTATGGGGTTTCCCTCTAAATCATACCAAATTGGAAATGAAGGTAACGGGGTGTAAGCCTTGGAAGATTCCGACAGAGAATAGGAAATGGGCAAGAAACAGGTTTCACAAGTGCAAAGTTCCAAACTTCAATTCCTGTCAATGTAAGTAATATTTACAGTTATGTTTAGGTATGGGTGTGCCTTGTTAGTAGGGTGTTGTAGGGGATTCAACACAATTTCTAGTAAGAAAGTTTCAAGCATGACTAGGATCTACAATCTCAGTAGAAGGCTGGATATTGTAATAGGTTTTGGGTTAACCTGCAAAACCCGGTAATTAATGAAGACTTTTATTTACCAAATTTTAAAAAAATAATAATACATAATTATATACAAAATAACCAGTAACACATTTCTAATAATCCAATAAAAAAATCATGTGTAATAAAAGAATATGTGTAACACATGTGTAATCAAATAATACATAATCAAATCAGAGGGCTATGCTATACAGAGTATCCAATGGCATCCTTTCATTCTGATATGTGAAATCAAATCAAATGATAATATATGAAACCAAATCAAATGATAATATGTGAACTCAAAATCAAATCAAATAAAAATATCCTTTCATTATAATATGTGAAATCAAAACAAATGATAGCATCCTTTCATTCTGATATGTCAAATCAAATCAAATGATAGCATCCTTTCATTCTTATATGTGAAATCAAATCAAATAATAACATGTGAACTCAAATCAAATCAAATGAAAGCATCATTTCATTCTGATATGTGAAATAAAATCAAATGATAATATGTGAAATAAAATCAAATGAATGCATCCTTGCATCATAATGTTGGAAGATGGAATAAACTCTTTTCAGATTGTACAAAATGTTCTGCACTCATTCCTAAAATTTATGTCGTCACAATTTGACCAGTGTTACCATCATCCTCATCATTATCAATATTTGTTACACCTCTTTTATTTGCCAAAGAATTCCAATGTGACAATGCTCTTTCGTAAGGAAGCTCCTCCACCTCATAGGCCGACACATATACTCTCAAACAATTCTCCAAATTTTTGTCCAACCTATTTCAAAATTTAGATTTTATATATGATAGTGCATTGAACACCCTTTCATCTTCCATGGATCCCAAAATCATCACTTGACATAATTCTTATAAATGAAAATATTCACTCATAGTATGTTGTAAGATAGTACTTGGTTGTAATATTATCCACAAACATGAAATAGAACCTACTTCATGACGGTTAGAGAGTTGTGAAACTTGAGCAGACATTGTTGTTCCAAAACAGTTTGATTGTTTTTTCAAAAGATCTCTATTGAGAATGCCATTGATTTCAATGTCATTGACTACAACACTTTTACTAAAATGGCCAGCAAGGCTACCCATGTATTTGAGAAACAAAGAATTTATAATCTAGTATTCATTACAAGGATCCCAAAACATCAGATTAACCACACCCATAACCTCTAGTAATTCATCTCTTTTGAAAATGGTCTCTTATTTCTTTTGTCAATAATTTTTCTATTTGTTTTAGTTTAAGTTTTGTATCATCTACAACTACATGAAATCTATTGTAGGTTATGGGCATTTGCTCAACTTCATTTGTAGCTATATCCATTCACACACCATAATAATATAAAGGTATTTCCTTTCCACAGACATTAATACATAGATGATCATTTATATTGAACTTCAAAAAGCTCTGAGGACCATTCACATTTGTTAATTCTCTCCAACTCTCAAACAAGGGATCCATAAAATTTTGACCAGATGCATACATCATATCAATATGCATTCAAATTTGTATTCTCGCCCTAATGAAATCCACAATATAAATCTATCTTTCTTGTGCAATTTTGATCAAAGTATTTATTTTTTCCAACATTGGAATAATTCCACACAATGTGAGAAGAGTTTCAAAGTCACTCATTCAAAAAAGTAAATCTTTAGCCTTATCAACCACCCTACGATTTGCATACATAAACCTATCAAGGATTGATATTCTTTGAAAACTCTTAATGTCGGTTGATACATCGAAATCCACCTAGTATCCACATCTTTCAACAATTTTTTACCTTCGGTAACTCCTAGTGCAAACTATTGAAACTCTAAAAATATTTTTTGACTACGTGAAAAATATTCATGAATTTCACGGACAAGAGCTTCCACTCTCGCAACATTTGTAAATGTATCCATAATTTTATATGCAAGATTCATTCTATGAGCCATGCAATGAATAGGGATCAAATATGGGGCAACCGATATTTGTAGTATAACACAAAGACCATTCCTGTGTCCTTGCATTTTAGCAGCACCATCAGCTCCTACATATATTAACTTAGTGGCTATTTCAATTTCATTCATTCTAGCTTCTTCTTTTAAACTAGTTAGAAAAACATTGTAAATGTTTTTTGCATTAAAATTTTCCACCATTTTGCGTATTCCAAGTAAATGAGGTTTCCTTGAATGATTTTCCAATGTGTAAACATGCATGCAAATCCAAGATGTATTGTCAACAACATTCACCTCATCAATTGAAATTGAAATGAATTTTTCCTTTTTTACTTTCTCTTTGAGGTCATCCTGCTCAACCAATGAGAGACATTTTACCATTTCCCAACCACTTTGATTTGACCAATGGGCATTGGGTAAGTTTTGCACATCATCTAGTCAAAATAGAGATTTCTAATCCATGAAATCAGACATAGGTCTACCCTTCTTAAGAATATAAAATATAATAGCAAACTGCAAACTTTTGAAGCTAAAGTTAATTTATTCATTTTTTGAAATTGGGCTTGAATTGTTGCACCTTTCTCAACCAATGTTTGCTTTTATTTCAATTCTTTATCATATTCATGCACATATCTCATATGTGCACACTTTGATGCATCCTTCCACCTATAAGTTTTTTGTGTTCCTCGATCACCTTATTTTGTTTTGATATAAACCTTTCCACAATGTTTTTCTACTGTATCTTTCTTAAGTTACAATCTATGCTCCTTTTCGTGTTTCCAACTACAAATTACTCATCTTAATTCTGTTATATCATCACTACTATTCTCTGGAAGTATTGGCTCAATAAATGGAAATTTTTATATCCAATCAGGCTAAAATGATCTATTAATTGTCCACCTAGATAACCTTGCACGTTTATTTTTTTTAGATGAATATTCTTCGAAAGTAGGGACTGCATAAGAACTATTAGTTTCTTTTCCACTTGGCATGTTAGATTCAATAATCTCTTCATTTTGTTGTTAGATTTGATTGAGATTATCTTCATCTATGGATTATTCATTAACGTGGATATGTGGAAGTGGAGGAATACCAGGGTTAACAGTATTTTTTGTAGAGATAATACTAGTGTCAATAGTAGATTCATTATCACTATGGCATTTAAAAGCATACTAGTATTTTCTACAGATAAAAGTGGACAAAGACATCAACCAAAAAACACACTTATTTATGAATGAAGATATTATATTTAAAATTAACAAAGTAAAAAAATAACTAGTGAGTAAAGGTTTTCATACCTTCAGTTTGTGTAGATGTTGATGGTTGATCGGGTTTTAAAATATTATGAAAGTATTTGAGGATACTCCTTTTATTGGAAGACTGGCCTCCCTTCTTTCCACTTCATGTAGTTAGTCTCACAATGACACTGAGAGGGGGGGTGAATCAGTGTGGCTCTTTAAAACTTAAAACTTCAACTCTTAAAGCCAAAACAATGAAAACTTAAAACCACATAAAGCAAATATAACAAGAGAGCATTCCACAACACACGATGTAACGAGGTTCACCAATTTGGCTACTCCTCAAAAATGACTGCTTGGACTCTCGTCCAAATCCAGCCTTTGCAAAATACCAATTTTACAATCAATTTACCAGCACCCACTGGAAGGAGCACCAACCCCTAATTAATTTGCACCAACAGAAAGGAGCACCAACCCCTAATTTATCTGCACCAACAGAAAGGAGCACCAACCCCTAATTCCAAGCACCAACTTGGATTGCAATTTTGAAACTATAAGATTGACATAAAAATGCCTTCGCTTATACAAGACCCTGATTGGTCTATTGCTAACCCAACCTCTCTCGCTATTCACCAAAACACCACACACACTTAAGGCTCTGCTTATTGCTCTTTTACGGCTCTCACGGCTCTGCTTAACGCTCTCTTATGGCACTCTTCCAACCCTCTTTTTGCAGCACTTTCACTCTTTTTTAGCACGCAGTAATTCTCCACGCAGGCCTCCTTTTATAACAAAGTTCTGACTCTATTTTCGTATGCAACTTATGAATAGAAAATTCTATATGTAACTTCTTTATCACACAATATTCTCTCATGCAGTCTATTAATAGTTACGGCTCTTCTTTTGGTCTTCGACTGATGACTTTCAGTTTAACCACCGCTCGATGATTTCACTCCGTAACTGGCCTTGTAACTGTCGTTCGACTTCGATTCATCTGTTCTTATTTTAGTCGCATGATTTTTCTCTCAGAATCGCACTGTAATCGTCGTATCGACTTGAGTTAACTCTTCTTATTTCAGCTGCATGATCTTTCTCTGTAACTGCACCTGTAATTGTCGTATAACTTCAGTTAACTGTCACATATCTTATTTTGGCTGGGTTTTCTTCTTAGCTCGCGCCAAAGCAACCTATCGTGAAATCATGACACTTCTGCCTTTTTGTCCTCTTCTCGAATTTTTCCCGTGAAAACACATCATGTATCGATATCGCGACACTTTTGCCTCCTTGCTTCTTTTGTTGGCTTGTACTCGCAAAAACACATGTCGCGATATCGCAACACTTTCGCCTCCTTGCTGCTTTTGTTGGCTTGTACCCGCAAAAACACATGTCGCGATATCGCGACACTTTCGCCTCCTTGCTTCTTTTGTTGGCTTGTACCCGCAAAAACACATGTCACGATATCGCGACACTTTCACCTCCTTGCTACTTTACTTGGTTTGAACCCGCGAAAACACAACATGTCGTGATATCGCGACACTTTCGCCTCCTTGCTACTTTACTTGGTTTGAACCCACGAAAACACATGTCGCGATATCGCGACACTTTCTCTCCTTTGCTCTTTCTCTTGCCTTCGGGTCATGAAAACGCGACATGTCGCGATATCGTGACACTTTTTATCTCGGACTCGCTGTCTTGCAATATGTCACGAAATCGCGACACTTTTTCTTTCGTACAATCTCTCTTGCAATATGTCGTGAAATCGCGACACTTTTTCTTTCAAACTCTCTCTCTTGCAATATGTCACGAAATCGTGACACTTTTTCTTTCGGACTCTCTCTCTTGCAATATGTCATGAAATCGCAAAACTTTTTCTTCCGTATAGTCTCTCTTGCAATATGTCGTGAAATCGTGACACTTTTTCTTTCGGACTCTCTCTCTTGCAATATGTTGTGAAATCGTGACACTTTTTCTTTCGGACTCTCTCTTGCAATATGTCATGAAATCGCGACACTTTTTTCTTCCGTACAGTCTCTCTTGCAATATGTCGCGAAATTGCGACACTTTTCTTTCGCACTCTCTCTCTTGCAATATGTCGCGAAATCGTGACACTTTTTCTTTCGTACAGTCTCTCTTGCAATATGTCGCGAAATCGTGACACTTTTTCTACTTGTCTTTTTCTCTTCGAACATGTCGTGAAATCGCGACAGTTTTTCTTGCTTGCGCTTTCTCTTCGAACATGTCGTGAAATCGCGACAATTTTTCTTGCTTGCGCTTTCTCTTTGAACATGTCGCGATATCGCGACAATTTTTCTTTCTTTCTCAACATGTCGCGATATCGCGACAGTTTTCTTGCTTGTGATTTTCTTTTGATTTTTTGCATATGGGCCACTTCGATCTTTTGGAAAGTCACTGTACATACTCTGAAGAACCTCTTAACTCCTGTCCACTGCATCAATCGATCTGTCTGACTGTGTTGACAACAATGACAATACTGTTGTTGCACCTTGCTCATCAGTTGACATCTTACCTGTAGGAACAGAAGAATAACATGAACAAAGATCATTTTTAAAAATGAAAATAACTGGTATAAAAGAGAACTACTGCTAGAGACAACAGAATATCTATTCTAAGAATATCGTTCATAAGCAAAATAAACCTCTTTATTGAGTGTCCATGAATAAAATATTAAATGAAATTTAATGGTAAAAGAAACTTACTGGTAAATTGAGTTGCCTTATGCCACTCGTCTTCTACCACTCGCCTTATGCCACTCGCCTTCTGCCAGTTGCCTTACGCTAGTCACCTTATGCCACTCACCTTCATCCAATCACCTTCAGCCAGTTACCTTATGCCAGTTGCCTTATGCCACTCGTCTTCAGCCAGTCACCTTATGCCAGTCACCTTATGCCACTCGCCTTATGCCAGTCACCTTATGCCAGTCACCTTATGCCACTCGCCTTATGCCAGTCACCTTATCCCGATCAACTTATGTTGGTCATCTCATACCGGTCACCTTATGCCACTCGCTTATTCTAGTCACCTTATACCACTCACCTCATGTCACGGTCACCTTCTACCAGTTGCCTTATGTCGGTTTCCTTATGCCAGTCGCCTTATGCCAGTTGCCTTTTGCCAGTTGCCTTATGCCACTTGCCTTATGTCGATCACCTTCTACCCATCACCTTCTACCGGTCACCTCCAGCCAGCCACCTTCTGTTAGTTGTGGACTCAGGTTTTTCAATCATCTGCTTTGTATCGCTCGCTATCCGAAAAAAATATTGTAATTGTATGGGAGTCGTTGTCAGGGTTAGCTATATATAATGGGGTACAAGGGGCGATTTGGGCGGGATATTTCTTATTTTTAATAAATTTAGGGAAAAAATTAGGCAAGAAACCTTATGAAAACGGGGTGAATTTACCCTTAAAAATATTAGATCTTGAAATTTTTGGGTGAACCGGCTGACCTCTATGGTCCCAAAATTCACAACATTAACATTGTGAAAATCCGAATATTCATGCTAAATTGTGAATTTCGCCACTATGCAAAACCCTGGAGTAAAGTTGGACTAAGATAGTCACAACAAATGTTAACATGGTATAACTACACTCAAGATTTCACATATTCAAGTCATTTATCCTTCCACTATTACGCTACTAGTGAATTAGAGTAGTGCAGTGGAAGCATAATGAGTCTTAAGCGATGTACCTAAGGCTCTTTTGAGGATTGTACTTGACATTTGAATCTCTTGAGGTACTAAAAATGAATACCATATGACATCTAGAGAGATGTACTAGTGGTAGCAACTGGGATTGCTACAAATATGAATTCAAGATATAGGGGTATCTTGAAGTAGGATTTGTGAAATTAAGATTTTGTCCTTGTTGACATCTAATTTCCATAAGCTTAACACATGTTAAGAATCATAAAATGGTTTAGATACTCTCATAAATGGAAGGGGATGCTTACCATCATGGATGAAATGCTAGCAGAAAGAGGATAAATATGAATGACTTCTTTAAATCTGCAAAAGTTTGACATACATTATGTTCTTAAGCATAAATTGTGACAAGAAATTTCTAGCAACACAGAGGACTGTGTTGAATCCAAGAGGGGGAGTATGTAACAACCCGCCCCGTTGGACCTCTCTCATAGGTAAACTAATTGATTGAGGAAAATCAATTAGCATATGTCTAAGGGTCAAAGACCCTATTCACACCCACAACTCCTAGTTAGTGGATTTTGTGTGAAAACTAATTAGAAATATTAGTGTTTATTCAAGATAATTCATTGGTTTAATTGAGGTTAATTAACTTAATTTATGATAAATGAGTGCTCATAAAAATGTGTCCAAATTTAATTGGACCACAATAAGCACTAGTAATATTTAGAATATTATAATGGATAGTGGAGGATGATTAGGATCCTCACTTCCTATCCACAATATCGGATTGTCCAATTCTAATTGGACCAACCTAATTTAATGACTAATGCTCATAGTTGTGTTCAAATCTAATTGGACCACAAGGAGCATTATTCTAAGCAATTAATAAAGGGAAGACTTTCCTCACCTACCTTGATCGGTTTTATTATTAAAATAATAGGCATTAGGTGGGGGAAATTGTCTATAAATAGAAGGCTCTTGTGAGGAGAAAGCAAGCATTCTAGGAAGCATTCTTGCAAGTGATTTCTACGATAAATCCTAATGCTTAGGGAGTATGCTCTCCACCCTTAGGTGGATCAAAAACCAAATAACATTAGGATATTACCAAACCTTAGTAATAGTCGCTCGATCAAGACATTTCTTGGAGTAGAAAGGAAGGACTTGATGAACTTTGGAAGAAAGAGAGAGAAGGAGATCACCATTTAGGAGGCTTACATGGAGGAGAAAGAGATCAGGTGATATCCCTCCTTGATTAAGCCTTATTTGCTACTAATTTTTAGCATAGAGTATATGATAGTATGTTAAGATTAGTTGGGGTTTCAACATGTGTTAGAGAAACCTCTTGTTCTTCTCATTAGGGTTTATGAAGAGATTTTAGAGACATACTATTACTAAATATGGTTGTGTGAAAATCTGTGAGTGCATGGTAGACATGATAGATTATTTGATCTATATGTTTAAAGTTATGATCTATGATCTATGATCTGTGAACTATGATTTGTGATCTATGATCTGTGATCTATGATTTATGATCTGTGATCTATTTGGTTAAATGGTTGGGTTATGTAGATATTAAATCCCTCTAGTAATATGGCTAGGTAGCCCTGACAATTTAGGGAATGTTTTATTTTTAGTGGCTTGAGCAATCTATGATTTAAATGTTGATTTAAATATTGTAGGCAAAAGGAATTATGATCGTAAGGGAATGCGTAAGTATAGAGTTAAATATACTTTAGCATGAAGACTAAAATATATTATGTTAAGGGAAATACACCTTTTACCAAAGGTGATATTATGGAATATTGTGACAAAGTAATAAATAAAAGGTGGTATTGTATGGAATATTGTGTGGAATAAATATAACGATGGGTCCAAAGAAATTAGTTTTAAATATTGGGCTAGGATAAATGCACCCAAAGAAACTAATATAGCGAAATAAAATCAAATATGGGGAAAGCACCCCTATTTAAATGTCCACTTGGTAGACATAATAATTAAAAGGGTCAAAAGCTAATTGACCGAAAATGAATATCTTGGATTTAATGAAATTAAATTGGGTCAAGATATGTGAGCATAAAAATATTTGATTTAAAATACTCTTGGAAGGAGTATAAGCCATTAGAGTTAAATACCATAAATATTATTGAAAAGAGTATTAGGTGATTTGAAGCAAATCTAATTAAATGAAATATATATTCTTGAAAAAAAGTATATGAGATAGGGTTTAAATCTAAAGATATTATATATACTTGGGAAAAAAATATTAGAAATTGGATCTAATTCCGATTAAATGATATTTGTACTTTTGGAAAAAGGAATGTTAGAGATTTGATTTAATCTCATTAAATGGTATTTGAAATAGTTGGACCCCGAGAATTGATTGAGAGAAATCTAGGAAGAATCCTAGAAGAGTGATTTGGTCAACCATAGGGGAAAATCAAATAACTAAGAAATTGAGCTATTTAATGCTATTGAATTATTTGAGGTGGTCTATTAAAGAAGACTTTAATGAAATTGAGTTATATGAGAAAGCTTTAAATATTTAAAGACCATGTTATGGCCAATTGTAGAATATTATAATGTAAATCATAAGAAGAGACATAACTATAGTCTTTGGAAGAGTTAACTATACTTCAAGAAAATTATAAGGATTCCCTTAACACTTTGACCCTCATTAAATGTGAAGTGGTATATATAAATGGAATTGTGCTCCACATTAATGATTAAGGGAACAAGGTGTTAAATTATTGTTAAGACATGGTATTATTAGTTATGGGTATAAAGAGTATTGAAACATTCTATTAGAAAGGATGTTAATTGGATTAATTGTTATTTATATTTAAGAGATAGATGAATTTGACCTTCAATGGTAGAAGGTTTAAATATAAATGATAGTGTTAAAGATAAAGACTCTAATAAAGTCGTATGAAAAGATACAAATAGTGGAAATAGATTGTATCAACTTTATTGGAAATTTGAATTAAATTTAATGATATTTTATAATCATGAAGGAAATATTGGAATTAAATCCAATTAAAATCTGAATATTGGAGATTTGTATTAGAATATTTTCTTCTAAATGATATAAATATTCTCTTGGGAGATTAAAACAAGATTTGTTTTAAATATAATTAATGAAATCGAATACTCTTGGAAAGAGTATGTAAGATTAGATTTAATTATAAAAGATATTATATAGAGAATATTGGAGATTGGATTTATCTTTAATTAATTATGGAGAATAATTAATATTTTACCTTTTAACCCATTGATGGGATGGTACAAGTTAATAGCATGTTGGAATTCATGAGTATAAATCATGAATATAATACATTAAGGATTAGAT
The DNA here is from genome assembly GCA_028583015.1 of Wollemia nobilis. Classification (NCBI taxonomy): domain Eukaryota; kingdom Viridiplantae; phylum Streptophyta; class Pinopsida; order Araucariales; family Araucariaceae; genus Wollemia; species Wollemia nobilis. The sequence continues at coordinate 347,994 of JAQPPZ010005578.1, forward strand.
TTACGTCTTAATAAATGGAATTATGTGATTTTCGAAGAATATTAGAGATCTGTATTAAATCTAATTAAATTATAGTAGATATTCTTGGTAGGAGTATTGGAATAAATAAGTTAAGATGGTATAAATATTCTTGGAGAGAATATTAAAAGACTTAGTTCTAATCTAATTAGATAAAGAAGTATTTGGGAATTAAATTAGACCCAATTGAGTGACATATATGATCTTGAAAGAGTATTAGTAAATTATATTAAGAGCTACATATGTGTATTGAAAAGTGTTTTAGAGAATCGGTTGAGTAAAATCTAGGATGCGTCTTGGAAGAGTTATTTGAATCCTAGTTTAAGATAATTATAGATGGCTATAAGTAAGAGATACCAAAGAACCTTTATAGTGACTATATCACTTGTCTAAATTCTTTTTTTGAGTATTAGGATCTAGCACATAATAATGTTCTTCTAATCGAGGGGAGATTGGAACGGGGTTCCGTTCCTCGAAGAATTATGGGGATTCTCTCGTAGCCTTTGGTGAATGTATGGAACAATATAGATTCAAAGGCATATCATTTATATGGAATGATATGGGATGAAATGATGAGAGGGAAGCTCCAAGTTTCATTCTTAGGAAGGTATGGGACTTCCTACCTTTGGATTGCAGAATGTTTGCAAGTTGCATAACAATTTATGTTTTATACTTGGCTACATTCATGGAGTATTATCTCATGACATTGCCTGAATAGAAGTAGTTATTATGTAGAGTGGATCACAATGTGATTCCATTCCTAAGAAAAGTAATGATATTTCTCTTATGATCTACTACATAGGATTCATTAAACTAGAATATTGTTTACATGTATATAGTGCAAATTAAAGGCAAGGAAAATGAATGTGAGATTCATTGTGAGGACTATGAGGGTTCCTCTAATATGTACATGTGTGCAAGAAACATATCCTTATATGTTTCAATTTATAATGATGTGGAAGTATTCCACATAGGTGTATTTAGTTATGGTTGGAAAAAGGATCTAGAGGATCCTTGAGATGATTGTAAATTGATACATTCAATTAATAAATATTAAGACGCATATTTTACTGTTGGGTGGTTTCCCTTTGGGGTTTTTCCCAAGATAAAAAATTGTGTTATGGATCTATTTGTGGAATGGTGATTCTTGTTATTATATTTAGAAATGCATGTCTTAACTATACTTCTATGTTCTACTTGTATAAGGAATTAGTGATGTATGAATTTTGTTAACAAGCAATGTTTCTTTGATGAAAATAGTGATGACATGAATACAATTCTATAATGTGCTAAAATGATCATGGTCTTTCATAAGTAAATGCAGCATGGAAATGTGAAGTATGTTACATTGAGTATTTGATTCATTGTAATACATATAACGGTTGTTTTATTTTCTTTCTCATGATAATGAATGTATTATGCCATAAGATGCATAAAGGATTAACATGGTTATGTTCTTTGTAAACAATTGAAGTAATGGAACAATGTGCTATGAAACAATGAAAGTGATTCATAAACATATAAATCACTATCTAAACGTGACTTCCACTAAGATAATTAAAGGTTATGATTGCAATATATGACCAACTAATAAATTAGGAATAGTTGATGGATCAATTAATATCTGGAAGAAAGCAAGGTGATGAAGATTAGGAACTCTACACCTGGAATAGAAGTAAATTTAAAAAAATCATAGTAGAGTTTTGTGGTGGAATGGGTGGTTGTTACATCTAGACTCCAGTCATATTTTGATCGAGTTGAGAAAGATAAGGATATGGATAAGATGATCATTGTTGGTCTCAGGTCCAAGCTAGAGTAGATGAGGAGGGAGAGGGATGAGGCCCAGTCATAGGTTGGATAGGGATTGGATGCTATAGTGGTGGTCATAATTATGAGGTTGCTAGAGTGATAGTTAGAGGATTCTAGAGTAGCATTGGAGACTACGAGGCTAGAGCTTAAAATGACTCTAAAACATGTATATATTTGGATTTAGAGAGAGTGGGGCAAGACCATGTACTATCATCAGTTATATCATGTAGAAGTCACTGTAGAGTGGCAAGTGTCATCACCTTCTAGGTCACAATCGAGAGCTCCATCAGAGAGTGATACTTCTCATAGATTTTTTAAATTTTAATTGCATCCTCCTCCTCCTCCACTAGGAGGTGATGGAGAGGTTGGCTCTACTTATTAGGCAGTATTAGGGGTATTTGAGAGTGAGTGTACCAATTTTTGGGGTTGTGGTACATCCCCCTTTCATGAGTTGAGTGTATTATTTTGTTTTTCTTTTGTGATACACCTTATCCTGTGATATGTATAATATGAGGCATATATATATATATATGATTGATTATACTTATATTTTGAGATTGATGTGATGTTTTGATTATTTATGGTTTTATTAGATGTGATATTTTGATGCATGATGTATTTGACTAAACAATTATATTATTTATTGATTGCTTTGTGATTATTTCATGATGATGATCATATATTGAGGGAGGACAGATGTCTTGCTTGAGAGATGTACTATGAGATATGGTCTCAAGACCTAATATAGGAGAGCATTCATGTGTTAGGGAAGCAAAAAAAAAAGTGACCCCTAATCTCATATGCCTAAATGGTGGCTTGTAGTGTTGTATTCATAAACACATTTAAGACATAATGAGGTACCTGTAATATGTACATGATATACATAAATCGTTTTATTCTCATCAATGTTCAAGTGTTGCTTTTTGCAAGCACTTGACTACTTAGATGAGGTACCTATAGTATTTACATGATATATATTGGTTATCTTCTTATCAATGTTCAAGTGCCATTCTCTATGAAATACTTGACTGTGTAGATTAGATACCTATGATATGTATATGATGTATGTATATGTTTGTTTATTCCTTATCAATGTTCAAATGCCATTCTCTATGAAACACTTGCTTGCATAGATAAGGTTGTTTGATATTCATCAATTTTTAAGTGCCATTATTTATGAAACACTTAATTGTGTAGATGAAGTTTTTGTTTCTTATCAATGTTCAAGTATCATTCTCTATGAAACACTTGACTGCGTAGATAAGAAAGTTGAGATATTTGATTCTTCATCAATATTTAAGTGCCATTCTCTATAAAACACTTAATTGCATAGATGAAGTTTTTGCTTCTTATCAATGTTCAAGTGTCATTCTCTATGAAACACTTGACTACGTAGATAACAAATTTGAGATATTTGATTCTTCATCAATGTCTAAGTGCTATTCTCAATTAAATACTTAACTGCGTAGATGAATTTTTGCTTCTTATCATTGTTCAAGTGTCATTCTCTATGAAACATTTAACTGCATAGATAATATTGTTGAGATATTTGACTCTTCATCAATGTTTAAGTACCATTCTCTATGAAACACAACAACGTAGATGAATTTTTTGCTTCTTATTGATGTTCAAGTGCTATTCTCTATGAAACACTTTATTGTGTAGATAATATTATTGATATATTTGATTCTTTATCAATGTTTAAGTGTCATTCTCTATGAAACACTTAACTGCGTAGATGAAGTTTTTGCTTCTTATCAATGTTCAAGTTCCATTCTCTATAAACCACTTGACTGCGTAGATAATATTATTTAGATATTTGATTCTTCATAAATATTTAATTACCACTCTCTATGAAATACTTAACTATGTAGATGAATTTTTTTCTTTTTATCAATGTTCAAGTACCATTCTCTATGAAACACTTGACTGCGTAGATAAGGTTGTTTGATATTCATCAATGTTTAAGTGTTATTATTTATGAAATACTTAACTGTGTAGATAAAGTTTTTGCTTCTTATCAATGTTAAAGTGCCATTCTCTATGAAATACTTGACTGCGTAGATAATTTTGTTTGATCTAAATCAAATTTTAAGTACCATTCTCTATAAAACACTTAACTGTGTAGATGAAGTTTTTGCTTCTTATCAATGTTCAAGTGCCATTCTCTATGAAAAACTTGATTGCGTAGATAATATTGTTGAGATATTTGATTATTCATCAATGTTTAAGTATCGTTCTCTATGAAACACTTAACCACATAGATGAATTTTTGCTTCTCATCATTGTTCAAGTGTCATTCTCTATGAAACATTTAACTGCATAGATATTATTGTTGAGATATTTGACTCTTCATCAATGTTTAAGTACCATTCTCTATGAAACACAACAACGTAGATGAATTTTTTGCTTCTTATTGATGTTCAAGTGCTATTCTCTATGAAACACTTTATTGTGTAGATAATATTATTGAGATATTTGATTCTTTATCAATGTTTAAGTGTCATTCTCTATGAAACACTTAACTGCGTAGATGAAGTTTTTGCTTCTTATCAATGTTCAAATTATATTCTCTATAAACCACTTGACTGCGTAGATAATATTATTTAGATATTTGATTCTTCATAAATGTTTAATTACCACTCTCTATGAAATACTTAACTGTGTAGATGAATTTTTTACTCCTTATCAATGTTCAAATGCCATTCTCTATGAAACACTTGGTTGTGTAGATAAGGTGTTTGATCTTCATCAATGTTTAAGTGCCATTATTTATGAAACACTTAACTGTGTAGATGAAGTTTTTATTTCTTATCAATGTTCAAGTGTCATTCTCTATGAAACACTTGACTTCATAGATAAGATATTCGAGATATTTGATTCTTCATAAATGTTTAAGTGCCATTCTCTATAAAACACTTAATTGTGTAGATGAAGTTTTTTCTTCTTATCAATGTTCAAGTATCATTCTCTATGAAACACTTGACTGCGTAGATAACAAATTTGAGATATTTGATTCTTCATCATTGTTTAAGTGCCATTCTCTATGAAATACTTAATTGTGTAGATGATTTTTTTTCTTCTTATCATTGTTCAAGTTTCATTCTCTATACCACATTTAACTGCATAGATAAGATTGTTGAGATATTTGACTCATCATCAATTTTTAAGTGCCATTCTCTATGAAACACAACTGCGTAGATAAATTTTTTGCTTCTTATTAATGTAAAAGTGCCATTCTCTATGAAACACTTTATTATGTAGATAATATTGTTGAGATATTTGATTCTTCATCAATGTTTAAGTGTCATTTTCTATGAAACACTTAACTGTATAGATGAAGTTTTTGCTTCTTATCAATGTTCAAGTTCCATTCTCTATAAAACACTTGATTGCATAGACAATATTATTTAGATATTTTATTCTTCATCAATGTTTAATTACCATTCTCTATGAAACACTTAGCTTTGTAGATGAAGTTTTTGCTTCTTATCAATGTTCAAGTTCCATTCTCTATGAAAAATTTGACTGCGTAGATAAGGTTATTTGATCTTCATAAATGTTTAAGTGTTATTATTTATGGAATACTTAACTGTGTAGATGAATTTTTTGCTTCTTATCAATGTTCAAGTGCCATTCTCTATGAAACACTTGATTGCATAGATAAGGTTATTTGATCTTCATCAATTTTAAGTACTATTCTCTATAAAACACTTAACTATGTAGATGAAATTTTTGCTTCTTATCAATGTTCAAGTGCCATTATCTATGAAAAACTTGACTACATAGATAAAATTGTTGATATATTTGATTATTTATCAATGTTTAAGTATCGTTCTCTATAAAACACTTAAATGCATAGATGAAGTTATTTTGAACTCTGCAAGTCTTTTGAAAAGCTTTTATAGTGATGTTTGATAATGCTTTTGATGCCTTTGATGTTGATCAGAAAAAATTTTGTAATGTTTGATGATCTTGGTAAGGCTTTGTAGTGATTTTGTGATTGCTTTCGTGGTCTTTGTGAATTTTTTGCAAAGTAATGAAATGCTTTTATAATTTATTTTGTGCGGTGTAGTTTGTCATTACAAAATATTTTGCAATGTAATGTAGTGTTGCCGATGCTTACAAGGTTTTTGCAAGGTAACAATGATTTGTTATTGCAAAATATTTTGTAATACAATGAAGTGATATTGATATTTACAAAAGGATTTTGCAAGTCCATGAAATAATAGTTTTGTTATTGCAAGATATTTTGCAATATAATGTGATGATGTTGATGTTCGTAAAAGGATTTTTGCAATATAATGAAATAATAATTCATAAATGCTTTGTTTTATTATTTCAAAATATCTTACAATGTAATTATGTTGATGTGGTTGCGATTGTTTGTAAAAAGGCTTACAAAATGATTTTGTGTCATCACTTTTGCTTTTACTATTTAAAAGCAAAAATGCTTTAACAAAGATAATAACTTGATATTTCTAAATTTTATTAACACATGAGAGAGGGTAACAAGGGTATATAATTCTATTATCTAACACATGCAAATATTTATATGTACATGAATAATTGAACTTAATACCTATTTCCACCTCTGATGTGTTAAAACATTCAAGAAATTGTAAACAAAATCTTCTAGACTGAGGGTAATACTTCATATGGACAATCCAAGGAAATAAGAAGCCCTTCTCCCTTGCTCTATCTATGCACAAATAATTGCATATGTACAAGACATGGGAAAAGGAAATCCTCTTTCCTTGGGAGTCCATGTGATAGCATTGTCCTTAGTATCAAGGATCCTACTGTATGAGAAAGGGATAACATTCATGGTGGCTCATGGGCCATTAGGAGGTACAAGGATCTAATAATCAACTGCTTGATGTAGTCATAATTGATTATGGGTACGTGAAGTGCTGATTACCAAACTCTAATGTTCCTAAAGGGCCCATTAGTCATTCCAAATGTTTTCATCTTAATGAAAAGAAGGTATGTCAGTTTGCAATATATCAAGATGGAATAAGTCCTTTATCTATTGATTGATATTTTGTACAAATAGATAGAGGATACCTTGTTGTCTTGATGAAATATTCTTATGTGATTTTAAGATTTGCAGGCTCTCATAATAGATTGATTGGATAATAGAAATCTATTGATCCAACATCTTATTATATGAGAATCTGGTGAAGAGATCATGATTTGGAGATGTTTTGTTATCATAAAATATCAAGTAGCTACAAATACAACATAAACCTAGTATCTAGTGAGGCATATAAATAATTGTATGCTCACAAGGCATTAGGTCTATGGAGCCTCACAATTTGATAGACCCATTTGAAAAATAGTTCATTAGATATCTTGATTTCTATTTTATAGAGTTCCAAAAAAAAGAATGAGGAGGCTATAAGGATAATATCAATCTAGTACCTGGTAAGATATACAAATGATTATAGATATACAAGATATTATATCGATAGAGTCTTTAACCTCATGGGTTATCGAAGGAAATTAGTGAGATTTATAAAATGTGATGGCATTTTGATACAATAAATTGAGGAGAAAATAAAGATACCATTGATCCATTGCCTAATGAGATTCACAAGGAATTACTAAAATGGTACATCAAATGAGAAAGAATACCCTTAATAATTTGTTCTCATATAAAGATAACAAGTAATTGTTAATCCATAGGAAAATGGATTATTAGGGACTTAGCCTATGCAACTAACTGAGTGAGCAAGCGAATGATGATTTTGTATCATGTATGATTTTTGTAAACTTAAATGATAGGTCAATTAGGGAAGAGAACCCCATTCAACCAATAACTACTAAAATTCAAAAATAATTATGAATTCACGAGAAATTGGTTGAATGCAATTTCCCATCCTTGGATGGCATATCAAATAAGTTGTATATGAAGAATGTGATGAGTAGATGTCACAACGCATTTAATAGATTGCTCTTTAAAATTTTCTTATACAATACATCATTTTACGAGTGAGGTTGCAAAAATCCATTGACATATTACAAGAGAGAAAAAGGTTTCTTTGAGGAGTCTATTGAATAATCGTGAGTGTTGATAAAAAGGGCTTTTTTGTTGAAAGAATATTGTAGGTATATATTGTTGATAATATTTTTTTTTGCTTGATAAAAAGAGGTTGTACTTGGGTCCCCTAGCCTTAACAAATTACATCTCTCTTATTTAGAGTTTGAGAGATTACAAATAGATACACTTCTCATCTCAATTGATATGCTATAGTTAGAAACCTACATCATTTTACATAAAATGTTTGAATTCTTTATTTTCATTTTCTGGATCTTTTCAAATTTTTGTATGAATACAATTACTCCATAATTTAGCATCTTTCTTGACATTTTCCTATAGCAGCCTTCACAATGCCAAAAATTCACCTCTATTATCTATGTCTTTCATCTTAGTAGAATAATATTTCTAGAACATCGCACTAACATAGTTTGATTTACCAAATCAAGATTGCTAGTTTCCTTCCTAAAACACAAGTACAACCATAAAAATTATAATAAATAGTCTAAATGAACACACATTATTGTTACAAAATAAAATAGATATTATCAATGGAAAAAATTAAAGTAAATCTTAATCATTAAATGATTTAGGCAATCAACAATTTTTGTTAGATTCAACTAAACTTTCTACTTCCTCTAACCATGGAAAGGAGATGTTAACTTCACGATCCTCAACCAAAACCCTTCTATTGGCTAGCTTATATGTACATTGGTTTCCTTCTCTTAATATATGTGTAAACCTGATTTCTTCAAACTCTTTAGCAAGATATTGAATTTCCACAATTATCTCTTGTATGTTCCATGGAGCCTTTGCTTTCCTAAAAATTGTATTTATTACTATGAGAGAATCACCTTCCATCCAAACTCTATTCCATTTCATTTGTTTATATATTTTTAACCCTTCTAAAGCTATCCAAGATTCAGCTTCATTATTTGTCTTAAATCCAAAATTGAAAGATTAATGAGACAAAATCTATCCTATATTATTTCTAATTATTCCTCCTCCTCCTCCTCCTAGTCCAGGGTTTCATTTTGATGCTTCATTAAAAGTCAACTTAACTCACTCCACATCTGGTGGTTTCCACTTTATATTCTTTACTTTATTTTTGCTTCTTTTGTACCCAATATTATAATTCCATTTTATGACTTTACTCCATCTATTAAGACTCTCTGCTTCCAAATTAGAGATTGGGTGAGTTTATAGGGTTGGTTTAGACTCCTCTATGGCTAAACATATCTTCTTTTCATTACCTCTAAACTGATTTCCTTTCCTTTAAAAATTCTTCTATTCCTTTCTAGCCATATAGTACAAAATATTGTATCTTTTGATATATCCCATATTGTCTATAAAACCTCACTTTTTTTAAGTTCTCTGCCATTGCTTTAACCAATCTTCAATTTTTCTATTCATCACAATGTATTTACCAAATATATTATGAATCCATTTTCATGGATTCCAGACAATTGAGCAATTTCCTAAGAGATGGTCAATACTCTCCTCCTTATTATAGAAAACACATTTAGAGGAGCCATGAAAACCCATTTTCATAAGGTTATCCCAGGATAAAATTCTTCTATGACCTACTAGCCAAATAAACATTTTAACTTTAGGAATGCTTGGGCTATCCCAAATATCTCTCCAAATTCTAGTGATATTATTATTATGTTGGTGTTGAACATTATATCTACTTCTTGTTGTGTATTCTCCTAATTTATTCAACTTCCAAATCAATTTATCCTTGGAACCCCTTGAAATAATTATAGTTGTTATCTTTTTACTCAATTGCCTCCTAGCATCAATGTCTTGTATACTTGTAAAAAAATCTTCTTTCCATTTGTATCTTCCTTCTTGATCCTTGTACAAAATGTTTGAAATCCTATCATCGTATTTATATTGAAGCAATCTCATCCAAGGTTTCAAAACTAGATCTAAATTGAGTGGTTTTTTATCACACCAAGTATCCATCCAAATAGAAATTTTTTCTCCAGTTTCCACCACCCATATTAAACCTTTAATCATAAGATCAATATATTTTTTAAACCATTCCAAATAGTAGAACCATTTGGAAGAGAGAAAGTAGTAAATATTAAACTTGGGTCATTGGGATAAACATGCTTAGAATAATTCTTGCCCATTGTATTTGACTCTCTTTGTACAATCTCCAAATAAAATTTCCCCTAAGATCTAAGTTTGCATCTGTAAGAGCTCTTAAACCAAGACCTCCCCTAGTTTTGTCATCACACAACTTGCTCCATTTCACCAAAGAAAATTTCCTTTTATCATGTAAACCTGACCATAAAAATGATCGCATAATAAATATTAAAAATTTTCAACTAATTTTGGCATAGAATACAAAGACATATAATATGTTGGAATGACTTGTAAGACTGACTTAATAAACTGCACTCTTCCTGCTAATGATAACCATCTACCTTTCCAAGCTGGAATTTTATTCTGAACTTTACTAATAACTAGATTCCATAAATCTACCCTCTTTATCCCCTCAAAAAAAGGCATCCCTAGATAATTTGTTGGTAAATTTACCTCATCCTTTTGAAGAAACCTATAAATTCTTTCTTTGATATTAGCAGGAGTGTTAAGAAAGTAAATTTTGGATTTAGTCCTATTAATTTTTTCCTTGAAGATCTTTTGTACTCTTTTAAAAAGTTATTCAAAGCTCTGGACTCATTTATATTTGCCCTTCCAAAAAGGGTTGTATAATATACAAACTGTTGATGGGTGATGTTATCGATGTTATTACTAACCTTAATTCCACTTATAAACCCATATTTGTAAGCCTTCTTTAAGTTCCTACTCAAAAATTCTGCTATAATAATGAACAAATAAGGAGATAGAGGATCTCCTTGTCCAAGGCCTCTCTTCACTTTAAAAGAATATATCACTAACCCATTGACCAAAATTGAAGAAGAAATTGTAGAGATATAATATTTAATCCATCTAACCCATTTCTTCCCAAAACTAAAATTATCTAAAACTGCAAAAAAAAAAATCCATTTAACCCTATCATAGGCTTTACTAATATCAAGTTTTAAGATCATAGCTTTCTCTTTTCTTGAAGATGTTGAATGTATAACTTCATGAGCTACTATGATCCCATCCAAAAATTTTCTCCCTTTCACAAAACCTCCTCGCTCTTTAGAAATAATTTTTTTCTAAAAATGGTCTTAATCTATTTTCCATTACTTTGGAAATAATATTATAAGCCATATTACATAGGCTTATGGATCTAAAAGAATAAAACAATTCAACATCCTTCTTTTTTTGAATTAGGGTAAGATAAGTTGCATTTATTTTATAAGGAATGTATTGTTTTACCCTAGACTATTCCACTACCACCAATAAAGAATCCTTCACTATATCCCAATTATGTTGGTAAAAAGTTGTAGAAAGCCCATCTAGACGAGGGGATTTATCCTTATTAAAATAGAAAAGAGCTAAATGAAATTCTTCTAGAGTAATAGGATCCATTAGTTTCCTACTATCTTTATTTGTTATAACTGAAGGAACATCTTGAAGAAGTTTATCATTAAGAACTTCGGTATATTGTTGATAATATTGTTGTGAAGTGTTGTTGATATTAATGATGTTATTGTGTATGAAACAAAATAAAGTGGGTTATGTGCATTACTTATTTTAGAAGGAGGGAAGAAGTAATGATGGATGAGAGAGAAGGAAGTAGGTGTAATTGATTGTTGTTTAAAATTAGATGTCCCAATGTTGGGACATAAGAAAGGGAAAATGACAGGTTATCAAGGTCATGGATGATTGCATCATACATCTCTTAATCCAAGAGAGGAAGAAGAAGAGAATAATTATGGTATTAGCAAGGCAGGATGTAGAAGAAAGATTTTGTGGATTAGATTTTTGGACTGAGAGAGTTTACTCAACATATGTTTAGCCTAGGTGGATGCAATGCATATGTAATAAGTATTGGCTTTTGCATCATAGTAAACCCTCTTGACTCTATGGTATGATCAAGAAAATAAGGTAAACATGCAATTATTGTAATGACTATGATGATCAGATGGTATTTTTCATGTATTTAATCAAATTAGAAAGCAAATAACTTTATGTTTTATGCATAATATCATTTAAGGTGAATGATATTGATTGGTTATTTATGTTCTTGGCCATCCAATGTGGCTAGGTAATAGGCTTCAAATCTAAATTTTGTTGTAATTATAAAATATTCTAACCAATTAGGTTTGTACTTCCCTTTAAGATTGATGTCAGTATTAGTATTCCTTTGATTTTATTTGAGGACCAAGTTCCCAAATTTAAAGGATATTGAATGTACTTTCTTGTTGTAGGTACATCAAAGTCTATTGTGGTATGTTCTGAGATGCTCTAGAGAATTGATGTATTTTTCTTCTAATATTTCTAGTTGTTGTTAGTGACTTGAGCAATATTCATCTCCTACCAAAGAATCTTGTAACAAGACTCTTAGAGAAGGTATCTCAAGTTCAAAAGGGAATATTACTTTAGTGCCATAAACTAATGTGTATGACGTTACTCCTATAGGAGTATGCACACTCATGCAATATGCCCACAAGGTATGATGGAGTTGTAAGTTCCAGTATCAGCCATTTTTGTTTACTAGCCTCTTGATAATTTTAATTAATGTTTTTTTGGAGGATTTAACTTGTCCATTTCCTTGTGGGTAATATGGTGTAGATAATTTCTATTGAATTTTTTATTTAATGCATATCTTGGCAACTTATTTATTTTTAAAAGGGGTGCCATTATCTACAATTATGGTAGAGGGTATGCCATATCGGTTGATAATCTGATTTAAAATTATTTTTGATACTTGGACTCCTATTATGTTGGATAGAGGCATTCCCTCGATCCAATTAGTAAAATATGCTATAGCGATGATAATGAACTTGTATCCATCCGATGATTGGGAATTGATATTACCTATGGTATCTAGTCCCCATGAGGAGAAATTCTAAGGAAATGTGATTGGTCGTTTATGCAGGAGCATCCAATGGTGTAAGAGTGATCTTGCATCATCCAAAATTTGTAATATTTTGCTTTTTATGTTCTAAGTGTGTTTAGTTGTTAGGGGATGGAAAAAAGACCTAACGGTGAAAGAATCGTCCCAATATCCTGAGCGGTTTGGGAGATATGCCAAAACTAGTGAAAATCCTAGTGAAAACCCTACCAAAACTAGTGGAAATCCTGCTAGTAAAACTTGGAGGCCAATTTTGAAGGCCTTAGAGGGCCTTTTAAGGGCTGAAATATGGGGGTACTTTGCTAAAACATAGCACGGGCCCCCCCCCCCCCGGGGGGCTAAAAGGGGGAAAAAAATTTCGAGCAACGAGCGAGGAGTTATGACCTCGGTAAGTTTACCCCCGAAATTCAAATTTCAAATACATAGTTTTAGGTGGGAAAGGGGAAAATAGGGTATTTGGGAGGAATTTCAAATTTGTAATGAGTTAGTCTCTGTAAGCTCTATTCTCAGAACAGTAATACAAGAAAGCTTTGGCTCATTTTGCATTTTCTCTACTTTTTGTGGATTGTATGTGTTTTGTTTAATGCAACTCTGCTTCAAGTGGTATCAGAGCGGGAGTTCCTGAGTGTGTAAATAGATCATCGAATGTGAGGTAGTTTACACCAAGATTTGTGGTTAGGGTTTGTGAGAGACGTGAGCAGAATGCCTCCACGAAGAAACCATGGTGGTGGGAGAAATGCTGTGGTGCCAGAAGAAGATTTTAGAGCTTTGTAGAGGTAAGTTCAAGCTCTACAAGAGGAGCTACGTAGAGGGTTTGAGCCAAGGAGAGAATATGGGAGTGAAGATGAAGCTGAAGAAGAAGAGGCCCAGTTCGAGGAAGAAGAAGAGGTAGTAGATCCTGCACAAGCCAGGTTATATAGAGCCATATCCCATATTGGGAAGAGACCGAAGATGGAGGTTTCTACATATTCTAGAAATCTTAATCCAGAAGAGTTGATCGATTGGATCAATGACATGGAAGAATACTTTGAGTATGAGGAGGTTGAAGATCCTGAGAGGGTCAAGTTTTCTAAGACCAAGCTGAAGGGTCATGCTAGTATTTGGTGGAAGGGAGTACAATTGGATAGAAATAGAAGAGGGAAAGAAAGGATAACAAGGTGGGAGTGGATGGTGGAGAAGTTGAAGAGGTAGTTCATTCTAGATGATTACGAGTTGGATCTACTAAAGAAAATGTAGGGTTTGAGGTAGTCAAGCAAGTCTATCAAGGAATACATAGAGGAGTTCTATAAAATTTTAATTAGAATAGGCCATTCTGAGGCCAACAAGGAGAAGGTAGCCCATTATATAAATGGGTTGAGAGCAAGTATTCAAGAGGAGCTGAGTCTAGTCAGGATGACCACCATAGAAGATGCTTACCAGTTTGCCTTGAAGGTAGAAGAGAAGTTGAATAGGAGATTTGAAAGCAAACAGAGAGGAAGAGGTCATGGTGGAAGAACTGGTGGGAGAACAAATGGAGGATGGAATGAGGACCAAAAGAAGACTGGAGAAGCAAGCAACAGTCAGGACCAGAAGGGGGAGAATGCTTACCACCCCCATGAGTAGAATAATAGCTACCAAAGAGGAAGAGGGAGGTCTGGACGAGGGCCTAGAAGAGGAGGATTTCATGGAACCTACTTCCAATGTGGAGAAGAAGGACATCGGGCATACGAGTGCCCACAACACCAAGGGGGAACAAATAAGAGACCTGAAGGTAATGCCCGAGCTATTATTGTAGATGAAGGTGTTGAATCTGAGCACTCTAAAGAAGTAGAAAGAGGAGAAGTTTTGGTCACAAGGAGAGCCTTGTTGAATGAGGAGAAGGATCCAGATCAGAGGAAGAGTCTATTTCGAACAAGGTGTAAATGTGCAGGTAAGGTGTGTAATGTTATCATTGATAATGGTAGCACTGATAACCTAGTTTTGGAAGGAATGGTTACCAAGTTACAGTTAGAGAGAAGGAGGCACCCGCATCCATATCGGATTGCTTGGTTGTAGAAGGACCATAGGGCTTTGGTCAGTGAGCAATGTTTGGTAAAGTTCCATATTGGGAATTACCATGATGAGGTCCTATGTGACATCCTACCTATGGATGCTTACCATTTGCTATTGGGAAGGCCATGGCAGTTTGATCGATATGCAATACATGATGGGCATGCCAACACTTACTCCCTGACAAAGGATGGAGTGCGCCACAAGCTGAAGCCCCTGAAGGAGATGGATGAAAAGGTATGTAGCAGTGCCAGAATCTATTTAGTAGATGGTAGAAAATTTTTGGATGGCCTGAAGCATGAGCATATGTGCTATGCATTAATTCCTAGAGTTAAGGATGAGCAATGCAAAGATATCCCAATAGAGGTCTCAGGTCTATTAGAAGAATTCCTAGATATTATATCAGATAATGTACCTGAGGGTTTACCACCAGTGAGGAAGATCAATCACCACATAGATTTGGTACCAGGAGCTAGTTTACCCAATAAAGCAGCCCATAGAATGACTCCTGTAGAAAGTGAGGAGCTAAATAGACAAGTCCAAGAGTTACTAAAAAAGGACTGATTCGAGAGAGCTTAAGTCCATGTGCAGTACCTACAGTACTAGCACCAAAGAAATATGGGGAGTGGAGAATGTGTACAGACTTCCGAGCTATTAACAAGATCACCATCAAATACAGATTTCCATTGCCAAGGATGGATGACATTATGGACTATTTGAGTGGAGCCAAGTACTTCACCAAGATTGACCTGAAGAGTGGGTATCATCAGATTCGTATCAGAGAAGGAGATGAGTGGAAGACAACCTTCAAGACCAGAGAGGGTTTGTATGAGTGGTTGGTCATGCCATTTGGGCTAACCAATGCACCAAGCACATTCATGTGACTGATGAATGAGGTATTGAAGGAGTTTTTAGGAAAATTTGTCATTGTCTATTTAGATGACATTTTAATTTTTAGTAAGACTTTGGAGGAGCACCTACTGCATATTCGACGAGTTTTTGAGAAGTTGAGGGAGGAGCAATTGTTGATTAATTTGAAGAAGTGCAATTTTGTGAAGGAGTTGGTGTATCTGGGATTTGTCATCTCAGATGAAGGTCTTAAAATGGACCCAGAAAAAGTGAGGGCTATCATTGAATGGCCTACCCCAAGGAGCATTACAGAGGTAAGATCATTCCATGGTCTAGCCAGTTTTTACAAAAAAATTATTAGGAATTTTAGTAGTATTTGTGCACCCCTAATAGAGACAATGAAAGGGGATAAGAAGGAGTTTAAGTGGACTTCAGGAGCAGATAGGAGTTTTGATATGTTGAAGAAGAAAGTCACAGAGCAACCTATTTTAGCACTTCCAGATTTTAATAAGGTATTTCAGGTAGATTGTGATGCTAGTGGTAGTGCCATAGGAGTTGTATTGAGTCAAGAAGGTAAGCATGTTGCCTACTTTAGTGAGAAGCTTAATGAGGCTAGGAAAAAGTATTATATTTATGATCAAGAGTTTTATGCTATAGTTCAGGCTTTGAAGAAGTGGAGACACTATTTGTTGCCAAAAGAATTTGTTCTATATACTGATCATCAGGCCTTACAGTATATTAATAGCCAAGGGAAGCTAAATCAGAGGCACTTGAAATGGGTTGAGTTTTTGCAGAGTTATACCTTTGTGTTGAAGCATAGGAGTGGGAAGTCAAACAGAGTTGTAGATGCCTTAAGTAGAAGGTAAAACTTGTTGACAGAAATGAAGGTGGAGGTTATAGGGTTTGATGAACTTAAGAGTTTGTACCCTGAAGATCCAGATTTTGCAGAGGCTTGGAGAGCTTGCTTGGCACCTATTACTTTGGATAGGACTAAATGGTTGGATTTTCTAATCCAAGATGGAATGTTATTCAGAGGAAACCAATTGTGCATTCCAAGGAGTTCGATGAGAGAGAATCTGGTCAAGGAGAAGCATAGTGGAGGGTTGGTTGGACACTTTGGTCGAGATAAGACCATTGCCCTCGTTAGTGAGAACTACTATTGGCCACAGTTACAGCAAGATGTGAAGATATTTGTACAAAGTTGTAGAGTATGCCAGAGGGCCAAGGGTGTGAGGCAGAACACTGGATTATATCAGCCATTACCTGTACCAAAGAAACCATGGGAAGACATCAACATGGATTTTGTTCTTGGCCTACCAAGGACACAGAGGGGGAATGACTCCATATTTGTGGTGGTTGACAGGTTTTCAAATATGGCACATTTCATTCCCTACCAGAAAACTAATGATGCAGTTCATGTTGCAGGGTTGTTTTTCAAAGAGGTGGTACGACTACATGGTCTACCAAAGAGTATCATTTCAGATAGGGATACCAAGTTTATTGGGTATTTTTGGAGGACCTTATGGAAGAAGTTGAAGATAGATTTGAAATTCAGTTCTGCATACCACCCACAGACTGATGGGCAAACAGAGGTGGTGAATAGGAGTTTGGGTAACCTACTGAGATGCTTAGTAGGAGATAAGCCCAAGGGATGGGACTTGGTTTTACCACAGGCAGAATTTGCTTATAACAATTCTATCAATAGGAGTACTAATAAATCCCCATTCTAGATTGTATATGGGAGCAGCCCAAGGAATGCTTCTGAGTTGAGGAATATGGATAGAGGGGAAAAGAGTAGTGTTGAGGCTGAGGACTTTGTAGAGCACCTGAAGAATTTGCATGAGGAGGTAAAGAAACATATTAACAAGATGAACACTCAGTACAAGACAAGGGTAGACCAGAAGTGATGGTTTAAGGAATTCCAAGTGGGAGATGAAGTTATGGTCCACCTGAGAAAAGAAAGGTTTCCTGCTAAAACCTATAACAAGCTAAAAATGAAGAAGTTTGGACCATGCAGGATCATAGAGAAATGGGATTCAGGCAATGCATATGAAGTAGAATTGCCGAGTGGGCTTAACATATCACCTATGTTCAACATTTCAGATTTGGTAGAATATCATGAAGGGGACAATGATGAGGGACCAATAATAGAAACTTGGGATATTCTAGCATCTACTCCAGAGAAGGAAGAGATAGAAGAAATCCTGGACACCCGCATTGGCAAAAGTACAAGAAATAGGCAGTATGAAGAATATTTGGTTAAGTGGAAGGGCAGGCCTATTGAAGATTCATCTTGGTTGTCAAAGACAGAGGTTGACCACCTTGGTTTTCCTCCAACAACAAAGAAGTGAAGGTCACTTCTCAATTTACCCTGGGTGTCTGATGTAGGAGCATCCAGTGGTGTAAGAGTGATCTTGCATCATCCAAAATTTGTAATATTTTACTTTTTATGTTCTAAGTGTTTTTAGTTGTTAGGGGATGGAAAAATAGACCTAACGGTGAAATAATCATCCCAATATCCTGAGCGGTTTGGGAGATATGCCAAAACTAGTGAAAATCCTAGTGAAAACCCTGCCAAAACTAGTGGAAATCCTGCTAGTAAAACTTGGAGGCCAATTTTGAAGGCCTTAGAGGCCTTTTTAAGGGCTGAAATATGGTGGTACTATGTGTAAACATAGTACTAGGCTTCCTACCCCTTCGAGAGCTTTCCGAAAAGGTGCAATAATAGTCATTTCGAGCAACGAGCGAGGAGTTATGACCTCGGTAAGTTTACCCCCAAAATTCAAATTTCAAATACATAGTTTTAGGCGGGAAAGGGGAAAACAGGGTCAAAAGGGGGAATTTCAAATTTGTAAGTAGTTAGTCTCTGTAAGCTCTATTTTGGAATAGTAATGCAAGAAATATTTGGCTCATTTTGGCATTTTCTCTATCTTTTGTGGATTGTATGTGTTTGTTTAATGCAACTCTGCTTTAGATGTAGTTCTTGAGAAGGGGCGTGAACAAGATTGTCATGTCATTGAAACTTGTCACATTTCTTGACATAATTATGAGCATCCTTTTCCATAGATGACTAATAGTAACCCATCCTTAGGAGCTTCTTGGCTATAGTTAGCCCGCTAAAATTTCCACTACATAATCCATCACGGGCTTCTCTTATAATGGTTTGGGATTCATTTACATTTACGTATCTAAGGAGTATACATTCAAAGGAGCATTGATATAAGATGTCTCCAATGATGACATATTTGCAAGCCTTTAGCCTGAACTACCTTTATATTTGAGAGTTGAATCCTTTAGGGAATGTTCCCTCTTTGAGGAAATTAAAGATGTATTGATACTAAGGTTCTTGATGTATAGATATTTCAATATTGCATATGTTGAGGGGTTGTAGACATGATTCAAATGTGGAAGACTCATTAATGGATATTATGACAATAGAAGCTTCTTTATATTCCAACTCTAAGGGTATGAGAGATGCAGTTGTAGCCATAACATTAGCGTAATAGTTTATAGAATGTGGTATGGCTTCTATGGTTATTTTTTTGAAGTGAGTTTTCAACATGTTACAATGTCTTTGTATAGATTTATATTTTTATCTTTGGTTTAATAAGTATCATTCATTTGGTTGATTACTAGTTGTGAATCACCATATACTATTATGTTCTTGATATTTAGTTTTTTTGTATCCCTAAGACCAATAATGAGTGCTTCGTATTCTATTGTATTGTTAGTACATGATAAAAAAAGCTTGAAATACAATGGAATGAGTTGTTGTTGTGGGGTGACTAGGATAATTCCTACCCCTATGCCTTTTGCGCATCTAGCTCCATCAAAGTATAGGATCCAAGTTTTAGGTTCTTAGAATTATATGGAGAAGATGGTTTCATATGGGAAAGAAATGCTTATGGGATACTTTGATTCTAAAGGGGATGCAACAAGTTGGTCAACTATAACTTACCCTTTTAATGATTTTTGGTTCACAAATTCTATGTCAAATTCACTGAGGGCTATGACCCATTTTGCAATTCTACCAGATAGGTAAGCTTTTGATATGAGGTAGCATAATGAATCTACTCTTGCTAAAACATAAGTCTTTTTTTTTTTAAAGCGAAAAACCCCTTTTGGGGCCGCCTTGGTCTGAGAGACCATGAACAGGGGGTTCTACACCGTCAAAGTCACTCGGGAGTCGCACCGGACCCTGCCCGCACCAACATTATCAATTGGATTTTGGATACCCAATTCAGCTTTTTGGTAGGATGGAGATTTGAACCTAGGACCTCCTTTGGAGGATTGCCCTCTGGATTGCCCTCTCCTCTCCAACTCACCTACAACACCTGGGTAAAAACATAAGTCTTTTGACTAAGCATGTAGTATCATAGTTTGAAAGATGATAAGACAACTACTAAGCAGATCTTCTCTAGTGGTGTGTAACAAGTTTTATAGTTTACCAAAGTTCTACTGATGTAGTAGATCGTTCTTTATCAGTTTTGTTCATCGTATTGGGCTAGTAAAGCCTCAAGGACATGCTCAATAGTTGCTACGTATAGTAATGATGGTTGATTTAGGTTTGGAGGCACCAAGATAGGTGGTGTCAAGAGATAATTTTTTTAGGGCTCTGAAATCTTCTTGACATCCTTCATCCATTAAAACTTAGCTTCTTTATTCAACAATTTGGAGAAAGGTTGACATTTATCTACAAGTTGTGATATGAACCTATGGATAGCTTGTAATTTACCTTGCAAGCTTCATAATTCAGTGATATTTTTGGGTGGTGGCATGTTTTTTATGGCTACAATTTTGGAGGGATCAATTTCAATCCCACAACGAGATATGATGAATCCCAATATTTTTCTTGATGTGACCCCAAAGATGCACTTTTGAGGTTTAAGTCTAACTATGTAGTCTCACAATATTACAAACATACATCTAATATCTCGAGGATGATTTCATATTTCCTGATATCATCCTAGGATATCGTCTATGTAGTCTTCTACTATCTTATGCATGAGGTCATGAAATATGTATGTCATAGCCCTTTTATATATTGCCCCTACATTTTTAAGACCAAAGGGCATGACTTGATAACAAAATGTTCCCCAAGGGGTAGTAAAAGCTATCTTATATTAGTATTCTATAATAATATTAATTTTATTATAACTCGAGAAATCATCCATTAATTATAGCATCTCGGATCCTGTGGTGAAGTCCATTATCATGTCTATGTTTGGAAAAGGAAAATCATCTTTTGTACATGATTTTGGTTATATTTTTGAAATCTATGCAAATATAAATGGACCGTTCCTTCTTAGTGATAAAAATTATGTTGGATATTCAACCCAAATAATCTATGGCTTATATGAAGCCAACGTCTAACAACTTTTGTAGTTCGTATTTTACCAAAAGAGCGGCTCTTGAATGCATTTTACTTAATTTTTGTTTAACGGGTTAGGTGTCAGGATGCACTACCAAATGATGAACTACGAGTGAAGTTTCAAGTCTTGGCATGTCATCATATCCCCAAGTGAATATGTCAAAGAAATCCTTTAGTAGATTTGTGTATTTTTTCATTCTCCTTCGATTAGGACTTTCCCAAGTTGAATAAACTGAGGGTCTTGACTTATTTTGATGTTGACATCTATGGTTTACTTATGACTCATAATCAAAATAAAGAGGGGCATTTATTATCCCTAAATCTTTAAGTTCTTGTGGATCTATAGATGTTTGATCTAACTTAGGAGGTTGGGCTAAATTTAAGTCAAATATTTGTTTAAGTGATTCTTCTATATGACAATTATCCAAATATTCTTCAAGATTTTCTTTGGCTACCATAGCTTCCAGATGAACCAAATATAGCATATTGATGCTTCTAAATTGTATGGTTTTACGGGGTGTTTGATTAAGGAGTGATCATATTTTTTTCTTCATCCTCATCATCCTATTGAGAGCCATGTATTGAGTTGGAAAAATTATATTTATTGTTTTCTTTTGATAGAGGACAAGGTTCATTTTTGTTGGGGATGAATATAATACCACATTATGTTGGCCAAGGTTCAACCTCTAGGGGTTATTTAACACCCTATTCATAATTACCTATATCTTTACCTTGATAACCCATATTGAGAAGTATTTGTTTAGCTATGGAGAATGCAGGTGATTGTAGCATGTAGCATACATTCGTTCACTCGACATGAGGTTGCATCCTTGTATATTTTCATTGAGGGAATTTCCTCCATGGATGAAAGTACAAGATCTTATTTGGATTTTTAGTCCCTTTCTATTGGGCATGCCTATGTCGCAAGGAAATAGGAACATGCTTACTAGTTTTGTGAAAGGATTTGTATTTTGATAAATGATATTGACTTGATCATTGGAAAAGGATGACTGGGTAGTATCCTCCAAGTTTATGATAGGTTCATCTAATATTTCATTTCCCTTGTCTACCTTTGGTTGATCACTTGACTTATATAGTTGTATGAAAGGATAGATATTAATGTCTTTTAAGTTGATAGAATTGCATATGGCAAAAGGTTTTGGATGTTCAAGAATGTGGATAATCCTTCCTTGATATTCGTGTTTGAGACATTGATGTAAGGTAGAAGGTATGGGCCTTATAGAATATATCTAAGGTCTCCCTAGGAGCATGTTGTATGTTACGTCACATGATATGGTGTAGAAGAGGGTGTTTAGGACATGAGAGCCTACTTTGATAGGTAAAGTGATGGTGTTTATCACCTCTCGTTCTTCATTGTCAAAGGCTATAATGATGAGGTTTGTGTAGACACCAAATTACAGCCACTAAACCTCCATCCTAACCATTCCACCACCCACTTGTCTTCCATACACCCTTCCCACCAATTATTTGGCCCAAATCCACCTTCCCCCCTTCCCGCCATTTCCTAGCCTAATTGGGATTATTTTAAATATTATTTTATATTATTTTAATATTTTATATAATATTTTATATTATATTTTAATATATTTATTATAAAATATATATAAATAAACTCAATTAACCTCAACCGTCCGATCCATTCTAATCTCCACCCTCCATATTCATTAATCCATGTCACATGCAAAAAGTAATCTCAACCTTAGGATCTAATTTAATCTTAGCCACACGATCAAAAGTGTAAGGCTAAAACCCTAAGAAAACCCTAAGGTTGGATTATAAGTAGGGGCATTTGCAAATGCCCAAACCTTGGAACTGGAACCCTCTGAACTTGGACATTAGACTTTGCATTCTGAAGAGATTATTGGTGAAGCCCTAGCATAGAATCCCGAAGATCTGAAGCCCTAGTCCACCAATAATACTTCTGCTATTCTAGCCACCATCCATCCATCCTCCCTCACCACCACAGCCATCCTCCATCCATCGCCTCTGTCGCCATCCCCCTCGATCTATTTTTGTAGATTTACCCTACCCTGTAGGCGCTGTTCCGAGCTTGCAAAGCTCGCTGTAGAGCCTACCAAGCGCTCTCCAGAGCCTACCCTATCTGTAGGTGCACGCCAGAGCCTACCAAGCTCACTGTAGAGCTTTCCAGGTGCTCTCTAGAGCCTACCACAGTCCCAAGTGTGAACCAGAGCCTATGAAGCTCGCGTTCGAGCCTACCGTCATCAACAAACTGCATTCTGAAGTTGTTGCATCAACAGATCTGAAATGCCATCTGCAATAACTGGTCAATAGCAAGGTAAATCTTATTTGTGTGTATTTTATTTAGTAATTTGTTGATTCTGCATGCTCTTTTATTTTATTAGTAAACTAGGGTTTTATTAATGTCTGAGGGCCTCACACTGTGGAGCCCTCACAGGTATTACTAACTCTCTTTGTTTTATTTTGTGTATGCAGATCTGCAAGTTCTACATTTTATTTGATGGTTGTTGAAGCTGGAGTGGCCCAATCTTGGATATTCGAAGCCCACTCAACTTGTTGGGATCAAGAGCACACCCGAATCTGAAGACACTTCCATTGCTACTAGCTAGGGTTTCGGAGAACCCTAGCATCATTGTAATCTATTGTATCAAATAGTTGTACTAAACAAGGATTGTAATAAAGGAGTTTATCGGCTCCCCCATCTTATTGAATATACATTCTTTTGTGCAATATTTGTGTCTCACTACATTATTTGATTTTTGCTATTTTATTTTAAGTGTCATGTTCTTGCATCTACAAATGGCGATCATGGTGGGACCCCACAAGGGTTTCATTATTTGATAGATCTACCTTGCTAATTTACTATTATTGTTGTTTGTTGCAGGATTTTCAAAAAACGTAAAAGTCATCGCATTCATCGCTAGGGTTTCTGAAGCATTCTACAATAGTTCCAGAGATCGCGCAGGCGCTCTTCCATATTATGCAGGCATCCTTCCACTTATTACGTAGGTGCTCTCCTATGCCTATGCAGGTGCCCGACTATGCCTGGCATTAATTTGAAGTAGAGCTAAGGCTTCCAAGTAAGTTTCGTAACCCTAGGTTGCCATTTAGCAATTTACGTATTATGTTTCCTGCTGCTATTTTTCACTATTTTTGTGTTCACATTAAGGAATCTGGGAAAGAATTTGTAGCAAGTTACATCTAGGGTTTGTGTGTGATTTATGATACAAAATATACTTCTTGTTCTGAAATTGCAAGTCTAGGTGATTTGTCTGCATTTTTGAGTGCATATAAAATAGAAAAGCATCTTAGAGTTGCATTTTAGGGTTAAAAATTATTTCAAACTTGCATATCTAAATAGGAACAACATTTAGAAGCATAAAGTAATCCTGCCCTAGGCTGGCCCCTTTGGCAGAGAGGTGGACGAACCCTCCGGTGCTCATGTGATTTTTATCATTTGTAGGCAGGGATTTTAAGGGTGTACTCTACGCTCTATCGATGAAATTTGCGTCTTTGTGTTGGATTCTAATTTAGATTAGTGAGGTTGGTAATTTTTAATATTGTTTGCACACTATAGAGAACAAGAGATCTTCAATAAAATTAATCACACACACTGCACGTTGCACTTTTTAACAGTAATAGTTGGATTTCATCACCAACTATTGCTTGAGGTTTGGTGACGGTGGCATTCATCTCCATCCATCAAATCTCTGCCCCTAGACACCATAGGACTACCCCTGAGCAAACTTGTTGGAGGTCATTACCAACAAGAATCTCATTGCCTTGGCCAACCATAGCTTTTACCTTTGTTTTTCATTAAACAAGATTAAGTTACATCAAAACACACAAACTCACAATTTTAAAAGGAACTTCACATTAAGGGAAGAAAATAATTAATGAACCTGAGGTAAGCCACACAAGGTGAAACCTAGGATTGGTTGTTTTCTTTGCTTTAAATTTTTAGGAAAAGTTGTTAATTTGTGTGATTTAGATAAGCTTTGAATCTTTGGTTTTATTACTTTATGGTGCTAACATGACAACAAAAGAAAATGATAAACCAAAGTAGTTTAATGGAAAACAATTCTCATGAGCCCGCTACTTCAGTAGCCCCATCCAATATGGTTCAGACTACTTTGTCTGGATCATCCCATCCACCCCACTCTCAAGAGGAGTCCCATTCACTTGATGTGGAGACAACCACCACCTACATAGACATGGATAGAGTTCAGGCCATTTACAAGGCCTCTAACTATGTCTTAGAGCCCCTTAGCCAAGATGGTTTTGAAGAAGCTGAATTGGCTACCACCTACATTGCCCAAGGATATCCTAATTCAAGATATGAATATGGTATGCCTTCCTCCACAAGCCAACCACCCCAAAGCCCAAGTGTTCAAAACACTTATTTCACATCCACCTATACCAACCCCTTGTATGAGGAGCATGTCAATGCTGCCTCGCAAGTCCCTAATATTCAAGTTGCAACATCAAATGCAACTTGCACCATACCCATGTCCTCTCATCCATCATCATCCACACCTCCATCATCTCACTTAGCCAATATCACCATGTCATCCATTCCTCCATCATCTCACTTAGCCAATATCACCATGTCATCCATTCCTCCATCATCTCACTTAGCCAACATGACCATGTCTAATCATCCATCATCATCAACCCAACCATCATCTCATCCAACCTCAACCCCATCATTCGACACATGGTCAAATCAAGAACTCACGAATACATTAGGGCTCATCAATAGATTGCTTTCACAATGAACAAAAGGAAAGCAACCAGTTAACACAAACCCTATGACTCAAGGAGTTCCAAATCAACCTCCACTCATCAATCAAAATTTGGCATGGGTCCCTCAATCTTCCATAGTGACCATCCCTAATCCACCACCACTCCACACATCCACCATACCAATCAACATTGCCACCAATCAACAATCCAATCCATTCCTCCATCATCATCATCAATCATCCCCATCCTTCAACCATCCATCTTCTCCACATACCCAACCCAATTCATTCCACAACACCATGTTGGTCACACCCCAACATCCATCATCCAACCCATCAACCAACCACCACCTAATCCAGGGTCCTCACATTCCAGCAGAAGACCTTAGACTTCAGGCAATGCAAAAGCAAATCGATCAGTTGATGCAAAATTCATCAAGAACAATGAGCCAAAAACTCACATTAAGCCAACTGATCCATCAACCAATCCATCCATCGGTACCATCACCGCCATATCCGACAGATTTTATGATACCAAAATTTGACAAGTTCAGGGGAACTGAGGATCCCAAGGAACATGTGAGCTCATTTGTCCACGTATGTTTTTGGATTAGTGATGATAATGCTCTTATGCTCCGAACGTTTCCTCAAACATTAGGGGGAGATGCCATTGAATGGTACAATCAATTGCCCACACATAGTATATACACTTTTGATCAATTGATAGATCTATTCTTGGAACGCTTCACCCTAAATATTAAAAAGAAGGTGTCCTTATCAGATATCTACTATTTGAAACAATGGGATGAGGAACCTATCTATGAATTTGGAAACCATTGGAGGGCAGTCATAACTAAAGTTGCCATTCTCCCTACCAATGGAAGAAATTATAAAACTTTTTACCAAGAGTTGCTTAAAACCCATCTCTTGGATGCTACAACTAAACACTTATAGAACATTCGAAGAAGCTTTAGCATAGGCTAGTGTCATTGAGGAGATCAAAATACAAGAGGGTGTCATTAAGCCTAAAAATAAAGAATGGCAAAACAAGGGCCAATACCAAAATAATCAATCTGGCCAAAACAAATCTACACAAGCCTCAACGGCTAACACAACAAACCAAGTCAATCAAGTGGTGATGAGCCAGCCCGTAGTGGCTCAAAAATTGGTGCAACAACAAATTTCCTATCATGCGGTCCCATCAGTAACCCAAGCACCAATGGTACAAAACACAATGCCAACTGTGGAACAACCTACCCACCACCAATTCAATCACCCACAAAGACAATACACTCCGTTAAACGAGTCGTATTCATCCCTATTTAGAAGGTTGTATGAAACCAACAAATTAGCCTTGCCAGACATTAGGCCCGATGATCCCACCAAAAGGCCTAAGGGTTATAGAGAGCACTTGTTTTGCCCATACCATCGACAAAATGGGCATGATATCAATTCCTGCCATATGTTCAAAAACATAGTGCAAGACCTTATAGACTTAGGGGCCATTAACGTGGATAACCCCTTAGCTCCACAAAATCAAAATTTGGGCATATATCAGACACCTCTACCTAACCATGGGGAGGTTCAATACAATGTAGGGGGTAACAATCAACAAGCACCCCCTAACCAAGTAAATCATGTCCAACAATATCAAAACTTTGTAGGAGCGGTCCATGTGGTCACTAGAGGGCAAAGGCAAAATCAAAAAAATGTTCAACAACCTTCAAACCCACCTCCCATCCAAACATCACCAAATCCATCTCCGCCAATCAATCTATCCAATCCATCCAATCCACCTATCCTTCATCCAATAAGGCCAATGGTAACCTTAACCAGCCGGTTAACCACTAGTTTGAAAATGGCATCGGCCAAACTTTTTGTATATGAGCTCATTCAACAATCCCCTAGGCATAGAGAAGCTTTAATGGAAATACTCAAGTCAATTGAGTTAGAATCCCAAGACTCTAATGCCTTTAACAATTTTGTAGGGAGTGTTAGAACGTGCATGGAACCATCAATCACCTTCTATGACTTTGAGATAAAATCAATGAGTTCAGAATCGGTGGACCCTCCATTGCACATAATGGCCTTAATAGACAGAAAGCCATTCAAAAGAGTATTAATCGATACCGGCTCATCAATCAATATCATTACTACCACTGCCCTTATCCATCTCAACTTACCTCCATCCCACATTTCCAAATCATCACTCACCCTCAAAGCATTTAACGATGCTTTGTGTACCACAGTTGGCACTATTGTTTTACCTATAGAAGTAGGGGCCAAAATGTTGCACACCATGTTTCACATCTTGGAAGGTGCCATGGCGTATAATATACTCCTTGGTAGACCTTGGATGAGGGAAATGAAATGTGTTCCATCAATTCTCCACCAATGCTTGAAATACGTTCATGATGGACAAGTCCATTGCATCCCCATGGATGTTGAACCTTTTAAGTATTGTAATTTCATTTCAAATCCTTATGAATCCATGTTACCTTCCACCCATTTATTCTTGGCACCATCATCGAATCCATCCACGTCATCCCTCAATCCGTCTTCTTCTTCTAATCCACCTCCATCTTCTTCTAAGGCTCCCATCATAGAGGAGCTACCCATCACATCACCTTCTCAAACATCCATTTCTTCTTGTACATGTAATTACGGACAAGCTTCCATTAACACATCGTACATCACAAAAACTCCTTCCACTACAACCACTTCTTCTATTCCATCACATCATCCCACACCGCCATCTCATCATGCCATGCCGCCATCCAATCCAACTCCATCAGCCGATGTGTCACAAGTCAAACTTTTTGATTGTGACATATTTAACTCCT
This sequence comes from Wollemia nobilis, assembly GCA_028583015.1. NCBI lineage: Eukaryota > Viridiplantae > Streptophyta > Pinopsida > Araucariales > Araucariaceae > Wollemia > Wollemia nobilis. The sequence goes on from JAQPPZ010005578.1 coordinate 376,678, forward strand.
CACCATCCACAACCAATCCAGAGCCATCCGAGCCTTCACCATCCACCTCATCAACCCAAGTCAAAGTCCACATCACCAATCCTGGTATAGGTGAATATGTGGTCCAAGACGTCACCATCACCCCCTTAGCCATTCCAACAGCCAAGGATTTTGGATGTCCCAAAGACCGTTCTCTATCCATAGGTGTTGTCTACGACATGAGTGCCACTCCAAATAGCATTAAATTTGTTTATGGAGGATTGGATTGCTCAACTGGGGCAAACCCACCCGAAGAACCGAAAGAGCCTAGGCATGCCAATATACCTAACGTAGAAGAGTTTCCAGCCAGATACTTTAACATGTTCCATTGGCAAGGTCAAGGTCTAGGTTCCCATGAACAAGGAATGCATGATATCCTAGATGTCCCATATAGAGGTGCCCATGATCATTCTGGATTAGGCTATACCCCATTGTCCTCCACCGCTTCTCTTGAGCAAGCCTTCAAAAATCTTAGCCTCAATGATGAAGAGCCCTCCATCCATCCATTGCCATCAACATCCTCTCTTGAACAAGCCCTTCAAGAACTTCGCATTGATGAAGTAGACGAGGATGATCCCATCAATTTCTCCTATCCCATATTTGATTCCGATGATGAAAGTTATGAAGAATTTGAGGTTATGTCAAATGCTTCTGATGATTCTGAAGAGGAGTCACACCCCATTGTCCCCATCACCCAACAGGAAGAGTTTTACCTCCGAATGTTCCCCATCCATCATCCCATTTTCCGCTTGCTTCTTCCACAAGAGCAAGATGATCCACCTAGAAATCTACCTTGAGCCCCACATAAGCCAAGAATTGTAACATATGTACATACAAAAAAAAAAAATGTTGCTCTGATGTTTCACGTTCACTATTACAGGGATACCACGCCTCGACATCGGTTCTGATTCAATTGTTCCATCCACACATCTATCCAAACCATCTTTCCTTCCCCTAAGTCAATATGAATCCTATTGACTTATTCACCCCACTCCACAATCCATACGATTTGGCTAAGCCAATTCCAATTGACATCAGCCTCATTGACTTGGACCGGATTTCCTCTCCACCCTCCTTCTCAGAGTTCATCCTATCCGAGGAATTGCTAAGGGCTTCAGCCTATTACATTCCTCCTTCACCTCCACCTTCACCCTCCATCACTTTCCACTAGCAGTTCCGAGGTCTTTCAGGAGAGTTAGGCAATGATAAGCAAGAAGAATTAGATGACAGCCTAGACTATCCCGACTGGCTCTCAGGCCTAGTACCCATTCACAAGCTTAATGGAGCGACACACATTTGTATTGATTTTCGACACCGGTCTTAGCTCTTCCTTGTCTGGGGGTACTTGGCTAGGCATTCTATTGTTAAAGGTAACACTTTATATGTACATATACATGGCTAAAAAAAAAAAAAAAAACAAATTGCATGCTTTTACATAGGCATTTTTCACATTGCATACATTTCATTTGCATTTAGGCACTTAACTTACATCATACATATTCCATTACATTGTACAATTTCCATTTGCATATTAACACTTCATTGCATTAGGCATATACATTTGCATTCATCCCATCCCATGTTCAATGATCTGGCATAGTAATGATGATATGGCCATGAACAAAAAGTCAAGTTATAGAAATTGGGGGTACCTAATTTGATATAATCATGCAACTTTCACAAACCTCATAAGCCAACAATACCACATGTCAAAATCACAAAGCCTAAAATTTTTAGTCACTCAGCCATTACTAGTGTAGAAAGCAACCTCCAAGTGGATGTCCGATTTTCTTTAGGACCAAAAAACACATCTTACACACTAAGAAAGTCTTGAGCATTGTCAATTGATTCCAAACACAATCTTGAACCAATCACATTCCATCAAATCTTAAAAACATTATGAGTTAAGGAGGGTTAGTACCATACTTGGGTAGTACCTTGAAGTGAAAAGGGATAATCCTCGCTTGTCCCATCATGCAACATAGTCCAAAGAAAAAATAGTGGTTTTCACCACTACCACAATTACTCTTCAAACATAAGCATAAAAACATAGAGTAGTAAGGATAGGGTCAAAATTCTCATCACACTTCGGTTGAGAATCCGATTCCCCAAAACTCTATACAAAATTAATAAAATCCCAAACACCCTTGATCCCTCAAGTCGTAAGGATTCATACTTCACATCCCTAGCAAGGATGGGTAGTCATCCCCAAGGCCTAAAAGATCAAATCCCATTGGACTATGGAGTGAATCTTCATCGGGGCTATAGACGCCTGACTGGCAGTGGAGTAAGCTCATGCGGGGTGACATGTCTCCTTGGAAAACAGGAAGACCTCTGACCGCACATAAGGGCAAGCTAGCTTTAGGTCATCTCCATAACAGGTCATGCCCAATTTACTCATAGTGGGTCAATAAACTTCACATGCACACACACTGGTTCTTGATTGGATAGGGTCATTGTCACACTCAAGATTTGGTAATTAAACCTCACTTGCACACACATTGGTCCTAAAGAAAGTTAGACAACCCAAGTGAGTTTGGTTGATAACACTAGTATGTTTGAGTCTTTGAAAATTCTGTAGTACTCATTCCATATCAACATCCATATCTTCTTCCATATCAAATTCCATATTTTCTTCCATATCAACATCCATATCTTCTGTCATGTCCACATCCATGTCTTCATAGTAAGTCAAGTTGCAAAACACCACCAAATTTGGTACTACCGATTGTCAAACAATGGACAACAAAAATGGCCAATAACATTTCTGAACTATAATAGATCATATGAACAACATGCATTCCTATCATGTAAGTTTGCATTCATTAATCAACCATAGAGGCATTTGTCATTGCATTCATTTAGCATTAGCTTGCATTAATCATCCATAACACATCATCATAAGATTGCATATAGTTTACATTCTTCATACATTTACTTGCATTAATAACTCATACTCATTAATAACACATCATTAGCTTGCATACGTCATTCAAATAAACCTTAGGCATACACATCATAGTCATTAGCTTGCATACATCATCATAAACATTAAATAAAGCATTGCATAACACATAAAAACATCCACACAAAAAGACAACACACATATATGAAAAAGCCATGTATATATATAAGTGTCCAATATACAATCAAGTGCCAAGAAGGCTACAAAAGGGAGCACCAAGGCTCACATGTACAAAAGAGTGCATCTAAGCACTACATCAACTATCCATGAGAAGACCCCTGAGACCTAGAAGGAGCCCTCGACCTAGTGCTCTGCCTCGACTCCGTGTGCCTCGATGGCTCGACCATAGATGAAGAAGGAGGATCTGGAAATGTGATGTGATGTTGCATACACACATCCTCCAAGGAATGTGTGTATGCCTCACTAGCTCGAAGTCATCACAAGTCCTTCTGATGTCATCGCTCCTTCACCAAAATATCTGCCTGGAGCCTCGTCACTGTCTCCTGATCCCCAGCTACCTCCCGCTCCACCTCTAGCCAAGCTATAGTCACCCTGGCCTCCCTCTGAGACTCTAGCATAGTCTCTCGCTCCTCCGTAGCTGCTCCAGCTCAGCCCATAGCCTAGCCACCTCAGATATCTCACCCATCTCCTCATCATCCTCCCTCTCCCCCTCTACCAAATCCACCTCTAAGCCTATTGGGCTGCTCCCCTCGACTACCTCCGACCCATCGACCATTGAGGCCTCATCCTCTTCGGAGTCGACCTCGACCCCATAGCTACCGCATCCGCACCTAAAACCTTTGGAACCCATACTATATGGGAACCAAACCACTCCACATACTCTGGAGTCACCCCGACATCATCCATGTTGGCCACCTCTAGCTACTCATCATCCTCCAGTGGCACCCACCATGGTTCTAGATAGGGCAGTGTCACCTCATCTCTCATGTCGATACAACACCGACTCATCAGGAACTCCCTAAGGTAAACCAAACTACCTCAACACCCAAAGTACTAGAAGTACTCCACCTCCTCATCCCTCACCCAACTATCCATCGAGCCTACCACACCTGACGTAGCTACCTCCTATCTCCATCCCATATAGCTCCTCACCATGGCCTCCATCCGATCTTCCTGAGTCAAGCCGACCACATGTCCTAGTACCACTACCCAGTGTGTACCTCTCGACTAGGCTGAACCTCCTCAGCCATCGCCCATCACCTCACATAAGGCTCATCCATCCGCCATGACTCACATGGCAACCCCTCGAGCCGAGCTACCACAAAATGCTCCCAAGCCCAACACTATAGGAGAAAGCTGCACCCAATCCCCTTTCTCTCCCTCTGCACCACCTCATACAACTCCTGGTATAGCTACACCAATAAAGTAGGTGCCCATGCATACTCTCGAGGATCCATCAATAGATCACTCACCAAACCCAATAGGTTCCAAGGGAACCTACACCCAGTGCTATTCGGTAGCACTATGTTCACTAGCATGAACATGATCAAGGTGGGGAGTGCATCTAACTCCTTCACCTTGTACATGCTCAGGTACAATATCCCTCCATCCCCTATCCAGGCCTCCCACCACCGATCCCCAAACATTCTCTCCATATTCACCTTCTTATCCCTCCCAACCACCACCTTCTCTCCCTCTACTGGCACCTTGAGAATGTGATAGACATCCTCAAGAGTGACAGTAGCCTCTCCAATCGACAGCTAGAAAGTCCCTCTATCCGGGTCCCACCTCTCTATCAAAGCCGAGAGGTACCCCTCATTAGCCCTCACCACATCCAATCTGGCCACACCCTCTAAACCCACCTTACCCAACAACCCCCAATCCTCCTCTGAAAGCTTCTTCCTCATCCCCAGAACGAGAGGAGAGAAGCGATGTCGAGGCTCAATATCCCTCAGCTGCAACAAACAAAAACACTTTGTTAGTTTTAAAAATTCAAAAACAAAGCAACAAAATAAAAAATTTTTTTGCACAAAGGAAACAAATGGTCTTACCGGGACAAATGTCGCCTCCACTCCACCAGCAGCACCAAGGCCCTCCACCGCCATCGCCTCCGCACACACCCAATAGCCTCACTTAGCTCACAAACCACTCCACTCCTCAGACGCAGCTTCTCGAAGTCAACAACGCATGAATGAGCCTCAAAGTTTACTCAGAAAGCTTTTTATAGCTTTCACTAGCGCATTCAAGCGCAGACCCATGCCTGAACATTGTGGGCATTGATGCCTGCAGGCACACATAGGCACACACGGGCGCCTGCAAAACATGCCAGGCATAGGCGCGTGCCTAGCAACAAAAGAGAATGAAGACAAAAGCTCTTAAAATGGTAGCTCCCATCATCTAATTGGCACCAAAATTCATCCACACATCATGCACATCATAAATGTTGATTTTGTGAAATTACAAATAGTTTTGCATGCATATTTTTTGAGAAAAAGCAAAATTCTTCAAAAACACATATTGCATTACAAAACATGCCAACCAAGGTCAAATTTTCACAAAATCGACATTCCACAATTCTTCATCATCTACTTCATCATCCCACCCAATTTTATGCATATTGGAATTGATTTGACTGCTAAATCACTCATTTATAACATAATCAATCAATTCCATAATCAACAAAATCATCATTGCATCAAACATTCTTCCATCATCATCATGCATATATCATTCATCATTTTTATTTTGTCCAGGTCATCCAAGCGAACCTCGTATCTAGTATGTTATTCTATAAACTTGGTGATTGCAGTGATAATAATCCATGCAATTCGGTAAGATGAATAATCTACAATAAGGACACTTGCTCATGATCATAATCAATTATCTCATCATCAGAAATCACAATCACATTTGGCACCTCACATTTTGAATGCAACCTTGCCAAGAACAATTTGCTCGTAATCAGTCATTGATGTCCTTGTCTGTGGGGCAAGAAAACACAGATAAATCACAATCACAAACACTCATTCATTTGACAACAACCATAATGCAGGACATCGGTAAGTTTGATTGGTTCCATCATGGAATTGGCGAAGAAATTTCCACAGTCAATACCCAACCCCTGCATTGACTTAGTCAGCCTGCATCTTCATACTTTGCATACTCAATGATGCCATTGTGGCAACTTATTCAACAAGCATCGAATCATCCCAAAATTTGGGGCAACCACATTACATTATGATTTTCCCATGACGGGATACATCTCACATGATCATAACATCTACACTGGACAAATACCCCTCTCAACCATTGGGGAAAAATGGTATCACATTTTACATCATTCATATCATCTACATTTCGCATGGTCTTATACACCAACCCCTTTCCACCATTGGGGCAAAAATGGTATCTCATTTTCTCATCATCTGCATTTCACATCATTCATTCATCAATTGCACAAATCCACTACATCATTCATTATTTCCAAATTTTCAATTGGCTTGTGAGATACATTCGTAACTCATTCGCCAATTGAGGGGGTAAGCTACACAAAATTCTAAAAATTCTTTATTCTTTTGTCTTCAACATCAGTGCTCAAATCCAACAATAGAGAGAAGTTGCTTCTACGCCCATAGCCCAAGCAGGTGTCTCATATTTTTGCACCATATTGTGTTTCACGCAACATGGTACAAAAAGGGGCATCTGTAGACACCAAATTACAGCCACTAATCCTCCATCCTAACCATTCCACCACCCACTTGTCTTCCATTCCACCTTCCCGCCAATTATTTGGCCCAAATCCACCTTTCCCACCATTTCCTAGCCTAATTGGGATTATTTTAATATTATTTTATAATATTTTAATATTTTAATATAATATTTTATATTATATTATAATATATTTATTATAAAATATATATTTATAAACTCAATTAACCTCAACCGTCCGATCCATTCTAATCTCCACCCTCCATATTCATTAATCCATGTCACATGCAAAAAGTAATCTCAACCTTAGGATCTAATTTAATCTTAGCCACACGATCAAAAGTGTAAGGCTAAAACCCTAAGAAAACCCTAAGGTTGGATTATAAGTAGGGGCATTTGCAAATGCCCAAACCCTAGAACTGGAACCCTCTGAACTTGGACATTAGACTTTGCATTTTGAAGATATTATTGGTGAAGCCCTAGCATAGAATCCCGAAGATCTGAAGCCCTAGTCCACCAATAATACTTCTACTGTTCCAGCCACCATCCATCCATCCTCCCTCACCGCCACAACCATCCTCCATCCATCGCCTCCGTCGCCATCCCCTCGATCTATTTTTGCAGATTTACCCTACCCTGCAGGCGCTATTTCGAGCTTGCAAAGCTCGCTATAGAGCCTGCCAAGCGCTCTCTAGAGCCTGCCCTATCTGCAGGTGCATGCCAGAGCCTGCCAAGCTCACTGCAGAGCTTACCAGGTGCTCTCCAGAGCCTGCCATAGTCCCAGGTGTGAACCAGAGCCTACGAAGCTCGCGTTCGAGCCTACCGTCATCAACGAACTGCATTCTGAAGCTGTTGCATCAACAGATCTGAAACGTCATCTGCAATAACTGGTCAATAGCAAGGTAATAGCAAGGTAAATCTTATTTGTGTGTATTTTATTTAGTAATTTGTTGATTCTGCATGCTCTTTTATTTTATTAGTAAACTAGGGTTTTATTAATGTCTGAGGGCCTCACACTGTGGAGCCCTCACAGGTATTACTAACTCTCTTTGTTTTATTTTGTGTATGCAGATCTACAAGTTCTACATTTTATTTGATGGTTGTTGAAGCTGGAGTGGCCCAATCTTGGATATTCGAAGCCCACTCAACTTGTTGGGATCAAGAGCACACCCGAATCTGAAGACACTTCCATTGCTACTAGCTAGGGTTTCGGAGAACCCTAGCATCATTGTAATCTATTGTATCAAATAGTTGTACTGAACAAGGATTGTAATAAAGGAGTTTATCGGCTCCCCCCATCTTATTGAATATACATTCTTTTGTGCAATCTTTGTGTCTCACTGCATTATTTGATTTTTGCTATTTTATTTTAAGTGTCGTGTTCTTGCATCTACAGTTTGATTATTGTAAATCATTTTTTATTAAGTCAATTTTTTGTAAAACGTTGATGTTGCATACGTTCAAGGTTGAACCATTGTCTACTAAGACCCATTTGATGTATTTATCACCTATTTGAGTTATGATGTAAAGAGAGGAATCCCCCGATATGGTTTCGAGAGGAGTATCTTCCTCATGGAAGGCTAAGATAGTATTGTTTACTCTAGTTAACCCAACCATGTTGGTGATGTCATTTGGAGATATGTGTTGAGGGACTTCTTTTTCACTTAGGAGTTTCAACAATATTTCCCTATGAGCTAGGTAACATTTTTAGCAATTCTAGGAGAGAGATCTTTTTGGGTACCTCCTCTAATTGTTGATGGAGATCAAAGGTACGCAAGGTGTTTTGAGTAGGTGGTATCACTAAAGGTGAATTGTTGGGGATATTGACATTTGCCTTTAGGATAACCAACGAAGGTTGATCCAAAGACCGATTCTTTGCTTATTGCTTAGTCACGATGTGGGAGGATCTTGATAAATGGATGTTGCCTACAAAGTTAGCTATTTTTTTATCATGTGTTGGTAAGGGGTCTTAAAATATCCCCATGCCTTTTTTGGGATTCTCTAGTTTATTGAACATTACTTTTCCTTCCTCAATAAGGTCTTGGATAATGTTTTGTAGGGTTCTATATTTGTGTGTAGTGTGTCCTTCTATTCGATGAAAGTCACAACATTTCTCTTGTATATGCAAAAAGGGTGTTCCTTTGGATATATCCCAAGGTTTTATAGGCAGAATTTCTATCAATTTAGAATCAAGGAGCATTTTTAACATGGTCATTTGACTTTGTCCACTATTGGTATATTGTCTTTGGGTTTTGTCCTCTTTTAGAATAACCATCTTTTGAGGAGCATTCTAAGTGGTGTTAACATTGTTGTTTTGTTGAGAGTCGGTTATACCATCTCCTAAAACATGTTTGTTTTTGTATTACCTCTTTTTAAGGGGTTTTCATATTCTTTCTTGTTATAGTTGAGTTGCCCTCGTCTTATGAGGATGAATTCTACTATTTTATCCATATCAAAAACTTCTTTAAAATAGGTTAGGTTTTTCATTTCCAAAGGATATGACAATTGTTCATGAAGGTTTCATATGAAAATGTGTAAGATTTCCTTAGGAGGTGGAATGTATTGAAGCCTTCCTACTAGACCTCTTCATTTGGCTAGAAAATTCAAGAATTTTTTAGTCTTATATTGTTTAAATTGGTAGAGATCATCTATGGTAACCTTATCTTCCATATAGATCAAAAATTGTTTAACAAAGGCTTCTATAAGTTCCTTGAACCTCTTGATGGAATGGTGAATTATCTAAACGTATCATTCTAAGGCCAAGCCACTAAGACTTTTTGGGAATAAGCTAAGGAGAATTTTTCATCATGATTGATGTCACTACAAGTTATTTGAAATTGCCTTAGATGATTTATGGGGTCTTGTTTTCCATTGTACATTTGAAACTTGGGAGTTTCAAAGTTCTTTGGAAAAGGATGGCTAATGATCATTATATCTAATGGTTAATTATAGAACTCTTCAAAATAGTACTTTAGCTTAGATGTCCCTTGAAGAGAGGTAATTTTATGGTCAGGTTCTTTGAACTTGGCATCTCTCTTTTCTAATTCCAATATTTTGGTGTTGATATCTTGAATATCATTTGATGGAGGGTTTATTGGTAATGTTATTACTAGTTGTGTAGGTGGTTGAGGAAATGTTTGTGATATAAAAGGTATTGAAGTGTTTTGACTTTGTGTTATGGTGGGAGGGACTTTGCTAGGTCTCATGTTATGAGAATGATCTGGGTTTCTAGTGTTAGTTGCATCATTAGGAGGTGTCCATAGATAATGTTGGAGGTGTTGTAGAATTGGTAGGTTGATCCATAGCCACATTAAGACTTGCCAAGTTGTTTTGAGTTTTATTGATTTGAGCAACGATTGATTGATCATTAGAACAGTCGATATTATCATGTATTGTGGTGGATTCTCTTTCTGCTTTTTCTCTAAGTTCATCTCTAAGAACATCTAAGAATATGTTATTGTTTCTTTTGACATATTTTTTGATATGATCTACAGTTTGAAAAGAAATTTGTTCAACAATATGTTTGTGTTACCTAGGTATTTGTTGTGACCAAGGATTCACCTCTTGTTAAAAATTTTCATGAGAATATTCCTTATGATATGTAGAAGATATACCCTTGTTTCAGGTATTGTAAGGATGTTGAGACATGGTTTGGAAGCTTGGTTTTGGAAGGAGGTTAATTTATTAAAGTTTTGTTTCCATAGTACTTATAGCTAATAAGAGATGTTTGATATCCGTATGTCACCTTGATAATCATCCCTCCTTATGACTCCCACTAATCCACCATGATATACTAAACAAGGAAGATTCCCCCCTAAGGTTTGTATGTCGGTTTACTCAAGGGGTCATTATCCTTCCCCTAGTAAGATTAACAATTGGTTATGTTCTTGTTATCTTAATTTAATATAATGTAAACTAAGCAAACCAATTAGATGATCTTGTTTAAGTTTAATAAAATTTTATCTTTGTTAAGGCAAAATAAGTGTTCACGTCGGGTTCACCAAATATGTAGATGTGGAAAAAAACATTTTTTTCCTCTTAAGTTTAATTTAATGTCAAGTGTGTGTAGGGAAGATTTGTTACGACCTATGCTTCTCCACTTGAGGGTCTATTTCCAAGGGAGACCTTGAGAATACAAATATTCTCAACACAACTAGACTCCTACTCAATGCTTTTTTCTTAGGTCTTGTGAAAGTTGATGTTATGCTTGTTTGATCGGTGTTTTATGGGTTTATTCAAAGAAAACACCTAAGGTTTTGGATCACTATATATCTTGACTCTTTTTTGAGCCTTAACGGTTATTTAAACCTAAATTATTAAGGATCATCAAAAATGCAATGCTAAATTTTATATTGCACAAATGCAAGAATACAAGAGCTATCTTATATGCTTTTCAAGTTTGTATGGGCTAACTAAGGCATTTTTAGCAATTGAAGGTAAAACAAGGCAAAATGCAAGAAGACAAGTTAGCCTAAATGCAACTAAATGATTTTAAATTCTTTGTCTAAGTGCCTAAAAATGAAGAAGAAACTAAAATTTGATCTAAGGTTCCTTAACTGATTGGTTTAGAGATGTTTTGTAAAGGAATCAAAATGTTTTGTAAATAATTTAAATTCCTAGTTAAGGTTCCTTAATTTTCCAAGTGAAATGTGATTTAAAGAGCACAAAATAGCAAAAAATAGAAAGGAAACATAGATAAATGGGAAATGCAAGGCTAGGAAAGTTCCAAGTGGTAGAATCACCTATTTTTGGAGCCTATTTCTAAAAATATCACTAAAATTACCAAAACTTCCACTACTACCAAAAATGCTACCAGGGACTCGTGATTTTTGTATCTACACTAGAAAACCAAAAACAAAAGGGTTTTCTATTTTATAATTGGCTATCTAAGTGTTGGGAAATATAATTGGCTATCTTATCAGCTGATCAAACCCCCTATTTATACAAAAATTGGGTATGCTTACCTACTAGAATGGATTATGATCATTTGCCAAAATCGCTAATAGTAATTTTGGTCAGTGGAATTTTTTGTACAAAGTGTTTCTGGTCGCCAAAATCACCGCAGATTTGGGTAGGGTGGCAAATTTGGTTTGAGCATAGGATTTAAAATATTTCTAGGGTTATTTTGGATAAATTTTGATGGGTTTTAACTGAGATTGTAGGGGAATGTTTCTAATGATTTTTTCTAAGTTTGCAACTGAGGAAATCAGAGATCTAAGCTATTGATTTAGGTAATTTAATGACTAAAATTTAATGCATATAAAAGGAAGTGAAATGCCTAGTATAACTAAAATTTCAATTAAAAAGGTGTGCAAGAGTGTGGAAAATGTAGTCTATGGTGTTAGGAATAATTTAAAACAACTAATTCAACTTCTAACTAGAGTAAATTGGCATTTAAATGGTGAAACCAAATCAAAATTTAGAGGTATGTGAATGTTTTCCAAAGCACGTAAAAACTACAATAATAAGAAAAAAGTTAGAATGCCTCATATTGTAATTAAAATGAAAATAAAATTGTATGCAATGATGTTAGAAATAATTGAAAATAGCTAATATTACTCTCAATAAAGCAAATTAGCATTTAGGAATGGAGATTGATATGAGTGACTAAATATGTAGTGTTGCCCAAGAATTATTGAAATCTATAACACTAAACAAAAGGGACAAGGGATTATAGTGGGAAGTGCTTAGAGCTAGGCCAAGAGAGTGAGATAGCAAGTAAATAATGGCCTTGTATCATCAACACCTTGCCTTGAAAAATGAATTTGAAATTGATATGTATATGCAATACAAAACTACATATAATGCATGAAAATAAATTGTTAAAATAGGTGCCAAACTAAATTTAATGCTTTTAGATAAAAGAAGTGTAAAATTAGGTAAGCATAGAGGAAATAAAGAAGTTAGTGTGCTGCCTACATAAACAAAAATATAGTAAATAAGAGGACAACAAACATTATAACATGGAATATATTTTAAATTGTAACAAGACCCTGCAAAAATAGAGGACTATGTCCAAAATGTGATGATAAAATGAATGTAAGTTAAAGTAAACCTACAAAAGAGATATTAGAAACCAAATAGATATGATATGCTTGATAAGAATTTTGCAAACACAATGTTAGAAGGTTGCAAACATAGTTTTAATGGCTACAAAACAAGGATTAGAAGTGTGTAAAAGAGATTGATGCATGAAATGTAGAGATATCCAAAATAAAAATCACAAGTTAGCAAGGCTACAACCTAGAGGACAAAATGCAATGAAGCAAATATAAATTGAGAGAAGAAGGTAGCTGGAAGAGCTATCCTTTTTGCCTTCAATGGTGACCTCATTGCTCCATGTCCTCCTTGCCTTGCTTGACTTGCCTCCAAATGCTTGTAAATGCCTCAAAAAGCTTGGGAAATGCTTGAAAGTGAAAAATGCTATGTAAACAAGAGCTAGAAGGGGAGTGTTAGAAATCTTGGTAGAGTAAAGTTACAATGAAAAATCATGCTAAATGCCTACCCAAGGAGGTCTTTAAATAGGATTTGGAAGATGATTCAGGGGAAGAATTGGATAAGACCAATTTGGAATTTGTAAATCTAGAGAATAGCTAGGGTGTGTGGGATCAATGGCAGAGGATGGAGGACTGTAATCTACGTCATCCTAGCTTATGCTAAAATATTTTGTGTCATTTGACGAAAATCACCACTTTCAACCAAAATCGCCACTGATAATCTTGGTGACCTAGGTGACAATTTTTTTTAGGGAGCCAAAATGAATTTTTTAACTTTGAAATTTACATTTTTGTCAAAAATACTACTAGCTAAAATCACCAGTGGCATTTTTGGTAGGAGTGGTGGTTTTGGTTCTGAGTTGATTTTGAATGTTCTATTTCTATAGTTTTGCCAAAAATGCCACTGATGATTTTGGTTAGAGTGACAATTTTGGTAAAGGTAAAAAATGAAGCTCAAAATGTTAGGAAATGGTTAGATTGAAGTTTTGTGAAGTTTGTAACTAATTTTGGGAAGTTTTCTGATGTTCGTGACTAGTCCTAGAATTTTTTCTTAGCGTATCAAAACTGGATGTCTACACTTTGCCCCTAAGTTACATTTTCTATCCCCAATATTTTCTAGCTTGTGAGAACCACTATGTTTGCTATAGGGGGAATATTTATTTATAGTAGACCCTTCACCACAAAGGCTAGGGTCTACATTGGCCAAAACATACATGAAAGTAGTTATAAAACTTAATATTATTATGTATTCTGTTAAAATTTAGTGCTAAAACTTTAATTATGAAATTAAACATCTTGATATTTTTTAAAAATAAATAATAAAAAAATAACATTATTTGTGACATAAAGTTTATATTTTTCACTAAATTCTTTATTATTATTATTTTATCTGGTTAGTGTGAGAAAACCCTATGATCGATGCTTAGAGATGGAAATCCCCATACCACCATGACCTCTTATAAGAGGGAGAGATGATATTATCAATAGGGAGTTTAACACACAACCACACACATTGTAGTTTGAACCTTGGACCTTCCAAAGAAGAGCCAAATCATGAACCGTTGTGCTATCCCTAGTACATTCTCTATTATTAATACTAATTGGTTATATGGGATTTGAAAATTGTGACTCTAATTTCATCATTAGCATGTTACCATAATATTTCAATCAACCACATGCCAATATTATAACATATTACATTAAAATATATAATACAAATATCTGCATTGAAATCCTATATTTTTAACCATTATAGATCATGAAATTTGATCATTTCTTTATTTCATTGATGTTTTGTTCTTATTCTACTTTTTATTTAATGTAATTACTTTATTTATAATTTTTTCGTTCACTTTAAATTTTTATGGTTAAATTTAATTGATAGCTATTAATTATTATCAAATATACATGTACAATGACCAAAGACATACATATATACAATTTATATTAAAAATTAAAAATGCCAAATGTGTCAAAAATTTGTTATTATTATTTGTTTTGAGGAGAGGGCAATCCTCCAAGGGAGTTCCCAGGTTCGAATCTCCACCCTACCAAAAAGCTGAATTGGGTATCCAAAATCCAATTGATAATGTTGGTGTGAGCAAGGTTGGGTGTGACCCCCAGGTGACTTTGACGGTGTAAAACCCCATGTTCGTGGTCTCTTAGACCAAGGCGGCCTCGCAAGGGGTTTTTCGCTATAAAAAAAAAAAAAAAAGATTTCAAGGCATATAAAATGTTATGAGATCAAGTGTTTAAAAACTTGGATTCTCAAAATGAATATTAGACCCAAATATTGCAAAGTGATATATGAATAATTGCTAATATGATTATATGTGTGTATTTATTCAATTATTGCAATAACTTTGTAATGATAAAATATAAGTAGGGCCTATTTCAAACCCATGAATCCAATGATATGAGTAAAACCCATTTTCAAAATTTTGCATTGTGATGGAGAGCCCCATGATAAGGTGACCAATGGTATTACTATTTATTAGAATATTGCTTGTGTAATATGAGTTATATATAGGTCTCATAAGAAATTAAAAAATATATATTGAAATTATTTCTTGTGTGAATTAAGTTGTAAAATGTACACAAAAACCTCTTGACATACATAGATATTTTTATTATTTTATATTGCATATGAATATCACTTTATCTATATTTTCATAATAATTATTTTAGATTAAGTTTTAAGTCACATAAACTCTTTTTGATTGTGTTATTAGAACATATATTATTATTTGTTAAGATCTAATTAGTGTTTTTAATGTTGAGGGTTATTAATAAGGCCACTTGAGCAACTAGTGGGTGGGCCTTTTGACTTCATACCTAATGGATAAAGGCTACTCACTTAAAACTTCATACATATATACCAAATGTGAGATCAATTTTATGAGATAATAGAAGTCCCAACCATTTGTAGAATTTCAAAAATGTGGTTTGACTATTGAAAACTTTCACTTTTAAGGAAATTATTCTTGACTACGTGCCCAATAGACTAAAGCACTAGTTTTATAGGTTCTTTATCTTTAGTAGGCTAGAGATCCCTTGAGATCAACCATAACTATAGTGATGAATCACTACACCCCCTTTGGCAAGGAAAAATAAAATTTTGAGCCATAGACGGGCACAAAAGAAACCCTCAATCAAAATTATTTTATGATCAAAGCGAATGTCTTGAGAGTAAAGGTTATCTAAAAAATAAAAAAAAAATTAGTCCCGATCAAAAGGCAAGAAGCAAAATATCCGACATGAAGGTACTTGAGACAAAAATTCTTGAAGCCCTAATGTCAAGTGGTCTCAATCTCAAGTGATGAGAAAAATTTCAAAGGCAAGCACCGAGACCCTAAATATAAAAGTAATGAGGTGACAATTATTCAAGGATTATTGCCCTTGTTGCAAAAAAGTATCTCATCTCCCTATGAAAAGATAGTAGCAACTTGGGACCCATGATAGAAGTAACTCAAAGATACAAAATATTAAATGAAGAGATATTCTACACCCATATGATGGAAATTTCTATAAAATTGGTAGATGGCAATAAATATGGTACCTACTCATCCAAAATCTTAAGGAAATCTAACATATATGAATTCAAATCCAAAGAATCTTAGAGGGACTAACAATTCAAAAAAGACATTATTTGGCATCAAAATCAACAACCACCTTGAAATCTTTGCATGAATTTTGGAGGGAAACCTTCCTCTTGTAATATATAAATAGGATTAGCATTAGCTTTGTAAAGTATCAACAAGTTTATAATTTTTTTCTCTTGTAGGATTTCCTTTCATTTATTTTTGTAAAAACAATAAGCTCTTAAGTGGCTTGTGGGCAATCTCAAACCCCTACATCTAGCACATTCTTTTTAAATATTTGATTACAATATATATATATATATATATATATATATATATATATATATATATATATATATATATATATATATATATATATATATATATATATTCATACACATACACACACATAAAAAATCCTACATCAATTTTTGGTTTAGTCATTTATGAATCCCTATGGACCCATTTCTATGTGTATGTATGTGTTTGTAACTCTACCTATTTTAGATTTTATCAAGTATATGTTTGTATGAGGGACCTATGCCTATTTTCGAAATAGTCATTTATCATTGGCTCTCTTGTGGGACCCACCTACTTATGCATACCTATGGTTGGTAACTCTCATTTGTGCTTCATTGTGTCGAGGAGAGAAAGTGTTCATCACTAACACAGTGTTCAAGCCTATTTTTGCAATAAGATCTTAGCAAATATTTTGGTGCATCACAATCCCTTTTCTTTTATTGATTTATTTTCCTACTTTTCTCTCAAACCCTTTTCCATTTAATTGAGTCTAAGTGTACCTAAAAATCACATCTTAACAAGGAGTTAGCCTTGTAAAAACTCTTGAAGGCTTCGAACTGAGTCATTGCCTATGCTCTTAGTTGTAGCCTTGTTGTGTCGCTCCCTATGAGGTGTGATTGCCATGCTAGGGATAATCAGAGATGAAAATAAGAACTACTTGTTTGATTTAAATATAGGAATTTATGCTCATGTGTCTATGGGTTTGGTGGTTCCTTTAGGTTTTAATTGTTTCTATATTTTAGGGTTTGCATCTGATATCAAAGGTTCAATACTTTTATGAGCATGTATTATTTCAAAAATTATAAAAACAACTTAAAGTTAGATGTATTTGAGTATGAGTTCCTTGAGCTATAATTCAAGACCTTTAATATTAATCTATAATTACTTTATGGCAAGGACAGAGTCTATAATTTAGTTATGTTAGGCAATGTAGCCTGGTTATGGTTAGTAGAAACTAGAGTTAGGCAAAGTCTATAATTAGGTTATGGTTAAAGAAAACTCTATCATTTGGTTATGTTAGGTAATATCTATAGTTTGGTTCATGCACAAGGTTTAAGATTTTTGTATGAGCTTATAATTTAAGGAGTACTACATAGATCTATGGTTTAGATTACAGGGTTTTGTTTACAATTCTAATATGTAGTGTTAATATTTTATGATCGAAGATACAAGTCCTTAAACTTAGGATTATGGATGACCATAAAATCTAATGATTTAGACTCATGTCCTAAGGTTCTAATGACATAAATTTCTAGAGCTTTATAACCTAAGAATTAGTGTCTAGTTTCTAAGATTTAAGTTTAATCTATCAATTTCTACATTTCTAAGGTGCAAGGATATTTCTTATCTCATTGATATTTTCTCTCAATTGTTAGCCATAAATTTCCTCCCAATTGTTAGCCACAATTGAAACACATTCCAAAATGTAAAATAACATGAGTTTCCTATTCAAATTTAATTTAACATGTAATATTTCCTTTATCTAAACCATAAATCTTTTCAATAATCCAACCATGTGCTTCAGGTTAATCTTATTCCACTTGTACAATTCATGTTCACCTGACAATTCATTCAATAAATAGACTAATAAATTTATTTTGGTAATCAATTATCCCAAATATAATATAACTTGATAATAGATACTTTAGAATTTTATCTAAGTTTTAAGTCTCTCCAACTAAATTTCCAATGGCAAGTGACCCTAAATTCTAAAATTTGATATAGTTTCCTTGCTATCATTTTATGCATATTTTGCCCTTAAGTTACTCTTTCTATCCCCAAGAGTAGCTACCTTGTGAGCACCACTATGTTTTCTAGAGGGGGAATTTCTATTTATAGTAGACCATTCATGAAAAGGGCTAGGGTCTATAATGGCCAAAACATTCATGAAATTAGTTATAAAACTTAATATTATTATTTATTTTGTTAAAATTTAGTGCTAAACCCTTAACTACTAAATTAAAACATCACAATATTTTTAAAAAATAAACAAGAAAAAAATAACATTATTGTTGACAAATAAAATTTATATTTTCATGGGTATGAGGGCTTGGTTCAACAGTCAAAATGCTTCTGTAGGAGCATGGAGACCAGGGTTCCAATCCCTCGAGCCATGTAGTGCTTATGGGCATGTCACGCCAATGTAGCCATCTACGTAAAAGGTTTACCCAATGCAATTGGAGGTTATAGTGGTGACAAGGAGCGATATTCAAACCCATGAAGAGGCATAGAAAATTGTAACCAGTTATCGATTCCTCTAGTATAATAAAAAAATTATATTTTTAACTATATCCTTTATTATTATTAATTGGTTATATGGGATTTGAATATTGTGATCCTTATTTTTTGGTAAATTAAGTTTATATACAAAGTGGATTTTTTAAGAGGATCTCAAAACCTTAAAAAAAAAATGGCCAAAGCACCAAGTTCTTAGGCAGTGCCTTAGTACATGGAAATAAACATAAGCAAAAAGGAAAAACCAAAAAAACCCTTGGACCAGTAGAGAAACCAGATTCCATAACCAACTAGTGAGACCCATTTAGCCAAAAAACACAATCCTCCCATTGTTGTCAATCTGGGATCCACCTAGAGCTGGATGCAGTGCACCTTAGGTCTTTGTGGTATCCTCCTGATCAGACACCTCACTCTAGTTACAGACCAGCTGTTTGAGGATTTTAATGGTAGCAGTGATGGAATTTGTTATGCTGATGATCATTTTTATGGCCATCTTCAAGAGCAGTTAGGTCAAGGATGCCTCATTATCACTCTAAGAGTCTAGAATGAGTTCAATAGAGGGCTTATTTTTCTTCTTAGGCATATTCAACCAAGACAAAGACCTGGGACCGGAGGAGGAGTCATCTATCAATTTTTGCTTCCTCGTGGGGTTGCGTCTTGCACTCTTGGACTGGGAGGGTTTTATTCACTCCTTTGGACTACCATTACCATACTTAGGATTACGACTTTTGGAGATGGCTGGGGAATCTAGGTGGGGTTGGATGCTAGAGGGGGAACATCTTGGATGGGAGGACGGTTGCCAACAACATGGTAGAAGATAACTATCAAAAGGCCCTAATGCATGGGTTTGGCTTGCAATTTTTGGCATTTCTTAATAGAAATCGAGATGGTGTACAACAGGTAGTCAAGGATGCTAACCTATTTGGAGTCATGGATATGGTTGAAAAAATTGATGTGGAAGCTACGGAGGGCCTTCTCAGGATCGTCATAGGTGATGAATTATAGGGTAGGGACAATAGCTTCATTCTAGGGATAGGGCAGGGTAGAGCAGTACAACACAGATTTGTACCATCTATAGATTTTGGATTTGTCTAAGAATTATTCGAGCTCCTGCTCCCAATTGTGCTTGTCCTACTATATGAATCATCCTTTAGGGGAGAGCCTGATCACCTCATAGAACAACTTCTACGAGAGCCTAAAATGGATGCCATGAACTTGGACTTCACCATTCTACCAAGTATCTATGAAATCCTTGGTGATTTCATCATCAGGGCCTTCAAATTTATGCAAAAATGGGGTAAGTCCTTTTGCATCCATAAAAACTTGCACAGTGCTACTAATATTGAGGGTATTCAGCTCCACGTACATAAAATACATTGGAGTGGATGGAGAAGGCTAGAGCCACAGGGGAAGATTGGGTATAGGGGCCCAAAGGGCAGAACAACAGAGATAAAGACTCAGAGAAAGGGTTGGACTCAAAGAGATGAGGGGGACCAGGGCTGGAAAAATATAGTAGGGGAAATCCAACCACACAAAGGTGATTAAATAGGACATAGAGGACAAAGGGGTAGGGGAATCATAAATTTGAAGCCACCATTTGCATGGGGATGCAACACCAAGACTTAAGGCTTGTACACTCTGAGGGTGGTGGAGAAGGAAACTGGGGTGCATGGAAGGATGAAATTGAAGAGGGCTACAACACCACGCATGCCACTTGGAGTTCACACGGTGAGTTGGCAGGGAATGACTAGACAATCGGATAATAGGGAGGGACCAAGGGGAAAAAGCCATATGATAATCATTGAAGGATACTACCTTATAGTCAAGGTGATTTAAAAGCTTACTCACTTGATAGCTCCTAAAACTTTTGGTGGATCCAACACTATAGCTGAAGATGACGTTGTTGGGATCCAATTGCCATTTGCGGTTAGATCTAATATGGATAGTATTGCTAGAGAGATCTATCATTTACCTATGGGGGGGAGGCCCCATGAGAGACAATTGTGACACATAGGCTTAGGTTTGAAAAAATGTGAACCACTTCGCTATTTGCTGACATGGGTCTCGATCCCCTGTCACTCAGTATAATCTTCTCGAGACTTAGCATCATGACTTTTGTTTCTCTCCCAAATTTTCACATCGGATAGGTCCTTGGGGAAGTTTTCTATCTAGATTTTAAGGCCTCTTGATGTTGCTACTATGTTAGCCATGGAATCAACAAGATAGATACCTTCCCTAAATATGTGATAGATTAACACCTAAGAGAGTCTATGAAATAGTTTTCTAGACTCCTGAATGGCATTGAAAACTTTCCATGATGGATACTTATGGATAGTCATGTAGTTGATGATATTAAGAGAGTCTCCCTTAATGATGGCCCTTCTGGGATCCTCCTGAAGTAGGACCATACCTCGCCATAGCACCATAGCTTCTACAAAGTTGTTGGTTTGAGTCCCAAGGAATTCAACATAGGCTAGGATTATATTTCCTTTGTTATCTTGGATAACTCCTCCTGCTCCTGCAAGACCAGGGTTTCCTTTGGAGGCCCCATCAAATTTCAATTTGACCCATCCTTTTAGGGGTAACACCCATCTAAGGTTGGATCTAGGGTTGGGCCTTGGATGGGATTTCGGGTCATCTTTAGGGATGCCTAGGAATTTGAACAGGGCTTTCTTTCTCACCTACGGGCGGACCAAGGAGGATGGGAAAAGTTGGATGTTATCGATGGCGTAGGTAATGGCTTTGCTTGCTATAGTTATGGGGTCCCTGGGAAGGACAAGAAAGCTTTGTTGTTGCATTCTAACTAGATTTTCCAAATTAGATGGTGGAGACATAGGGTCCAAAGGGTTCATAGCTTGGGGTGCCAAAATATATTTAGCCATTGGGAGAACAAATCTATAATAGAATTGGGTTGGACCCACTGGATGTGGAAATATTGAAGCAAGTTACCAAGAGCCCCAAATGAGAAAGCACACCAGGTGAATAAGTGTTTTTTTTATTCATAGCTTGACAGGCATAGGAAGCATCGATTTGGCATCATGAACCCTCTTCTTGCCAAGTTCTCAATCATGAGGATCTTGTTCTGCATGGCAGTCCAGGAGAAGAAACTTATTGTGGGGATGAGTTTCTTTCTCTAGACTAGGTTGAAAGGGATGTTGGTTGCATGTGTTGTCTCTTGGAGGGAGTAGCCAAACTTCACTGAGAAATATCCATCATTTGTTCCTAGCCATATGGGCCTGTCCTCTACCTCTCCCTTGGGAATGGTAACTACATTGAATAGAATGGAGAGGTTGCCAACTTGGTGGGGGAACCTGGCCTCATCAATGGGGCTCCACATAGACATCTCATTGTTCCTAGTTATGAAGTTTACAATATTGATTCTCTTGGTGGCATCTAGGGAGGGCTTAAGGATCCTCAACTCCCTATCCTCACTTAATGGGTCATATTAAAGACACCTATCGTGCTCCCATCACCCAAAATCCATTTGGTGCCTTTCTGGATGAGACTTCTAGTCTAGGATATGGACTTCTAGAATGCAAAGCCATTTTGGGGTCCTTGGTAACTTAATAAGTTATGGTTTTGTAGGTATTTTCTCTTGATTATTTGAACCCACTCGGTGTCGCTGTTGGTGTAAACATTCCATGTGTGCTTGTACAGAAGGGCAATGTTCATCTAGGAGACTCTCTTGAGGCCAATGCCTCCCTCAATTTTATTTTGACATACCAAGTTCCAGGCCACCAAAGGGATCATCTTCTTTTCCTCACTCCCAGACCAGAGGAATCTCTTCTGAATTTGCTCTATCTTGGTGCTCACCAAGGCAGGGATCCCGAATACAGACATGAAGTAAACTATGATGCTTTGTAAGTAGGCCAAAGTGAGGGTTGCTTTAGATGCCTAGGAAAGGAGGTGGCCTTTCTAGGATGCCAAATTATTTTGGATCCTTTCGATTACATTATTCCACATGGATATAGTGGGGCTACCTGAGAATAGAGGAAGGTCGGGGTAGGAAGTGGGAAGCACCTTCGGAGAGCACTCAAGGATCTGTGCTATCTTCACCTACCTAGGATGGGGGGTGTTAATGAAGTAGATCTTACTTTTGAGGAGGTTGATCTTCTGCCCTACAACACTCTCATAGAGTTGGAGGATGTGTTTGATGGTATTGGCTTGATCTACAGAAGTTGAAGTGGCCAAGATGGTGTCATCTACAAGTTGTTGGTGGATGACTGGGTTGAGACCAGAGGCAATTTTGATCCCAGATATGAGCCCACTCCTACCAACATTTGAGATGGTCCTCCTTAGGGCTTTGGATAGGATAATGAACAAAATAGGGGATAGGGGATCACCCTGCCTCAGCTCCCTAGAGCTTGAAAAGAACCTAGTAGGGGACCCATTGACTAGGATGGATAACCATGGGGAGGATATGCATCTTTTTATTAGACCCACCTAGGATGGGTAAAATCCAAACTTAAGGAGGACCTTGATCAAGAAGTCCCAACTTACCCTATCGAAAGCTTTGTTCATGTATAGCTTGAGGAGGAAAGTTGATTTCTTAGCCAAGGTGGTAGAATGTAGTGCCTCATGAATTGTGATGACCCCATCGGTGATGAGTCTCCCTTTGACAGAACTCCCCTGGAAAGTGTCGATGATGAGGGGGAGGATCCCCTTCAGCCTATTATCTAGGGATTTGGTTAAGATTTTGTAGATGATATTGTAGAGGCTGATAGGCCAAAAGTCAGACAAGGATTTGGAGGCTTGGATTTTAGGTACTAGGGCTATAAAGGTTGAGTTGATACCTCAGGGGATGGCTTTAGTAGACTAGAGATCTCTAACAGCTATGCACCTCTTAGTCTCGATCAGATCCTAAAATACCTAGAAGAAACACGGGGGGAAAGTGTCTGGTCTAGGGAAAGTGTTAGGCTTCATGGAGAACATGGTCTCTTTTATCTCTTCAGGTGTTAGAGGACTTATGAGCATTTCATTTGTATCATGGGAAATAGAGCGAGGAATGTGCTCTAGGAGATCCTTAGCCTCTGAAGAGAGGACTGGGTAGGTTGCCTAGAAGGGATTGGAAGAAGTTGGCTACCTCATCCCATATTTCAAATATTTCCTTTGTGGTCCTGCCATCACTGCAAGTAAGTTTTGAGATTTTGTTGGAGCTCTTGTTTCTCATAGTAGAAGCATGGAAAAACTTGGTGTTCGAATCACCATCCCTGAGCCACAAAGTCTTTTATTTTTACCTCCAATATGTTTCTTATCTAGCCAGGATGTTATGAAACTCAAATAGGAGCTTGCTCTCTTTCGCCCTGGAGTTGTTGTCCTGAGTGCCTTCTTGGAATTGTCATTCTATGAGCTCTAATTTATCTTTGACCAACCTTTTATTTTCAAAAATATCACCAAAGGTTTCCCTGTTCCACACCCTGAGGTTATCATTGAGGGACCTGAGCTTTTGAAATAATTGACTAGAAGGGGATCCTTTGGAGGGCTACCTCCACCACTGGGCAACTTGCCCCCTGTCTGGATGGTGGAACCACATCCTCTTGAAGTGAAAAGGGTGCTTGAAAGGGGAAGTTTTTCTAGATTCAAAGAGAAGGGGATTATGGTCAGAGCTAATTTTAGGAAGGGATTGGAGGGTGGCATATGCAAACACTGAGATGGCTTCTATTGAGAGTAGGACCCTATCTAGTTTGACTTGGATGAGGTTTTTTCCAACCCTCTTGTTGCTCCAAGTGTATTTGACCCCTTTCAGGTGGACATCCATGAGTTTGTTTGCATCTATGAATGCCCCAAATTCCTCCATGCTTCTGGTGATTAGGGAGGATCCTCCTTGCTTGTCTTATGAGAACAGGGGGCTTTTGAAATCTCCTACAAGGATCCAAGGGAGGGATTTGAACGAGTATCTCATATGGCTTATTGCCTCCCAAAGCATGGCCCCTTCCAATGGGTTTTTAGGGGTGTAGACATTGGAGAGGATCCATGTAAGGTTAGTAATTTTGGAGTGAAAAAACATGTTGATGATTCTATTAGATGAGTAAATTAGTCTTCCTTCAACTATGGTCGGATCTCACATGCATAATAGCCCTCCAAAAGTTCCTTGGGTTGTGGTGAAGGTGAATTTGACATTGCTCCAAACTACTTTGGCAACTCTGATGGAGGAAATATCATCTAGTTTGATTTCTTCCAAAATGAGGATTGAGGGATTGTGTTCTTTCTTAAGATGTGTCACAATGTGTTTCTTGGGGGCTCCATTGAGCCCTCTCACATTCCAAGTGAGGATATTCATTTAACACCTTTGTGGGGTTTTTTTCCTCCCTTACCTTGGTGGGAGGGAGGTTTGGATTTTCTTGTTCCTCTTTCAGCAATTTAAGAGCATCAGACAGCAAAGTGGTCTGGAGATCATTAACTATATCATCTTCAACCTATTTCCTTCTCTGTTTGCCAAGGGTTGTTCTTCCTCTTTTCTTATCACTACCAAAGTCGATGGTGAATTTTTTGCTTTAGGTCCTCTTAGGGCTAAAGCATTTCAGGGTTGAATGGGATAGGGTGGGGTTGCCTTCATCATATCCATCCAACTGCCCAAATGTAGGACAAACATTGCAATAGGGGGAAGGTGGGGACCTTATTTGGGTGAAGATTCAAAGAGGACGATTTCTGATTGGGAGGGATCAGGGGGAGGAGGGGGGGTTGATTCATTGGGGAGTTCACCTTCTCAATGCCAACATTAGGAAAAAGTTTGGGATGGGATCGATCAGGGGGAGGAGTGGGGGGTTAGTTAACCAGGGAGGCTACCTTCTCATTGCAAACATCAAGAATAGGTTCGAGATGGGGACATACCTAATCAAAATCTAGAGTCAACGGAGGATCAACTTTTTTTCCTTTATCCTTTGAAGGTTGACTCCTCTTTTGCCTAGGGGCCATATGCACCGGGTTGTCATTCTTCTAGGTAGCTGACCACCCATTTATTGGATAGAAGGGTCTATATGGGAACCAATTCTAGGGCCTGGGGGGAGCCCTTGGGAAGGAGTTGCCTCCCTTAGTTTCCTCTGAAGGGTTGAGGATAGGGAAATGGTTTAGGAGGTACCCTTGCATGCAAAATTGGGTGCATAAAGCTGGTTTATTTTTGTATTCCAGTGGTTGGTGTCATTTGAATGATCTTGAGATCAGGTTGACAAAGGAAGGGAGCTCAGACTTGAGGTTGGCATTCACACAGATGCAAGCATGGATCATTTTGGATCCTACTTTGGTTGTAGAGTCAATGGTCACCAACTCATTGACTACTCCTATGATGGCTTTCAAGACCTCCTCTTTCCAAAGATGGAAGGGTAGGTCTACGATTCAGACCTAGATTTGGGCAAAGTTTATGCTCTGCATCTTAGGGTTGAAATCCATTGTCCATCATCTAAGGAATAGGCTCCTACCTAAGAACCAGGGCCCATCTATTAGGATCTAGCTTGTGTCATCGCGATTGCTAAGTTTGATGATGAAGAAACCCCTTGAAAGGGCTACGATTTTTATATTCTCTAAATTTTTCCATTTGGAGAAGGCCTAGTGCCTTATGGTCTCCATGTTTGGGCACCCTTCGACGAAATTTTTGACCAGGGAGTAGGAGGCCCCTGAGACATAGTTGGATAAAGCCTTTGTTGGGATGAAAATATTAGATCCCACCAGGGATAGATTGGCACCTAACTTTTTTGAGTTGATCACCTCGTCCGAGGTAATATGTGTGTATGAGGATCTACTAGGGCTTCTAGGGATGGGGCACTCGGTTAAAGGTTTTTTATGGGGATCCTTTTCTCGAGGTATTGCATGGGCCTAGTATCCTACATCCCTGTATCCTTCCTTACATGTATTTGGATCCTTGCCTTCTCCCTACGTTAGTCCTATCTGCTCTATCATGCTGCCACCTTCACTGTCCTTCATCTCCACCATAGCTCCTCCTCTAGTACTTTCGATAGAACTGATAATATTTTTGCTAAAACTAGCATCTAAAGTATATTTTCATTGTGATCCTTATTTCATCATTAGCATGTTATCACAATATTTTCATCAACCACATGCCAATATTATAACATATTACATGAAAATATTTAATATGAATTTCTCCTTTGAAATCCTATATTTTTAACCACTATAGATCATGAAATTTTATTATTTCTTTATTTCATTGATATTTTGTTCCTAATTTTCTTTTTATTTAATGCATTTACTTTATTTATATTTTTTCCATTCACTTAAAAAAAATTATCTTTAAAGTTAATTGATAGTGTAAGAAAAATAAGACAACACCAAACAAATAATAATGAAGACACAAGTGATTGTAATGGAATAATCTTTATATTAAATTTGTATTGAAATACACAGGAGCCTTGGCCTCCTTTTTTCTTTTACAATGATTTACCCCAAAGCATGAGGGGTCATATTACAATGCTTGCTTGTTTCATAATATCACAAACAAGGCCAAATAAGAGTGGCCTCTTTGGTACATCAATGGGAGGTGGTGTCTTCGGTCTTCTTTCGCTCCAATCCAATTGGTGAGTGGGCTTTTGTATCCTGGATGTGGGGACCACTCTAGCTTCAATAGCTCTCCAAATACCTACCTCCTGCACACATGAAATTCAAACAAGGGTTAGTAGCACCTGTATACATGATTAGAAACAAGTACAGATAAAAACCCTTGAAGAAATACTTGCAAAAAATATAGAAACAATGATTAAAAATATCTTGCTAAAAAAAGAATAAATTACTGATCTCTGCTACTCCAAATATCCTAAAAATTTATGGAGATGTTCTTTAGGATTGTAGGAACCTACCCTCAAACTTTCAGCTCAATCTGAGTCTGAACGAGCAAGATATGGCCAAAACAAGTTTGGTAGTTTCTGTAGAACCACGGGTTATCGGTTCTGACTGTGTAACCGTGGGTGTGGGGTTTAGAAACCGTGGGACTATGGTTGGGACTGTGTAAGCATGGATGTGCAGTTTTGAAACCATAGGACTATTTTTGGGACTGTGTAACCATGAATGTGAGGTTTAGAAATCGCATGACTACGGTTGGGACTGTGTAATCGCGGATGTACGATTTAGAAACTGCGGGACTACAGTTGGGACTGTGTAACCGTGGATGTGCGGTTGTGCATATATGGCATAAAACCTTGAGAAATCAGATTCAAGACCTTAATGGCTCAAA
Organism: Wollemia nobilis; assembly: GCA_028583015.1. Classification (NCBI taxonomy): domain Eukaryota; kingdom Viridiplantae; phylum Streptophyta; class Pinopsida; order Araucariales; family Araucariaceae; genus Wollemia; species Wollemia nobilis. Next base: position 404,623 of record JAQPPZ010005578.1, read on the forward strand.
ATACGTGATTGTTAATGATTCCCTGTAGTGATTTCACCAACATAACGATGTATTTTCCAGCCCTCCTTTGCTTTATGGAATGGTGTTGATTTTATAGGCATTTTTGGTTTTAGAAGGAAATGAGAGGTGGTAAGCCAGGGCTGCCAAGTGGCAATCTTGGGCTGCCAAATGGAGGGGGTAGTTAGAGTGAGCCACACAGGGTGTCTCACTTAACTGGGGTAATGCGGGTGCAAGTGGAGTGAGGTGTAAGGGTTAATCCATGTGAAGGGACAAAGGGGACAAGGGTGTATGATATGTGGCAAGATGGGGTAGTGAGGTGGCTAAGACACATGTCTAGTGGGTAGGTAGGGTATCCTAGGGGGATTTTCTAGATTTATTAAAATTTGGAAAATAGGATAATGTGCAAGATTTTTATGCCTAAGTTTAGACTTAGACATATATTATTATGCAGGATTGTGGACTGCAATGTGGGTGAAGTGTACATGAATTAATATACCTAATTTTATACCTAGGCAAATATTTTATCATGCACAATTATGTGGTGAATTATAAATGCATAGATTTTGGTGTCTACAGATAGCTATTAATTATTATCGAATTAATAGATATTATGTTCCTTGGTAAAGCTTAAGTTTTTTAATATGTGATATTTTTAATTGTAAAATGTACATTCTAGGACCTTGTACAATTCAATTTAAAATCTTAAACCATAGACCTTAAGTTGCTATGTCATCAATCTATAACATGAACCTAGATTTATAAATCCTAACATGTCCTAAACTCTAATAATATCCGATCTTCAAAATCTTATTTCCTATACTAGATACTAAAATCCTTAGTATTTAAAGTATTAAAATTTGAACAAATATATTCTAGACTTTAGAACCTTATAATCTAGTGCTTGGATCATAGGCATTTGCCCCTTAATTAAACCCATACATTGAAATCCTAATATAATACCCTTAAACCTAAAATTTGGGCATGGAAACCTATTTCAAACCTAGAATATTCAACCTCATATCCTGTATCATAGGCCCTAAATTTTTTTAATATTATTATGGCTTAATCCATATACTATGTGCTAAAATGCTTATATTATAATGCATTAAAAATGAACAAAGAACACCAAACTATCTTTAATATCTTATAAACTAGGTCTTGGATAATGGACCTTTGCCCCTTAAAGTACACTTAAATCTATGACTTGAAATATTAGTCTTATACATAAACATTAGACTTAAATCTTGGGGTATAAACAATTACCCCTATCCCTCTTGGGTCATATCCAAGAATCTATACCAATATTTATTAAACTCCTAAAGAATTATACTTTCAACCTCATTTACTCATAAACCATCATATATAATGATATAATATCCCTTGGTTACAGATAATAATATAATAAGGTCTAAAAAATTTGAACATTGTTATGGCTTAATCCCTATACTATGCACTAGCATCCTTAGACTCTATAACATCAAAACTAAGAAAATAATTTTAGACTTCAAAACCTTATAAACTAGCTCTTGTATAATGGACCCTTATACCTTAAATGCACTTAAAAATTTACATACACATTAGAATAAAAAAAAACTAGGATATAAATAACTATCCCTATCTCTCTTAGGTCATATCCTATAATCTAGACCAAATATTTTAAACTCCTAAAATATTATGTGTAATACCTTATGTATTTATAAATCATGATATCTTATTATATAATTTTCCTTGTCTATAAATAATAAGATCTTATGACACTTTGATACATAGATCTTAGACCTAAATCTTAAACTGAGAGCACATAGTTCTAAGATCCTTTGAATGCTTATAGATATATCTGTATCCCTTGATTCATAAATATAAATATTTTCTTAAATATAAGCTTGTATTTGTTGACCTTTAGACCAAACAAACCTAGAGAGAATCATATTGACTAAGTCTATCTTAGCCAGTGGTGCAAATGCATCATTATTATATGCTCCCTTCTATTAAAAGAATTAGTTATAGCAATAAGGTGGACCTTGTGATTCTCCACCTTACCATCTAAAGTATAGTTGGTCTTGTACACCCATTTACAACCAATTTTATTTTTTCTCTTGTAGAAGAGGAACCAACTCCAAAGTCTTATTCTTCATTGAACCCTTATTCTACTAGTATAGGATCTTCTCACATCAACTAACCCTTAGCCTGAGAATATATAATATTATTTTAAGAATGAGAAACCTTTGAGAGTAAAGCTCAATATAGGTAATAAAGGTAATGAGGGTCATAAAGGTGATATATATTTGAGTTATCTAATTGTCCCATAAATTTTCATTTGTGACTCTTTGATGTCTTCTTTTGAAGATCATTGTGTATGTGATCCAATGTTGAAGACCTAAATATATAGAATTAATATACGTTAGGGTTATTTGTTGTCAACCTCTCAAAAGGTGTCATGCCTTGCACTACCTTCATGGGAACCTATTGGTCAAATATCTACCTAATTAACAAAGCTTACATTTGTGCACCCTAGACAAGACCTACATTGAAATATTTGAGGAAATAAAAGTCCTTTGTGCCAATATCTAGATAGGATTGGCTCCCTTGCTAAATCCTATACTATTTTAGACTAGAGTTGCAGGAAAACAATTGAAAAGAACAAAAAGAAATAGGAAATATGGCCACAGGCCGAAGGTGTAGGATTGGGGATAGACTAACAGTAGGAATTCTACTCAACCTTGTAGAGACAACCTCCAAGATCGCACTTCAGAACTCACTCTCCCATCAGCAATGTTCAAATTCATATGCAAAATTTAAACTCAACAGTAGACAATGAATATGAGCATAAGATAGAAATACATAAAATAGAAGGAAATCACACACAAAATTGCTCGCAAATTTAGAATCCAAGCATCTTCTATTGATGCAAAGAACTTGAATAGTTTTTATGCACAATGTCTAACCTCCTTTTACAATGAGAATGGATTAGTATTTATAGATGTTCTCGCCTCTTTAATTAAATTCATAAAAAAAAAGACAAAATGTTCATAGATCAGAGATATTGGCGAGACAATTCCTCCTTAGAAATATTCTTTCAGTGATAGCGATCCATCTTTAATGAAATAAAATTTGAATGGCCGATCATCCCGTGTACAAGTGCATTGGAACACGTTGAGAATCATAGGAAAATAGGGGAATAAATGCTGAATTGTGGCCACTTTCGTGTTTCAAAAATCTGCGCTCACCCTGGCAATTTATTGGACATTGAATTTGCCTTGAAAAGAGGTGAAACTAATAGGGGGCACCTTTGGAAATCATAAAAATTATGGAACATATCTTCTATTTACCACAATTATTAAATTTTCATATTCATCTAAACTAGGTGCCTTTGACCAACTTCCATCGATGTTCACACTCTGAAATTGCTCGAAATAGATCTATGAACGAAATCGTTCCTTTTAACTCTAATTATTTTCATTTATTCGCACTTTTTCCTGCAATGCGTGTGCCATCGTGCTTCGCCAATGGCCTCTATCTTGACATATTCTCAACTTTTGATTTTATGTTCAACGCTTCAAATATTTGCTCTTCGTTTTAGCCTCCCAAAAAGGCAATCGAGACCTTCACATAATTCCCATGGAAGAAATGCTTCACAAATTTTTTCTTTTTTTTTTAAATATACATTCACCCCAAAGAAGGGTGAAATGCATCGTCACCCCTTACTTTGGGCGAATACAATTTTGACTTTTCAATGTCGCCTATTGGGAACTTACCGCTCAAAACCAACCTTGGTGCACTGGTGATGCGCTTCCATGTAGGTTCACCCCAGAGAGGGGTGAATGGGACTTTCGCCCCTCACCTGGGGAGAAATCAAGTTTGACTTTTCAAACCACTTTCTTTCCTAAAATTTGCTTGAATTCTTCTTCGGTGATCTTTCACCCCAAAGAGGGGTGAATGAGACTTTTGCCCCTCTTATGGGGTGAAAGCACCTTTGACTAGTCCATGTTTTAGTCGGGTGCACCTCTTTAAAATTTTAAAGTCGTTTACCCCAAAGTGGGGTGAACAACGCTTTCACCCCAGCATTGGGGCAAACACATTTTTGATAGCATCATCATTTTAGCTTTGATCCTACCCAAAATTAGAATGCTTTTTGAGTGAAAGTCATTCGCTCCTTACCGCTCAGCCTTCTTTACCTACATTCATCCCAAAGTGAGGTGAATGAGATGTTCACCCCAAACTTGGGTGAATGCCCTTATCAACCACATTTTTGAACTTTATTTGGGCGAAAGAGCCATTACATTTCTTCCTCCATTTTTCAAGCATACTTTATTTACGAATAAAAAAATGAACATTAAATTCAAAATGTTGTAAATATAGGTCGAGAATAATGTATCATGGATTAGTACATGTCGTTCTTACATCAATAAAATTTAACAAAAATTTCAATGTGGCATATTATAAAACTGCCAACATTTCTAGTGGTTCATGGGGCATCCATCTCGCATGGATGAAAGTGATCCCAGGCCCTTATCCATTGGGCTCCTCATGGGGTCTTCTTACTGGTTCCTTTGACTGACACTCTTGATCTAATATCCTTCTTCTATGACTGCTTCTTTGTTGTCTTCTCAGCTGCCTCTGCCTCTGTAGCTACTTGTAAAACTTTAGTCCACTCTTGTTCAGTCTTTGCTTTCTCTGTTGTTGCTTTTTTTGTTGCATCCCGCTCTTCCTCCTCTCTCAAGATTTTGTTGGTGATCTCATAGAATTCAACTGCCTGCTCCCAAGAATGTGTAGTAAATAGGCAAGGGACACTCAAGAATTCATACACATATCGTAGGTTCTGAAGGTATTCCAAGCTGAGGCACTTATATCATTGAGCTAATTCAAACAATGAAAACTCCATGCAGGTGTACTTTGTCATTAGTGGCAATACTTATTATTCTATGATAGGCTCCTCCCAATCATCAATTTTTGAAGTGTCCTCCATGAATTTTACCCAAGATGCTTCCATTTGTTCCTTTGGCAGAGGTTCACCCCACTCATCAGTAAACCTAGAAAAACCCATATCAGTAAGAGCCTCGAAGCAAGTCATGGAAATAGTGTGCTCTCGTTCTATGGTGTTGAGTATCTTATTGCCTTCTCTCACCAGGTTCATCCTTTGAAAATAACTACATAGTGTGACCTTGGCAGCAAACCAAGCATGGTATATTTCACTCAAAGGGTGAATATACATACTGGAATTAGCCAAAGCTTGAATTTTTATAGTTTTCTCTATATAAGGCTCTAGCATATCCCCAGTACCATCAATCAGCTACTGACTCAACTGAATATTTATTCTAGCCTCCTAGAGATAATACAATACTTGAACTGCTTGCGCTACCAACTTGTTGCAGTTTTGGGCTGAGTGAAGACATGCCTCCTTGATGCTTTTCAAAAAAAATCCTACAGCTTGGGTGGTCTTCTTAGCTAGTTGATTCTTTATGGCATCCAGTTGCATTCTAAGTGTGTGCATATCTGACCTTGTTGCATCCCTTTCATTCAGATGCACTACAACCTATTTTTGCAAGTACTCATTCTACGTGGTTGTTTTCTCCTCTTGCGCTCTACTTGTTGCCAAAGCGACCTCAAGTTTAGTGATCTTATTTTTGGTATCATAAAATATCTACTTGTAATACTCATCATGCAAATATACTAAGCTCATATCAACCTGCATGTTCTCGATTTTTTTAGTTGTATCATTCTTCATCAGGTCTTCTGTCACAATCTCAAAAGCATAATCAGTAGGCAACATTTCTCCTCGTAGCTTCTGGACCAGAGGAGTGATCCTAGTTGTGTGAGACTCCATGGCAACTAGATCAAAAGTGACCTTTTTGAGAAGTCGAGCTGGAGCCAATGCTTATTTTTATATATGACTCTTTAACCACTATGAAAAACTGAGGTGCACTCTATTGATTTTCTCTACATCAGGATATTTCGAAGCCATCTCATCTCTAGGTAATACTTACAACTCCAAAAATCATATGAAGGGTATCAAAACTTGTGAGTGGTCAAGCTCAAAGGAAGCGAAAGAAAGAAGGGGAGGGACCCAAATGGTAGAGTGGGTGGAGGAACTATGTTATGCTATAATTACGCTTACTCTAGGAGGAGCTTGTGTACTTACAACTTCAATAAATGTGGTGGCAGCAATGGAAAGGGTAGGGTGCAAAAACAGGTTTGGCATCGATGCAAACAAATTGAAAGAAATGGAGGTTGAAGAAAGGGGAATAGAAGAAGGAGCAATAATGACGTGTAAAAGGGAAAAAAGGGGAGGAAAATGGACACAAAGGGCATACTGAAGGGAGGAGAGACTGATACGAAAACTAATGGAAGTGAACTAATAGCCACTACATGCTTCGAAAAAGAAGAAGAGGGAAAATAAGATGTACCTTTGGGCGCAGGCACCATGTGTTTCGGTGGTGGAAGTAGTTGTGAGATGATTTATTCCTATTTCTTCTCCACTTCCTCCTCAAGTTTAATGACCTCTACATGTATGTTCTATGTATTTTGGTCCTCTGATTTATCATGAATCATCGTAAATATTTGTGCAACCATCATCAGATCCTCTGTCACTAGCAAAGGTAAAATAACAGTCATCAAAACAACTATAACTGTTGGAACTATGACAACAAAAAATACAATAGTAGATGAGGAATTAGCATTGGTCCTTGGCCATTTTGTAGCTTTTGGGAATGGGGGCACATCTCGAACAATCTACTTTTTTGGCAAAGGTGTCTCATCCTCTCTATGCTTCACCCGCTGAGATATTTGCTGAAACATATACTGCTGCTCTTCCTCTTTAGGCATTTCTTCTTCAATTATCGAGCACTATTCCTTCATCCCACTTTCATCACTATCAGAATGTTGGAAACTTTGGGGAAAGATATTTGGGAAATCTATGGGTTGATAGGTGCTAACAAATTCATCGTAGGTTTCCAAAAACACCTCATACATCTTCAATCCATAGGAAGATGTAATTTTTCCTCTATGGACCTGCATTATCCACCAATTCATGATTTTCTCCTCTGTCCACTAGGGCTTAATTTCTTTCACTTGACTAAATAATCTAGGCAAAGGGATCCAAGTTTTGTATCTTGCTAGATTGCACGCTGCCTCTTGTTCATAACAGTCATGTCAGGGTGGTAGTGACATCATATTTTTGATGTGCCACTCTAAGTCAGGTCCATTAAAATTATTATGTCTCTTATTGATGTTGGGTCCCAGATAGTAGTGGAAGGTCTTGGCCTTGTTTATTTCCAAAAAAATCCTAGCAGGTCATACCTCCATCGTTGTGGCAATTATATCAACCCTAGGTCCTGTAGTGTCACTGTGAGTAATCTATTTTGCCTGACCTAGCTAACCTCTATGCTACTGAACTTGAAAGGCATATTGCAAGTCATCTTCTTGTCGTGTCCTATTCCATACACATCATTAGTGTACTTTTTTTTGGCATACCACCTCCATGGTGAAAACATGTTTGGTGGTAAATTATGGAAGCAAGAATGGCTTACCCATGAAGCCAAAAATTCTTACCACCATCCCCTAAGTAAGCAAGAAGATGTCCCCATTTTCTACTGTAACCACTACCTCTATCATCTCTCATGGCACCCTTTCAATTACACCACAAAGAAACTCTATTACAGGCCCAAGAAACAAGCGGTTAAAACTATAGAACAACCCTTGCTCAATAGGGAAGAAGTCCACATGTATACTAGTATAATCTCATCCCTTTCATTTATTTACCTCACTGCAATAAATGAGAAATGCTCGTGTATATGGAAAAATAAATACCATACCAAAAAGGAGGTATGCATAAATGACGTCTCCTCTCCAATTTGCAACCTTTCCAATTGAAAATACAGTTTTTGAGATATCCAATCAGCCCAATCAAAATAAATTGGATTGGTACCCTATCTCATGGCTTGTGGAGATTAAAATTTCACCTGGTATATGCATTGCGCTAAGACCACTTGCCACTTATGAATAGTGGAATCTGTCAAAAAATCACTAACCCATGCTAACATTGAATAGATATCCAGGTTCTAGAACTCTGTAAATGGCTTTGACATGTTTGAAAGTTGCCCTAGTTATGGCTCTTTAATCAACTGTGTCTCCATGAACCGATGCATTTTCATGGTAGATACATACATATATTCTTGTTCATTGACATACAAATTCTTACTGATTGCATATAAAGGAGGCTTCAACCCGCAAGCAAACACCTCTCGCACTTCATTCGAGGTAATAGTAAAAAGCGCTTCTTTGTTTGCTTTCTGCTCTGTTCTGGTAGTTAGATTATAAAATTGAGTAATCAATTTCACTAGCTTCAAACAACGGTGTACGGGCGTACACAAACACCAAAACAAATGTGCATGGTACAATATAGTCAATGGGCTTTCTGTTGTCAATCTTTGCCTTACCGTAAACTCCACATCTTGTCACAACTTTTTCATGCCTTTGTGGGTAATTACACAATCTTTGATTTCTACCATAGGATCTGAGGATGGGTCCAAATCCACGTTCTCATTCCTTCGAGACCTCTTGGATTTTGATCCACCTTCTATTTTCTTTCTAGACTTCTTGGGCTTTGAAGATTCATGCACTTCTTTATTTTTTCTTCCCATTATATCTCTCTGATGGCTAACTTGAATTTCCTTTGTTGTCTCTATAACCAAAGATTTTTTGAAAACACAACAATAGTGAAAATTTAAAACTTAAACTACGAAGCTTTTTACCTTTCTCTTTATATAAAGTGCCCCTCCAACCATCATAGTAAATGCAGCAAATTTTCCTATTATATTCGGGATGGCGCATGCCTTGTTTCTCCTAATGGGAGCTAATCCCAAGTGCTAAATGAAACTAAATCAAATTCATCAGATTATCATTCTTAGAAACTGTGTTCCTTCTTCGATGTATCACACCTTGGAGAAACATGCCCTGGCTATTAAAATTGCTTTGAGAACAATAAACTTGCCACCTATAGATTAATAGACCCCTTTACTTTCAATGTGGTGAAATCTCAGCTCTCGAGAAAGTAAGGAATGCTTCTCAATACAACCTAGGTGCACATTTTGCATTAATTATCCTAAGAATACGTCATTTAATACAGTCACTCATTTTCCTTCACATTCTGAGTGAAATCACCTTGAGGGCGTTCTTATATTATGAAAAATCATTACGCTCTGAAGGGTAGTGAGGGTGAAATTGCTATTGAAACCATTTTGATTTTCTTCTCTTTTGTTTCGAAAGCGCTCTCCACCTGATTGATAAAATTCATGGTGAATGACTTCTTTTAAATCCATTTCAGATTTTTCTTTTCACCCAATTTTAGAAAAAGTATGCTTTCCTTTTAAAAAAAACTCAATTTTTTTTTTTTAGGGTTTTTTCTCTTTTTTTTTAGCTTTTCCCTTATTTGGATTTTTATTTTATTTTTTTAAATTCGCCTGCATGCCAAAAATAAAACTAGACAATTTATGCCTTTTGTGTTTTCCTTTTTCTTCACTCGCACCGCGCATTAAAATTGTGATGTGTTTGTCCAAAATGACTAGCATGTGCTTTTCCCATTGTAAAGCACCTCTTATTTCAAACTTAAAATGAAAGCACTTTTTGGTGCCAGTTAAAAAAATACCATCTGCATCTTCACCCCAAAGAGGGGCGAATGGAAGTTTCACCCCTCTTTCAGGGTAAAAGCGCTTTTAAAACCCTTTTTGAACCTTTCGATACACACTTTTAATTTTAATATGGGCTTTCGCTCCAATGAGGGGCGCATGAGATTTTCTCCCCCTTTGACTTTCATTATCTTGACTTTGCTTTTGGTTTTTCTTCATTTTGAGATGTGTTTGCCTCTCTTTATAGGAAAATGGGACTTTTTCCCCTTCTGTTAGGCGAAATAACTGTTGACCATTTTACGACATTGATTTCTACCCTTCGACTGTAATGTGCATTCTTTTAAATTATAAATCACGAGCTTCAACATTTTTTTTAGTCCCAAGATACATTCACCCCAATAGAAGGTGAACAGGGCTTTCACCCTCTCCCAGAGGTGAAAGTGCTTTCAACTAGTTGTTTTTTCATTGTTCTGAAGTTGATCTCCATACTTGATTTTCTGATTTACTTGTTGCTTTTCAACATCGGTGTCTTGCTTCTCCAAATACATAGACTTAAAAATTTACAAAGCAACCTATTAAAACCTTCAGAGCCTTCTAAGCCTCTATAGTTTCTTGTTCTTAGTAAATCAATTAATTTTTTCCCGTAATAATAATGCATATTTATTGAACCATTTTGGGACGAGCTTGATTCTATAATAGAGATGGAGCGTATATATTTTTCTTTCTTTTGTCTTTTCTATTTTCTCTCTTTTTTTTTATAAAGTAGTATCAAATAAAAATTGCTTGCAAAATAAAAATATGTATATATTTACAAATTGATACCTCTTAAGTTCATTATTGAACATAGGCCTTCATATGAAGACCATTTATCAAAATTGGAAAATCCCAGCCATCCATGTCTCGAAGATGATATGCATTTGCTGAATTCACTGTAAAAATCTAAAACGATCCTTCCCAGATCGCATCAAACTTGTGGTGCTTTTCCATCTTGGATTTATTCTCGTTCCACTTGAGAACTAAATCTCCCACCTAAAACCTGCACTCTCTAGTTTTTTTTTTAACCACTTTTGCATTGCTTTAGCGTATTAAGTGAAATCTTGATACACTTTTTCTCTTTCTTCCACAAACTACAGTAATTGAACCAACCTTGCGCTCATTGGATCATACTCATCATCTCCATCTTTAAACAACTACAAGATCTAAAGTACTGGAAGCTCAATGTGGGTGGGCAAAACTACTTCCTTCCCATACACAAGGGAGTAAGGAGAGGCTTTAATAGACTTCTTCACTGATATTTGATCTGCCCACAAAACTTGATTCAAAAATAAATGCCAACTCCTTTTATTGCTTCCCAGTGTCCTTTTCAAGATTCGTAGCAAGTTTTTATTGGTAGATTCGGCCAAGTCATTCCCTTATGGGTAATAATTGGATGATGTTTTAAGATAAATCTCGTACTTGCTTGCAAATTCAGTGATATTAGCCCCAATAAATGGAGTTCTATTATCAGTTACAATAGCCTCCGAGACACCGAAGCGGGTAATCAATCCCTCCAAGAAAGAAATGATAGTAGCTTGATCTATCTTTTTGGTAGGAATGGCTTCTACCCACCTGGTGAAATAATCTGTTGTAATCAATATGTACTTGTGCTTAGTCGATTAATGAGGATCTATGACTCCTATGAATTCAAGGCCCCACTATTTAAATGACACTTCCACTTGAATCGGGTGTAGGGACAATGATCATTTCTTGGTCCTGCCAACATACCGATGATAGTTGTCACATTTTTGACTTACCTTGTGAGTATCAGCGAACAAAGTAGGCTAATAATAATTGGCTCAGATGATTTTCAAGGCCATTGAATTTCCTACATATTGGCCACCAGACAAGCCAAAATTAAACTCTTCCAAAATTTTCTCCTTCTTTGATTCCTTCACACACCAAAGGAGTACTCCATAAATATTCTTGTGGAATAACCTGCTTGGTAACAAAACATACTTGAGTGCTTGTAGCCTGAACCTCCAATGCTATGAAGCATCAATATGTGATGGACACCTCCTAGATGTAAAGAATTATACAAGGTCCTCTATCCAATCATGACCTGCTATAGCATAATTTGCACAAATGCTTTCATGGATATCTTCTTCCTGTATTGTAGCTAGTGATTCAGATGTTGTGCTTTTGGATAATTCCTAGTAGAAAGCTCATCCATAAATTAGCTTAGTGGTTTGGATCTCCACATCATACTCTTGAATCTTTGAGACCCAACCCACTCTTTTATCGCTAATTCCCCTTGGAGAATGAATTTTATGACATTTGGGTGTATCACATAAATGATTGTCTTGCTTTGTGAGACAAAGTGCTAAAATTTATTTAGGGATTTCATCACTATGTACACTTGTTTCTCAATGAAATTGTACTTCTCCTAGTGCGGTGCAATGACTTGGATCAAAAAAGCAAAAGGGTTTTCATATCCATCTTCTTGCTTCTATGTTAGAACGTTAGCATAACTCTCCTGCTCGCCTATCGCATAGATAATAAAGTCTTTGGAATAATCAGGATTAATTAATACTAGTTCTTGGGTGATTCTCTCATTGATTTCCTAAAAATACCATATTCTTTCCTCGATCCACTTGAACTCTACATTCTTTTTCAAAAGCTCAATCATGGGTTTGACCACTTGGGTGAAATTAGCAATGAACTTTCGAATGAAATTTATCTATTTGAATAATAACTACATGTCTTTTTTGTTAACTAACAGTGGTAGTTTTAAGAGCACCTCGGCCCTTGTGGGACCAATCGTGAGTCTATCTTGTGAGATCATGTGACCTAACAATTTTCCTTCTTTGACAACAAATATATACTTCTTTGAATTAATGGAAATTCCAAACTCCTGATATTTCTCAAACACCTACCTCAAATGAGAAACGTGCTCTTTTATACAATGTGAAAACACAATCATATCATCCAGGTAAGTCAAAATAATTTTATTTAATAACTCACTGAAAGCAATGTTCATGGCTCTATGAAAGGTTGCGCCAGCATTTGAAAGACTTAACAACATTCTTTGATATGTGAATGTGCCCCACTTAGTAGTGAACACAGTATTGTGTTGGTCTTCATCCTTTATCCATATCTGGTTATAACCAGAGAAATCATTTAATAGTGAAAACCTTTACATTTCGATGACCATATCTAGAATTTTATGAATCTGCAAAAGAGGATAGTGATCTTTCAATGATGTCTGGTTCAGATTCCAAAAATCCATGCACAGACAGATATCTCCATTCTTATTTTGAATTGGCACTAGGTTTGCCACCCATGTTGAGTGCTTGATTGGATATATTATCTTAGCGTCTAGCATCTTTAATAATTTTGCTTTCATGAGCACCTCGATTTTGGGATTGACCGGGCGCTACTTCTGTCAAAAGGGTTGTACTCCCTCCTATAGTTCAATGGTATGTTGGATCATATTCTTGTCATATCCCTTCAAATCATGGTAGCTCCAGGCAACACTATCAAGGTACTCAAAACATAAACTCTTGATATCTTCCAATTCTTCTAAAGTGTAGTTAGTTCTAATATTGATGATATTTTCAAGCCCCATCTACAACTCCTTATATTCCTTTGAATCCACCTTTATTTTATGCTTCTTAGTTGTCATTTTTGTCAAATAGACTTTCTAATAAAATCAATCCCCTGGGAATGTGATTATTCTTTAGTCAAATCATACCTTCTATTTCTTCTTCAATAAGTACTCTATCATCTGCGCTTGTAGCTTCCTTTATCATAAAATTAACTATCTACTCATCATTGTTGAAAACTTGCCAATAGTGATTCTTATCAGGGACTAAGAGTCTACAGATTACCCTAATATTCTTGGGTTTCCTTACTACTTGCTTTGCGGGAGAGTAAATTGTGCCAAGAGAAGCTAAATATATACATGTTTGTTCTGTTCTCATGAAATTTCATGAATATTAAAAGTCGTAAATAACTCAAATGAATCTCATTTCTTTTTACGATAGGCCTTCAAGTAGTGTTGCTTTGATACACACCTGTTTGTGGTCTGGTTGATGATAAGCTCAGAATATCCAAAGACCTATAGCTGTTTTATGCCCATTTTTTTAGCCTTTTTCAAACCAAGGCATAATGCTTCATATTCAACGGTATTATTAGTGCAATTTCAAGTCAATATATACGAATAGGTCTTCTATAATCCTTCAGGATAAATAAGAACAATACCTACTCCTACGCCATTCTTGCACCTTGTACCATAAAAAAACTTCTATAACTGATCTATAATAAGGTTCGGGGTATTAGGGACATTTTCTTACATCTACTCCAATTTGGTTATATTGTAGCAGTCGATGTCAGTTTCGACCATCACATTAAAATCCATGAGTGAGAACTCATCTTCAAGGCAAAGCTCACCAAGTGCTTCTTCCATCAAATCCTCTTCTTGTAATTCTTCAGTCATCATGTTGACCGCTCTAGTGGGTCTTTCTTCTTATTCCAACTTTTCTATGTGAAAAGTGGATGGTTTTTCATTATAAATATGGATTCTCTTTCCTTTAAACGGAATATCCAAATGCGAATAATCTAAGTAAAGGTATCCTCCCAATTTTTTTGTGAACTCCCTTGAGAGACACATGCTAAAGTATGGTTCCAAGTCAACCACCACTACTTCTTGGATAACCGTGATCTACAACATACTATGTAAAAAAAAAAGAATATCCTTGTTTTCTTCCACTATCTTGATCGAGGTCCCATCCAATTGCAACACTCATAGACCACTTCTTGTGTATTCCATTCCCATGACTTCGCATACTGCCTTTGGCATGACAATGGTTGCAGCACTGGAATCGATCATATAGTTGTGTACAATCCACCCCTCCATTCTAAGTGATAAATAGAATGGGAGTGGTCTATTATTTCTAGTGGTTGAAGTCGACAACATCTGTACCAACACTATTTTTAAATGACCCTTCTTCTAATCTTTTTCAAAATTGAGAGACTCTTGCAGCAGGTCAACTTGTCCAAGTAACTGCAATGCTTCGTATAAGCTTATTTTTATCGATACTTTCTTCATATCCTCCACAATATTATAATCAGATGCACCAAGAACATTCTCTTATACCACACACTCATACTTGTCCTGGTTCCACCCTTTACCTCTTAGTCAAGGATGGGTACCAAAGGCATTCCTTAGCTTGTTCTTTCACCTTGTTTTGCGCTTGAGAAGCTGTGGGCTAGGAAGTTGATGCCTTTATCTGTGACTTCTCTTGAGTTGGTTTGGGCAGTAGATCCTTCAACAAAACTAAATCTTCTTGCTTTGCCATAGCACTAGACTCTTTTTCTGGTGATTACACTTTTTTATTTTGTAACTTTGGCTTAGTAGGAACTTTTAGAGGCTCCAACTCCGCAGGGTCAATAGTCATCGACTTCTTCCTAAACCTTGTGAGAATTGAGACCTACTCTAATGAAGGGACCATACAATTTTGATATGTTTCCATTATCATATTAACTTATCTACCAGTAGAAATTTTAGCTAGTGTTTGTACATAATTTATATGAACCATGCATGTGTCTTCTCCATGAGGATCATTGTAGGTTAAGCACCAATATGCTTTCTCTGATGTACTAGTTTCTTTATTTGTTAGCACAGTTGTGTTCCTATCAGGGCTCTTGTTAGTCGTTGGTTTCTCTCTAATAATCGATGGTGTTTGAAATATTCTTTATCAAAATTTAGCTTTAGCTTGTTTCTTCCTTACTACAGTCATTTCATTGGAGATTGTCCTTACAGCTAAATTGATAGATTGCATTTCTTGTAATAACTTTAGGTAATGGTCAGAACTTGAGGATGCAGAAGGTGCCAATACAGGTGGAGGTGTCAGTGGAGCAGGCAACGATAGTGGAACATGTGGAACTGGTAATGTTGGTAAAGGGACAAGTGTTGGAAACTATGACACAATTGGTGAGGGTAATTACAATATAGTTGGTGTGAGAACTAGACATGGAGCGATGTGAGGTGAACCCGAGATCCATGAGGTAATTGGATACATAGAAGGCAAAGGCTGTGAGAATGTACCTGAGTATAAATGTTGTGGAATATCGGGAAGAATAGGTATGGTTACTTTTAGGGGAAGCTTACCTATAGCAATCAAGTATGATTCGGCCTTTTGGGCCTACGTATACAAATCTAGAAATGTATTCACATTGGCCTATCGAACCGCCATGCCAATGTTAGATTTAAATGCTCTGAGATAGTAAAATACAACTTGTTCATACGTGGGCCGAAGACCATCCAAAAATCTTTTCCAAATTTGATTTAATCTGATGTTGAAGTCGACTATCTCATCCTATGGATTTCTTTGAATAGTTGTAAATTGGTGCAGTAAAGGGAAGGGATTGACTTGCTCATGGAAATTCTTGATCGATAATTTTACCAACTAATCCCATGTGGCGATAGTGGCAGGCAGCAAGGGCCGATATCAATACAATGGCTTTCCTCTAAGTGATAATACTAACAACCTCACCATAATATCTTCATCAACAATGCCATGGATTGTATCCAAAGAAGCCACATCTTGAATATGCTCATAAGTGGTCTTACCAGTACCGTCATATGTAGGCAAAGCCTTAAAATCTTCTTGAGGGACTAGATTTTGTACTTTAAATTCAAGTCTCCTAAGCTATTTCATGCTAGGAACTATCTTGGTGGGTTGTGGATATTGTGGTGGTGGGTTATAAGCCATGTGAACCGATGTGTGTAGTTGAGCTTGGGTAATGCTAGTAGAAGTACTAACTAGACTTGTAGGAGTAGAGAACACACCAACTAATCACGAGGATGTTACGAGTGATGTATGAGATATATGATGTAACGATGATGTACGATGTAAAGGAACTAATTAAGGATGTTCCCCTAGACTTTGGATATCAAGTTTGTTAAACTCAATAGGATCTTCGAGGTTCTTGGTCTACGATATTGTGAACATGAAGTACAAATTTCATCATTTTCACATTTGGAATTGAACATCAAACCTCAATACTATTGAAAGTAGAACTTTTGGTGTCCCATCGAGTGTGCCAAAAACTATTTTTTGAATATTTGCCTAATTAACAAAGCTTATATTTGTGCGCCCTAAACATGACCAACATTGAAATGTCAGAGGAAAGAAAAGTCCTTCATGCCAATCTCCAGAGAGGGCTAGCTCTCTTGCTAGATCCTACACTATTTTAGACTAGAGTTACAAGAAATAAATTAAAAATAATCAAAAGAAATAGGAAATATGGCCACAGGTCAAAGGTGTAGGATTGGGTATAGACTAACAATAGGAATTCCACTCAAGCATTGAAGCAACATATAATAAAAGAGAGCAACAAAATTTACTTACAACCTTGTAGAGACAACCTCTAGGATCACACTCCAAAACTCACTCTCTTATCAACAATGTTCAAATTCAGATGCAGAATTTAAACTCAACAATAGACAATGAATATGAGCATAAGATAGAAATGCATAAAATAGAAGGAAATCACACACAAAATCGCTTACGAATTCAGAATCCAAGTATATTCTATTAATGCATAGAACTTGAATAGTTTTTCTATAGAATTTATAACCTTCTTTTACAATGAGAATGGATTAGTATTTATAGAGGTTCTCGCCTCTTTCATTAAATTCATAAAAAGACAAACTTTTCGTAGATCAAAGACATTGGTGACCCTTTGGTGATAATGATCTAGTTTTAATGAAATAGACTTTAAATGGTCAATAAAATTGTGTACATGTGCATTGGAACACGTTGAGAATCAGAGGAAAATAAGGGAATAAATGTTGAATTTTGACCACCTTCGCATTTTAGAAATCTGTGCTCGCCTCGACAATTTACTCGACATTGAATTCACCTTGAAAATAGGTGAAACTGATAGGGGGCACCTTTGGAAATCATGAAAATTAGGGAGCATATCTTCTATTTACCACAATTATTAAATTTCCATATTCATTCAAACTAGGCACCTTGACCAACTCCCATCGATGTTCACACTCTAAAATTGCTCAAAATAGAGCCATGAACAAAAGTGCTCCTTTTAACTCTGATTATTTTTATTTATTCACACTTTTTTCTACAGCGCGCACTCCATCACGCTCCACCAATGGCCTCTATCTTGACATCTTCTCATCTTTTGATTTTGCATTCAACACTTCGAATATTTGCTCTTCGTTTTAGCCTTCACATACTTTCCAGGGAAGAAGCGCTTCACAAAATTTTCTTTTTGTTTCAAAACATACATTCATCCCAAAGAAGGGTGAAATGCATTTAATGCTCAAAACAAACTTGGGCACACTGGTGACGTGCTTCCATGTAGGTTCACCCTAGAGAGGGGCGAATAGAACTTTCACCCCTCACCTGGGGCAAAAGCAGGTTTGACTTTTCAAAGTCGCTTTCCTGAAATTTTACCCAAATTCTCATTTTGGTGAGATTTCACCCCAAATAGGGGTGAATGAGACTTTCACCCCTCTTCTGGGGTGAAAGTTCCTTTTACTAGTCCACGTTTTAGTTGGGTGTGCCTCTTTAAAACTTTGAAGTCGTTCACACCAAAGCGTTGGGGTGAATGGATTTTTGATAGCATCATCATTTCAGCTTCGATCTCGCCCAAACTTAGAATGCTTTTTAGGAAAAGTCATTTGATCCTTACCACTTGGCCTTCTTTACCTACGTTCACCCTGAAGTGAGGCGAATGAGACGTTCGTCCCAACCATATTTTTGAACTTTATTCAGGTGAAAGAGCTATTATATTTCCTCCTCCATTTTTCAAGCACACTTTATTTATGAAGAACAAAAAGGAACATTAAATTCAAAATGCTATAAATAT
The DNA here is from genome assembly GCA_028583015.1 of Wollemia nobilis. Classification (NCBI taxonomy): domain Eukaryota; kingdom Viridiplantae; phylum Streptophyta; class Pinopsida; order Araucariales; family Araucariaceae; genus Wollemia; species Wollemia nobilis. The sequence continues at coordinate 423,120 of JAQPPZ010005578.1, forward strand.
AGGTTGAGAATAATGTATCATGGATTAATACATTTCGTTTTTACATCAATAAAATTTAACAAAAATTCAATGTGGCATACTACAAAACTGCCAATAGAACCCTATTGATGATGTATGCTACATAAGTGATGGTTTCACCTAAAATTTATAATAAATATATTGGTTTAAATAATAAATCATACCATCTCCATGATCATTCTATTTTTTCTTTTTAACAACACCATTATTTTTAGAAGTATAGTGAACAATCATTTGATATGCAATCCCATGAAATCTTAAAAATTATGAAAGGCATGACTTAGATACTCATATCCTCCATCTACCCTAAGATATTTTATCTTTCTATATAAATAATTCATAATAAGAGCATTGAAGGTCTTGAATTTCTCAAATACCTCATCCTTAGTGTGAATATTATATAACCACACATCTAGAAAAATCATCAAAGGATAAAGTACCTCTTTTCAAAAAGATATTGTGTACCCATAGGTTCACAAATATTATTGTATATATCCAAGGGATGTGAATCCTCTCTCACAATCCCTTTTGGAAAAGTCTCCATATCATTTCTTCCCTAGAATACATCCCTTGCATGCACCATTTAGAGGGGATACTTGTGAATCACTTTGAGGGGATACTTGTGTACCATTTGGAGGGGATATATACAAAATTCTAATAGCCATCTAAGAATGGCATATAAATATCAAATATCCATAATTGAGATGCCTAAACCTATGGTGCCACTTTGTAATTTCATCATTTTCATGTGTAATCAGAGCAACAAATATTTTCTTTGTAAAAGAAGAAAATATTGTAAACCCATTGTCTATATTCTTAATGATCACAATAGCTAAAAGAAGTGATTATAAATCCATTTCTTATATTCTTAAATATCTAATGATCATCCTAGATTTCAACTCTTTTTATATATGATCAATGCAATAAATAAACAAGAGGTGAGGGTCAACATTAAGAACATGAAGTATCTCATCAAAAGAAGCTCCAATGTTGATTTCTCCACATCTTTGAACTTGTAATGAAGAATAGTATTCAATAACAACACACTCCCCTTAATACGATTTATTTGTTGGACATTAATG